>OX608079.1:120809435-121286794 GCA_951509765.1 Sphenella marginata | reverse complement strand
TAAAGAACAAATATATATAGTACTTTTTACTCAAACACCTACATATTCATGCACGTATGTAGTACATACATATGTATGTATATATCAAAAGATATTTATTATTCAGGTATGTGCATTCACTATGGGTATAATAATGCTTTGCGGCTATAAACGCCCATAAATATGCTACACCAGAATTTGTATAATTTCCGTCAAACACTCGTATTCACTCGCTTCGTATGAATTTTGATTTATTTTCGGTTTATGTTTTATGACGCTTTTATTTACAATAATTGTTTACAATTCACAGTTACGCATATCATGTGCTTCCTGTGTATTCCTTCACAACACTAATTCACTTCACTTCGTCACTTTGGCTCTACGTCAATTTTTATTATGCGTTCGGTTGCAAAGTTAATGTAGCGGTACATACACTTTAGAGTGACCAAGGAAAATATAAATGTTTTTCTTTTGAGGTTATTAGGTTTTTTACTTAAAACCTGTGTTAAGCAACGACTTTAATTATGGTCCCCTTTGGTGGAATTCACTAACTGTCACAGCGAAATTCGCAGTCGACTTTTTGTCGTAACGATGACTACATATAACGATATTGGTATTCAGTAAATTTTTTTTAAAGATATTCGTTTATTCGCGTTCAGCTGTGTCGCAAAGTAAACAACACATAATTTGCTGTTGTTATCTTTGTCTTTAAATAAACAACACATAATTTGAAGCTTTTATTAAAAATTTAAATAATAATATATTTGAGAACTTAGAGTATGTTTTATCGCGGGATGAGGAACCTTTTGCCCGAATCGTTATAGATAGGTTAGTGAATAGGATATTCGATATTGACAGCGACAAAATCGTTATAAAAATCTCGAAAAATCGCACCGAATCGCATCGTTATATCTAAGTTAGTGAATTCCACTCCTGATTAGCTATTACAATTTCGCTCATGCTAATGATTATTATATTTATAATGATAATTTATTACTGACATTGGATGACGAAAATTCAAAGCAAAATTCATCAAATTCATCGGCGTTACCGGCTCACCAAATATGAATCTAGGCAACAATAATTAAAATGAAAGTGACCATGATGAATTCGCTATTTTGAATTATAAAATTTAAATTTGGAAATCGAACTGCTGGGGCTTGCATGCATGTGAAATCACTGACATCTTAAAATATTAAAAAAAAAAAGTCCAAACCCCCCGAAAACTACGTTTTCAAAGTGAGAACATAATTTTTTTTTTGGTCACTCTAATACACCTGTACTAACCGCTATGTATATGGAAATGTCTGTATATGTGCCGGCTGTGGAGTTGTAAAACTGTATGTTATTGCATATTGGGTGTTACTTTTTGTAAAATGTGGGAGAAGTGTAGGCAGAAAGCTGCAATGAACTTCAGCAGGGGTAATAGAAACTGATGTTAATACAGTAGAATCGCGAAAAAGTTAACCAAACCGTTCCAAGGGTGTTTTACTTTTCCGAAATATTCATGCCTATTACGGTATCCGACGGATGCTTTGCGGAGGGAGTGCGGATCGATTCGCTTGAAAACAGTTGCGGATTTAACCTTTAAAACTAAAAAAACGACATTGTCAAGATATTTTCTCCTTATTCTTGTGTTGAATAGGCTAGTAGATTTAAAGGAAATCGATAAAGTTGATTTTTTAAAGTTTTCTAACTCAGATCCGCAACTGATTTTTCGCGAATCGATCCGCACTCCCCGCGAATGGCATCCGTCGGATATGGTAATAGGCATGATTAACTTTTCCAAAGGGTTCTCGAATTTGAAAAAAAACACGGAAATAAACATAATTTTGGGAATATAACACGTTCAATTTATTTGCATGACTCACTTTTACTCGTAACAAAACAGAAACTTAGATTTAGTTTGTACTTTTTCACATTTTTCATACATATATGTACATATTAATTTGTAAGGGCTGGTTTAAAGAAGCGGTCGAGACTTGTTTGTTTCTTTTCTTTTGTGTAAGATCTGATATCTGATTTGCATCGATTTGCCAATCGATTTCCACGAATACCTTCATCGATTTTTATTAAAATCTCAGCTTTTTCATGCAAATTTAATCTGATTTGCAATGATTTTTTCTGCTTAGTTGACATTTTTTAACACACTAACTATAAACAACTCACAAGCTCAAACGTTCATGACAAACTACGTATGTACCAACCGACCCCGACAATAATTTTTTACATACAAATTCGGGGAATACATAGCAATAAGGGGAATACCCGAGCTTGTTTTTCTTGCCAAACAAACGGTTGGATTTGAAAAAATAGATAAGCTCGAAAAAGTTGACGAAAAGTTAACTTTTTAGAGCGGTACGTGGACGCTCAAAATCGGTCAACTTAGCCGAAGGTTTAACTTTCTCACGAGTTAACTTTTGCGCGATTCTACTGTACTAGCAAAGGTACATTTGGAAACGATAGAACTTTTAAGGGTTCGCATTTTGGTATTGTAAAAATGTCTACTGTGGTATTTAATCACACATATTGCTAATCGGCTATAGCTTTCAAAGCACCACATCTTAGCGAGAACTAAAGGACGTCAAAAGACCTGTTTTGAAAACCGACCGATTATCCCAGCTGGAAATGTATGTTCTGTTATTTTTATTTTTTTATTTTATTTTATTTAAGCAAATATATATGAATAAGAATATAACGGTACTCAATACCTCAACTGTCCTCTGTCTTCCACACTTCACTTATAAATTCTTATTAATTCTGATTGCAATTGCGGCTGTACAATTCAAATATATTCCCTTATCTACATATGTACATATATATAACTCCTGGGTTAAGGTGGGGGCGTAAATAACATACTTATAACGTACTAATACGAAGGGTTGCTAATTTTGCATGTGTTTGTATTTGTGGGGCTGTTGTTTAGGGCAGAAAATACAAAAATAAACTCTAACAAGCGTGTCGAAACATGGGAAGCCAGTTTGATTGATATTTAGTTGTTGGATTTAAGCAGGATCATAGCATACATAAATACACGTTCATGTATGCGGTATGTATACATTAGACTGTTAAGGAAAGAAATTTTCGTTTTTCGAACATATAATTCCAAACAATATTTTTAAATTATCACGATTTTTGTTAAACTCAAGTTAATGATGTAAAAAAAACTTGTTAGAGTGAGGAAATTGAGATAGCTAAATGAAATTTATTTTCAAGAGAAGCTGCAAATTCTGGCTGGATAAATTTCAGCCAGCACGCATTCACCAACAAGAAAAACAGCTGATTGTGACGCATGATTGTGCTTAATTCTGCTTGTATGTAAACATTTTTATCGCAATTCTAAAGAACAAAACAAAATAATTTTCCAATACAAATTTGTTTTGAAAGCACAACACGACGTCGTGTGCTCTTGATCAACGGGCAAGACTCAGCTGGAATTGTGTCTTTGCAATACAGCGAAAAACACGTGGAATCAAGTTTCGACTAGCTTAGACTCTTTTCTATTTCTTGGCTATTTTTTGTTTCGGAATTTTGGTTCTCTGGCCCTAAATAGCATTTTGGGAATTTTGAAGACGAGTTACGGTTCTTTAGGTTAATTTCCCATAGTATTTAAGGCGATTTTCTTTCGATTACGAACTCGATACTTTTGGGACAGTCTCAATTTCATTACACCGATCCAGAAAAAATTTAAAATATTTCGATGTGCTGTCGCCGTAGATTCCTCAAGGGATTCAAATCTCAGTTCGAAGAAAAGTGTAGTTTCTTAGAAGTGCTTATAGTACTACCAAAGACATTTTAATGCCATTCCCACAACAGCCGGTTCTACGTACCGGAATGACCCGGGTTTTACCCGCCCAAGGGCTGTTTTTTCAGTGTAACCCTGTCCAATTTGTCCAGTGCCACCCCTAAATTGTCACTGCTAACAACAACAACAACAACAACAACATTTTAATGCGTTCACCTGACCCAAGAAGAAAAAAAAAATGAATTAATAAAAACAATTTGGTCCACACATCACACCTCCAACCTGAACAACAACAGTAGAAACACTACTGAGCACTTCCACGCGCGTACCCTTGAAGTTGGAGCAGCAGTATGAGTTGAAGGCGAATAAATGAGGGTGACATGGGTGGTTAATGCACTATGTACTGCCTACTTTACGCCCACCCACACGGATTACAAGCAAGCAACTGAATATTGGTTGTTCTGTTACTACGTTCGTTAGTATGTGTAATAGTGTATGGATGTTTGTATGAGCGTGTGCGTGTGCGTGAATTTGAGTGAGCAAGTTTACAAAGAGAGAAAATGAAAATTAACAAATTTACTAAAAATATGTGATTGGTTCGTTTACACACAAAATGTTTGCAAAATAAAAAATATAATGCCGCACATTAACAGACTGAAGATTACCGTTAGCGCATATACATACATAGTTGTATACGCCTAAAAGTTGGCTTGACAATTTTTTTCGTTTTCGATATCGAGTTTCACAACCGACACACGGCGTTATATTCGTTGTTCGCAATTCGTTTGAGAAACATTTTTAATGAATTTTAACGTTTTTATGTTGTCGGCAATTACGAGGAGGAGAAAATTCGTTGTTTTTAATATGTTTTTCGTTAAAGTAGAAGTTGAAAATAATAGATATTTTTAATTTCAACAACGACGACAACTACCACGACGAGGAAAAGTACAACACACACGAAATGTTCACGAAATGAGAAGAAGAAGCAACCAAATGCATTCACAGTTTGACATATTTATTGGGCTGTTTTTAGGCGCAGAGTAATTTGGAAATTTCCCTTTCAGCCGATAAATGTACTAAACAAAGAACAAAGAAAGAAAATAATACGACAGTGGTGCCAATTACTGTTATAGAGCATTGCCACACTGAAATTCGTAAATACAGATAGAGGGGCATACTGCATGAAGAATTGCAAATTGCAAATTTAAAATGCTTTCGTGAAAATTAAATTTAGATCACGGAATGTATAATGTAGCTCGAGCTAAGATAGGGTTGTATTTGTGCTCTGTAGGTAAAGTACGACACCTTATCCATCATACGTAGAGCTGCCTATAAAATCAACTTTTGTCATGACCTCTCTGCTTAAATGATATTCCTATACATCCCGTAGCAATCCTGAACATGGTGTGGCCCCAATCGACCTATTTATTTATATATACAACGATCTAAAATCATTCTGGTGGCGAAATTTCCTACACCACTTCGTGTTTAATTCTCCGGGATGTTGCATTTTCGTTTCTAGACTCATCAAACCACTATCGACTGCGGTGGTTTTCCCATCGTCGTTTAGAAGTGTCACATGGTTGACTGTGAGAAAAGAATTTGAAAAGTCCAAAGCCACAAGGACCCTCGAACCTTCGGGTGATGGATTCCCCTAAGAAGCAGGCAGTATAAATAACCTCAAAAGTAAATTTTTAGATCCCTTTAGGCCAAGGTACGCAATATAAAAAGTAATTATATTATACTTTTATTTTAATATATTGTGAGTATAAAAAATAAAAGTTATGTATCAACGTTCTAAAAACATGCTCAGCCCAATTCAAAATAAAAATATAAATTTTCTCAGCATTACATACTACGTTTCTAAGTTCGTGCATTTCCGCATAACGATGAGATAAAACTCGAAATTTTGGTTATCATAAAGAAACGTTTTTTAAATGTTTTGTTATGAACAGATATATGAATTCGAGTAGTGACAGCATTCCATCGCTCTGCGATTTAGTAGTTTTGTAATTTTAGTTTAGGCACCACATTCATGCTGGTCAATTCTTGGAAAAGCAATTTACATGCATACGGCATGGAAATTTTCGACACATTCGCTGATGACTGACAGTAGTGACACCATGAGCAATACGCCAATCGACCACAAGTTTTACAAACATCCACATCGAAAGCGTCGGACGAAATCATTAAACGTTCCATAATCAACATACTTGCACCGTACGAAATAAGACAATCACGTTCCATTTCACCCAAACGTAGACCACCTTCACGACTACGACCCTGCGTTGGCTGACGAGTTAGTACAGCCTTAGGGCCACGTGCGCGTGCATGCATTTTATCTTGCACCATATGTTTCAACTTTTGATAATAAACAGGGCCAGAGTATATGTATGCCTCCAGAGATTCACCAGTTATGCCCGAATAGAAATAGTCTTTACCCATATAATTGAAACCATGCTTAAATAGTTCATCTTGAATGTCTTTACATTTGGAGCCGCCAAATGCTGTACCATAATGAAATTTTCCTTCTAATAAACCAGCCTTTCCTCCAAGTAGCTCAAGGGATTTTCCGACTGTCATACGACTGGGAAAACCATGTGGATTCATAACCATGTCCGGACATATGCCAAAGTCATTGAAGGGCAAATCTTCTTGCTCAACAATTAAACCAGTAACACCTTTTTGCCCGTGCCTTGAACTAAACTTGTCACCAATTTCCGGACGACGAGTTTGTCTCAAAAGTATTTTAATAAGAAAATCTTCTTCACCGTTTGCTGATACCATCACTTTCTCAATATGGCTAGGTTCGGGACCTTTATACGAAATAGGTACTGCTGTATAGGGAATCTGAAAAAAATAATAAGAATAAAAACCAAAGTCCAATTCAAAGTGATTATTACTTTACCTGCGATGTTTGTCCACTTTGTTCAATGGGATTTATTGATGTCACCGCTGGCATTTCCTTGTTAATTAAAATCTGTTTATTTACGACCATTTCCCCAGGTGCCACTATTCCATCAGTGTCTAGGGCATCATGCTTGAAAATTACCTTATTAGTAAGTGCGTCTTTCACTGGGCCCATGATACGGTCATATGTTTGATTTGCATACCGTTTAACGGTACATTTGGAATTCTTATAAATTAAGCAACGTCCATAGCCACGATCGATAGATGCCTTGTTCAGAATGAGCGCATCTTCAATATCATAACCAGAATAACTCATTACCGCAACAGTGGCGTTTTGGCCAGCAGGCAATTTATCGAATCCTGTGAGCTCAATGGTCTTGGACTTGACCATAGGAGCTTGTGGGTAAACCAAATTGTACATTAAAGTATCAATCCTATTCTTTTGATTATAACCGATAACACCCATTGCTTGTTTACCCATAGCACATTGATAAGTATTACGTGGACTTTGATTGTGATGTGGATAAGGCACTAGCCCAGCACAGACGCCTAGCAATGTAAATGGCTCTATTTCCAAGTGGGTTGTAGTATCTAACGTGATATCAGCCTCATTCCATGCAATAAATGAATCATTCTCTTCGTTTACATCGAGATATTCTACTAAACCATCATGCAAAAAGTCTTCAAATTTACGTATTCCACGTTTCAGCTCTTCAATATGGCGTTGTTCAACAGCTGGTTTACCATTAGCTACAATTATATAAGGTCGACATAGACGGCCACCGTCTGTATGTATGTAAACACAACGCTGAGTGTGTGATGTGTGTATGGAAACAAATGGTCCAAGACGACCTTTGCGGCGCATCATACGAAAAACTTGTACAAGACGTTTATAGCTTATTGTAAGTCCAAGTATGTTACCTAAGTTAAAACATTAGTTTATTTTGTTATTAGTAAGTACTGATTTCAACATTTTCCTACTTACCATTAATGAAAACAAGGAACACTTTTGCATTATTTATGACATCACCACCAATCAACCGTATATCCTCCACGCCAGCATTAAAAGCTAAACGTATGACCGGCCCTTCGTCCACCTCTGTTGTTATGTGCGTCATTAAAGCTAAATTCTTAACCAAACCACAAGCTTCACCTTCGGGCGTATCAGAGGGGCATAACATACCCCATTGACTTGGTTGTAATGAACGTGGGCCCGATACTTTGCGTGTCTTCTCGAATTGCGAATTAACGCGAGTCATCATACCCAACGCTGAAATATAGCTAAGACGCGAAAGAACTTGTGTCACACCAGCTCGTTCCATTTTGAAACGTTTAATAGTCCAATTGCCAGAAGAAATGGCAGATTCTAAGCCAACTGTTATTTGAGCAGCGCGCATATGTTTAACCACGTCAAATTGTGCTGCCTTTACTTTCGGTATGTTCTTGTCGGCAATCATTTTCAATTCCCAGTTCATGCGTTTGAAAAGATCCTCGAACATTAGCGAAATAAGTGAACCAGCCAGCTCGAGCCGTTTATTACCATAGTAATCGCGATCATCAAAGGCGGTGGGATCGAGTTCCGCAGCCATAACGCGCCGTACCATAAGGGCAACATAAATCGATTTAATTTGGAAATTGAAATTTTCAACTGGAACATGTGCTAAGATGGTGGTGGTTAGAAGCTCACGGGCTTCTTCGGCCGGCGTTTTGTTGGCAGCACTTTGGAAACGTTTCACTACCAGTTTAGAGCCTAAGAAACATAATATATTGTGAAAATTTTGGAAGGAATTTATGTTTTGGCGTTTGCTTACCCATATACTCCAATGCACGCTGCTGTGTAAATACTTTTAAATGAAAGGCTTCCAATAGGGAAGGAGCAAAACGATTTTGTGTTTCTACGTCGGTTCCTATCAATGACATTATTTCTTGATCGGAATTCACACCCATAGCTTTAAAGATAATCGTAATTGGTATATCATCGGTCATGGAATTATGTTTCAAATAATATTTGCCATGTTTACTCAAAAGTAGAGTACGAGATTTCTTTTCATGTGTCGAGGAAGTAACCTGGCATTGGACCGTGCCATTGAACTCTTCCGTAATCATTTTATTCCAAGATATTTGTTCCTGTATAAGAATAACTTTCTCTTGTCCGCGCACAACAAAGTAACCACCTGGATCCAAAGGACACTCATTCAGCTTGGCTAACTCAAATTCAGATTTTCCGGCAAGAACACAATTTGAGGATCGCAGCATTACTGGCATTCGGCCAATCAATAAGTTATTTCGTATAATTCGTTGTGCGCCACGTGTATATTCAATATCGACAGTGATGGGTGCAGAGTAGGTGGTGTCGCGCAACCTACATTCATGTGGCGTAGTGACTTTTGTGATATTGTATCCATCCTCTATGTCTGGAGTGCCCACGCGTACATCCAAGTATTTAAGATAAAAAAGTGGATCTGCATCACTAATGACAGTTTGATTTGCTTCCACAATCTTTTTAATGTCCACGTTTACAAAATGATTAAAGGAATCGATATGTTGTTTCACTAGTCCTTTTACTTGCAAAAACGCCGGCACCAGCTTCCACTTTTCTTCAAGCGGCTTAATAGGTTTAGACCAGGCTTTGGGATCACTGTCCCAGGACTTTTCTCCACCGCTTTGCTCAACCATAGTAAGAATAGCAAATTTAAATCAAATATCTTATTATTAATTGCAATAGGCTGTTATCATTTGCAGAACATATGATTAGCAGTGGTGCCAGATCTCATAGAATGATCCTGCAGAAACCCGGCTACCCAGCAAAACCTGCTTACCCTATAAGTTAAGTCATCGAAATAAAATTTCCTTCGTGGGTAGTGCTCTTGGCATAATCCAATAATGCACTTTTTACTTCTATCCCGAATTTTGACAGTCCACTCATTTCTTAGTGGGACTCAAATTACAAAAACAAAATGCGTGCGAAGTTTATGTGTGTATCAAATGGCTGCATTTCCATTAATTATCGTAGTATGGATCTGGACGGCTGATTGGAATGCAAGTAGTGTGACGAAATCAATAAGTATTCAAATATTTTATTCTGAGTTCGCTCACAGTGCTCCCTTCAATGTAGGTGTTCTGCACATATGTATGTACATAAATACCGTGGATCACGCCTCCAGTCAGGTTTCGGACCTAGGGAATTTTTAGGTTCGTGTCAATAGCTTTTTAGTGAAACAAAATGTTCGAAAATCTGCTTTATCATTATTGATACAGAGGTCGGTATTTGTTTCCTTTGGCACTCAACTACTAAAAAATTAGCTAAAAATGTGATAGGGGTGTCAAAAAACGCGTTTTGACCTCAGGATCAATGATCCGAAGTCGAAATTTAATTTTTTTGTTTTAGTGAAAAGTTATTAACAAAAAACCAAAAAATTACCCAGGTCAAATCCTGATTTAGGGGCCCGATCCATGTTTTTTATGTGTAGAACACCATTTCGCGTAGGCGGCCTTCGGCCGCGCTTCAAACATTAACCCTGGGCTGCGCCATACCAACTCCGGGTGGTTGCATGAACCGTTGCAACATGCCACGGTACGCACACTTTTGTATATTTTTCTCACAGTGTAATTTGTGATTACAACAACCACATGAAAATGACAGAAAATTCTGAACTTTGATTGCAAATATCTCTTCACAAAAACAAAAAAATAAAATTTCACCCCTATCATTTTTTTAGCTAATTTATTAGTAGTTGAGTGCCAAAGGAAACAAATACCCAGAGGTCAAAACATGCGATCGCCTTTAATTTTTAACTGATGCATACATACATCTTATTTCCACAGTGTATCAGAATTTCTCATACCATCTGGCAAGGTAGAACCACTGTACTTGCGATGAAAACAAAATCATGGATTAGTGAGAAAACATTCAAATCAAAAGAGAATGCAAACGTCAAAAATTTTATAAAAAAAAAATTGTCCGATTTTCACACAAATTTTACTCGTTTTAAATGAATAATTACAGGTTTTCCACATAAAAACAAATTAAACTTCCAAATTAAGTGCAACTCACACATTCAAGAAAGCAAAAGTTCTTAAATACCGAATCATTATCTGATTTCCTTGTACAAAATTCTTTTGCTGCGCGCATAGTATGTATTTTTTGCAATACCCCACCCATGCTAGATTTTCTATTTTCTTTTATTTCAGAAAACAGGCTGGCAAACAATTATTACACATCAAACCTGAATGCAGTAATTCAACAAATTTTTTTATAAAATTGATATTGGCAAAAACGCCGCAAAAACAACGCATTATTTGAGATACGCTTATCAGAAAAGCTGTAGCTGAGGGAACAAACGGGGAGATACCTGCAGTAATCATTCTTAAAGTACGAGCCGCTTCGTTTTTGCTGAGTACGGCTGAGTAAAGGGAGCACCGTTCCAAGATAAAATAAAAAGAAGAAAACGAAAAGAAAGAGTCGCCAAATCAGCGCATGAAATTTGCTGGTCTGCCCCACAACAGTTCAGTTGCCGTCGCCACTTTGCTCGTGTTAAACGTATCACTGAAAATTGTTAAAAAAAACACGCAGTCTCTTCTATAATACTAACAAAAAAAGGAAAAATTGTGTGAACACGTTGAACAGTGGAAAACAAACTTATTATTATTTGCACATTTCCGTAAAAACTATAAAATATGTCCGATAAAATCAGCGTTTGTATTGTGGGCTCAGGAAACTGGTAAGTTTCTACTCTTATGTTTTATATACATTTTGTACACTTGTGCAAATGCGCACCTTTATTAGTTGTTACACAAGTATACAAACAATGTATAAACCGCCCAACTTAAAACTAATGGCGCGATACTAATGGAATGATACCGCACGCTGTTATGGCTAATACATGAGTGCAACTCCCACACATAATATGAACACATGTAGCAAAACGAAACACTTAAATACACAAAATATAGAAATATGAATTGTTATACAACAATTAAAATCTATTTAACCGTTCTTAAAACTAAATAGGGGCTCGGCCATAGCTAAGATTGTTGGGGATAATTGTGCCAATCTGCCGCAATTTGAGAAATGTGTAAATATGTATGTCTATGAGGAAATGGTCGACGGCAAAAAATTGACTGAAATCATCAACACCACTCATGAGAATGTTAAATATTTACCAGGACATAAGCTGCCAGAAAATGTGGTAAGTATACAAGAAAACCAAGATGTTTTATAATTACTTATAAATACATGAATGCATCAGTATTTTAAGGTAAAGAGTATATTTCCTAGTTGATAATTCAGTAAGTTGTTGAACGCACAAATATATGTATGTACATACGTAGCTATCTTATGTTCATAAATGATAGAAATTAGTCTTTTTGTTTTTTGCTGATAACAAATCTTTAAGAACTTGCAAATTTAATTTTCCATGATGATAACCAAGCTTGCTGTGCATTTAATTTCCATTCGAATAGTCATTGAACTTGTTTTGACTAAGATCATGAGCTACGCTGAGTGATAGGTGCGTGATAAAAATTTATATTCGATTTTTGTATGTTAAACGTTTTTCCTTCGTGTGAGTTTGTAGTCTTATGTAATAAATATACTACATATGTACATACATACCTATGAATATATGCATATATTTACACGTGCCTATAACTTAATTATTTTATAGTAGGCATGTTATGAAAACATTAATTTACACTTAATTACGTAATAGAAGAAGTATGAACTAAACGGTAGTTTGCGAACAAGACCATCTTGCTATAATACAGCTAGATTAAATGATCGGTAAAGTTGAGTGTGTTTTAAAATTCATTACAATTACTGCTCAGATAAGGTGTTTTTGTATAAAAAAAATGTGAGGTAGCACCACCGTTTTTTGAGCTAAAATAATTTATGTATACTAGCAAGCTAGTAAGAAAAAGAATGAACATATGAATTTGTGAAAGAGAGGCCAGGAGCGCTGTAGAGCTGAATTGAAAGGTTTACGTACCGGTTGACTCCATACTACCATAATGAAAACTGGACTAAAAAGCTTCTGTAATAATTGTTCAAACATGTTTGACGGCAAACCAAGCGGGCTAGTGTAAAGGTTCTAGTACCTTAGCACACCGTATTCCTCACCGACAAAGACCTCAACTATGAGCAGATTTGTGTTGTTAACCCAACAACAATGTCCTAGTTAAGAAATTAAAAAACATAATTAATCATCTATACGCAGTTACTCTAATTGCTTTTTTATTACTTTGATGTTAACCAGAACGTAGTTAACTCAGCACCTTTAATTGACATTATACCATTTTTAAATATGGTCGAAACTCAGACTTCTGTGTTTATGGCTATTTCGGAGAATGAAAAAAGTTACTTAAACATGACAAAGTTTGCTCATATCAGCAAAAATTGCATTCAGAGCCCTTATCGGAGCACATTGAGTTAGTTGCGTCTTCAAATATTTTCAGATGGTAGATATTGTGATGCAACCTCAACACTGAAAAATCAATGTTAACTTTAGAATCTAGGTTGTGTAATCTAAAAAATTATTTGTGTACTTTGAAAATAATTGAAGTAGGTATATTTAGTGTTTATTTATGCAGTAAATTTGATAAGGAACTCTTTGTACATATGTACATACGTAGCTATCAGCAAATAGTGATTCAGTACCTTATGTAATAATGAAAATTATAAACAAAAGCAATTTTCTTGCATTTTAAATGAAACAACATGAAAGAGAAAAACGAAAATGCTCTCACGCCCAACGCAGTACAACTGCTCACAAATATACGCATATGTATTAAAAAAGATTTTGTATATTAAAATGCTTCAATGCCGATTTAAGAACTCTGCACTTACGTAAACATGAGACAAAAAGAACACCTCAACTTTATGTTTAGAATGCATTATCTAATCAGACACTGACAATGAAATCTTTTTTAGTCTTCTTTTTTATTATGCTTATTTTTGTTTCTCACTTCAATGCCAAAATGCATGGCCACAATTGCATTTCGCTTATGATGGCCAAGAGCATAGGGGTAGCTGCGAGTGCAGCTAACATCTAACTGTGTATTGTCACAAACTGTCAATCCATTGACGCTCCCATGTAAGAAATCTCCCCAAGTATTATTTATTTTATTTCCTCCGATTTGGCATTTACTCAGTGCTCTCTTCATTTTCACGTTACTTAGGTTTATCTTTGGGTAAATCAGAACTAAATAAATATGCAGACAATATTTATTATTACATTTTTATTTATTCTATTTTTTCTTTTATTTTTCATAATCATGCCATTATATGCAGAACAAATCAACATCCTTCCTTATTCGAGCTGTTTATGGTATTTGAACTCTTTTTACGAGCGTGAAACTGAGTTGTAACGTAGCTTTGATTTCTCTCGCGACGGTCAAGGTCGTGCAGCACACGTTTTCGTTTCAACGAAATGGTATACGATAAGAACGCACAGTGGTCGGGAAACTGTCATAACTTTTCGAATTGAAATAGTTTTAAAGTGTTACTATTTTTCTTGTAGTTCCATACGAATAAGACAAGAAATGACATACGAAATTTCATAAACATCCCCACGCACCCACTTGAAGTTACGGAAGGAGGGATGACATGACCTATCAGTATGCACTGGTCATACCAAATCGCTACAAGGTTAGTCGGCAGGTACCGCAAGAGATTACCGGAGCGTGCCCGGTTCATATCCGGCAAATTACTGTTAATTCGATAGATAAGGTTAGGGTGGCTGCCTGTCTGCCTTGCAGAGGGGTGCACTTACGCCGGATGAGACATTGTTATAGGCGATTCGATAAAATTTCGTCGTTAAAACAACAACAACAGGTGAATATTTTGGTCCAGTTTAATAAGCTCGATTGTTTTCGAGGGCCATGTTTGAATTCTCGGAACCATTTATAAACCATAGTTTCGGTTCATCCACAAATTTCTCCTGTGTTGAGCCGTATCGAAAATCATCACTCGGAAATCGTTATTCAAAATTTCCAATTTTCTTATTAAATTGCATTGAGGGGAAAAGTTTATCCTGAATCTAAAGCTATTCGCTATTTTTTATAGCAAATCTATGATTCCCGATAGTTTTTCAAGTGTTATATTAAAGAGGCTGCTTTTGTTTTCAGGAAATTTTAAGATCACTTTCCGTCCACTGTGTTGCTGAATTATACATACATACATACATAAGTATGTAACATATGTACATATATGTATGTCATTGGTCTCTTATTTTCTACCTTTGCTCTTGAACTTGCTTTTGGTTTTTGTTGTGCATTCTGACTTTGCTGCTGATTTTTTTCTTGCTCTCACCGCTTTAGTGTTGGGGGTTTGTGTGGGTCACTGTTCTGATTGCTCAACATAGCGAATTGTAATCGATTTTTCCTCACATTATTTGCTAATTTTTAATTCCTACAAGTTATTGTGGGCCTTTAAGCTTTTTTCATTTCCCAATGTCATTGTCAAATTTATGTCTGTTATGCCGGCAAACCCGTCTTATTTCAGACATAGGGTAGAAGTTTCGGCAAAAAAAATTGATTTGAAAGTACGCCCACAAGAATTGCGCCAAGCTCGAATGTTCAATAAACTGTTGATAAGCCAATGGTGACTCTTGATTAGATGTTGCTAGTTTTTTGCGACTTTTATTTGACATAGAACTGTGTACAGCGATTATCATTTTATAGTCATTTGAAGACGTGCCGATATGTTCTAAATTTGATAACGAGACACGCGACAAATGAAAGGTTAATTATATTTTAAGCGGAAAATTTTTAATTTATTTACCTACATACTATATAATATATTAGCAGAATATTACACTGCAATACTCTTTATTCACGGTCGAAAGCCATCATGAAATTCCAATTGCGATGTGATTTGTTCCAATAAGCAGCGAAAACTATCTATAATACTTTTGAAAACTTAAATACTCAGAAAGTAAATTAACGATGCAAACAAAAATATATGAACTATTTATAACCAGGGCTGCACAACGTTTGTTCGTTTTGTTAATTATCAAAAAAAAGTATCAAAAATATATTTCGTTTTGATAAATATCAAAAAAAAAAAATTTTGTTGAATATCAAAATCAAAAAATAAAAAAAAAATTGTTTCGTTGATTATCAATTCACATACATTCACATATTAACCAATATTATTTTGAAAAATTTCAAATATTTTTGTGAATTGTTTTGATAAAAACCGAAACGAAATTTATTTTGATACATAGCTGTTAAATTATGATTACGATTAGTAATCGGTTAGATTATTTTCTAAAAAGAATTGTAATCATTATTTAATTGTGTCTTTCAAATATTGGGATTCCGTAATGATTACGATTACAAATAATCAAAAAATAATCACGATTACTCTAGATTACTGAAAAGAATCAGAAAGAATCAAAAAGAATCTAAATAAATAATTGATTCTTTCACGGATTCTTTTTGATTATTTTTGATTCTTTTCAATGTAAAATACCAAACAACTTTTCTCATTTCGTTTTTTTAAATTTTGAAGACATTTTTTAGTAAGTTTTTTAAAATCGTTTTTTGTATAACTATATATGCATACATGTATTATAAATGATGATATTATTGCTATTATTCATAACAATTTATCCATTCAATATAATCAGCCCAATTTCCCCCCAATATGTTTTTGCTTTGCTTGTAATTCTTGGGAACACTGCCCCCTTGTTATAAATGATTTTTGTTAATTTTTTGTTATTATATTTCTTTATTTTGTCTTTAATATATTTATTTGTTAGAAATAAAATAATTACAAAAAAATGTCTTAAAAATGAAAAAAAGCAAAAGGAAGAAAGTTGTTTGGTATTTTGAAATGAAAATAAACAAAAAGAATCAAAAAGAATCTGTGAAAGAATCAATTATTTATTTTGATTCTTTCTGATTCTTTTTAGTAATCTGGAGTAATCGTGATTATTTTTTGATTATTTGTAATCGTAATCATTACATAATCTAGTTGGGAACAAGATAATCGTAGTGTAATCAATTATTTCACTCTCAAATACAAAGTAATCAGATTACTAATGATTACGATTAGTAATCAATTCTTAACAGCTATGTTTTGATAATTATTTTTTGATTTTCAACGCAACGATATATTTTTTTGTTGAGCTTGTAACGTTATTATTATTGAAAAAAAAGTTTTTTCGTTTATTAATAAAAATAACGTTATTTTTCAGCCCTGGTTTCAACCCAATAATGAGAACAAGCTAATGGAAAATGATAAATTAGTAATGCGAAAGTATAAACTTTTAATGATTATTGACAAACATGTTACGGTGAAAATGTGTAAAAGCTGATTTTTGTTCTTTAATTTTTCTAATTGAAATTTATTCCAGATGTAGCAAATGACCGTAAACAATAATATTAATAACTTTAGTTTTAGTAAAATTAATAAGAAGGGTAACATATGTATGTACTCCGTATATACATATGTATCTCCCTACAAACGAGAATTGTTAAGCAAAATGTTTATATGTAAACCCATTTCATTAACATTTCTTAAAAAACTGCCACTCGATCTTGAACAGTTCGGTATTATTATTTTTATTGAAGGATATAACAAACAAAAATGTCTAAACAATGTATTTACCAATCTTTATTCGTCATATCGCTACAATCGGCTGAATTAGAAAATTCCTTAATATAATCTAGTACGCCTGTATAATGAAATCTTTATAATATCTGGGATCGAGTGAAATATTTGATATGACCACGTTGTAACTTCTAAGTTCTCCTAACCTTCGCTGTCTCTGTTGCTAAATAGGTGTACGTTTTCATATTTATAACAATAATGACGCTGGCTACCTTAGATTTCCATTATGCACAATTTTTAATACTGCTGAAGGGCCTATCTTTGACTTGACTTTACTTTTTCTTGAAGAAATCGCCCATTTGCATAATATGACATGATTCCGCATTATTTTTAAGAACTGGTATGATAAAATACTTATAAATCGTTATCTTTGTTACTTATCAAAAACTTACTCAGCTTGGAGTAGTAATTAAAGGGACAATATAATCATTAATAACGGAAAAAATATGCTATATACCATTGATGGATTGACTTTGCCTTCAGCCAACGTAATTCCCGAACGGAAATATACATTTCTTTATAATTAATTAAAGTAAAGTTTTATTGAACTCAAACATTTACAGAGCTAAAAAAAATGAATTGTGAAAAAAATTTTATTAGTTAGAAAATTTAAAAAAAAGCTGTTAAAGCTAAGCCAATCATTCTAATCATAAGCTGTAACTTTTTTAAAAAATAGTTAGTTAATTAGTTAATAAGATTGCCATTTCAAATGTTCTACTAATCTTAATTATTTAAATTTTTTCAGGTCGCTGTGCCAGATCTTATTGATGCATGCAAAAATGCTGATATTCTTATTTTCGTTGTGCCACATCAGTTCATACCAAACTTCTGTAAAACGCTTTTGGGAAAAATCAAGCCCAATGCAGTTGCCATATCTCTCATCAAAGGTTTTGATAAGGCTGAAGGAGGCGGCATTGATCTTATTTCTCACATCATTACACGTCATTTGAAGGTTGGTTTTTATTTAAGGGTTTACACATACAAATTGCTTTCAATAATTATTTACTTATCATTCATGCACAGATTCCCTGCTCCGTACTCATGGGCGCAAACTTGGCCAATGAAGTGGCACAAGGCAATTTCTGTGAAACTACTATTGGTTGTCGTGATATTAAATATGCCAAAACATTACGTGATCTCTTCCAAGCCCAAAACTTCCGTGTGGTTGTAGTGGACGATGCTGATGCTGTTGAAGTTTGTGGTGCACTCAAGGTTTGTTAGTTGGTAAATTTTCTGTGATTAATTTGGTTACTAATATTTTTGAATTGTTTAGAATATTGTCGCCACCGGCGCGGGTTTCGTCGATGGTCTAGGTTTGGGTGATAATACCAAAGCGGCAGTTATTCGTTTGGGTTTAATGGAAATGGTGCGTTTTGTTGATGTTTTCTATCCGGGCAGCAAACTGTCAACTTTCTTTGAAAGCTGCGGTGTTGCTGATTTAATTACAACTTGTTATGGTAAGTTGGAGATTACATGCATCATATATTCATTCATGTTGCTATTGCCTCTTTTTAGGTGGACGCAATCGTCGCGTTGCCGAGGCATTTGTGAAAACTGGCAAAACAATTGCAGAATTGGAAAATGAGATGTTGAATGGACAGAAGTTGCAAGGCCCACCCACCGCTGAGGAAGTGAACTACATGCTGAAAAATAAGGGCTTGGAAGAGAAGTAAACATTATAAATGCTTAGATTTAAATAATTGTGGCATACATTTCTAATAAACATTTATAACGCTCACAGGTTTCCACTCTTCACGGCGATTCACAAAATCTGCACAAGTCAATTGAAGGTTCAAGATTTGATTGATTGCATACGTAATCACCCAGAGCATATGTAAGTCATTTGCTTTCTTTAGTGTATACTTGTAGGCTTTCTAAAGTGAATAATTTTCCTAAAATATAAAACCGCAAAAATTTTGTTAATTACAACCTCCTCTGTTACTTGATTGCTTTAATTATTTATACATGTTTTTAGTTTTGTAATTAAAATTTTGTAGTTGCATGCACTTTTAACGTGTATTTGTACTTATTTGATTTTCATAAAGTTGTTAATAATTTAGTATTAGTTTTGATCTTTTGTTTAACTTATAGTTTTATTTAGCCGTATACATATGTACATATGCATGTATACACAAATATTAATATATACAAAATCAAAATACACTTTCGATTTTTACACGCTTTGTTATTTTATTTTCCCCGACACAAATTTTGTAATATGTATAAAAAATCTATAACTAATCATGTGAACATTACTTTAAAATTACAAAAATTGTAATTGTGATAAAAAAGCGATTGCTTTAGTAGCGGTTAAAGGTATATAAAGTTGGTGGCGGTGTGTTGTGGAATCTAATGCATATATATTTTCATAACATTTTATATTTTGCGGATTGGGTTTGTTCTGACCTTTTAAAATCCATTTTATACCTAGCTATATGCCATATCCCTCTTTTAAATTTGTTCCACCTTTTTTGGAATCTTTTTAAAAAAAACCTACTGATTTAGATTTAGAATCTTATATAGAGCAGTGACAAAAGAGAAATAATTAAACTGCTACTGAAAAAAAATATACCTATACATATGTTCGAGTCATGTCGGACAGTTTATTCGGTTATAAGTTAGGCAAGAATCGCTAGAAAAGATTGACGATTGGGGTTCTCTGTGCTCAAAAGATATTGATACTGGCAAATAAACATTTTTTTTAACTCATATCTCCAAAACTGACATCACGGCTAATAAGTTTGTATTGTCCTCTTCCACCGGCTAATGAATTTTTCCATCCATTAAACATCCCACAACGGCAGAACTTTCGAACCTAAAAAGATATTATTCTCTCTAAGTTTTTTGCATACAGATTTGGACTCGTCGCCAAAATCTTTTGCAGAATAATTTTGTAGCAGATTTTGACGTTCTAGCTGTAAAAAATATAATTTTAACATGACCTGTCTTACCTTTTTAAATTGAGTGAAACTCGAAATTTTAAATTTTCGAGAGTTTAATTTCGTTGAAAAAAATAAATTAAGTTTTTGTTGTGATAAGTGGTATACGGAAACTAAAATTTTTTATTGGCTCAAACTTCAAGGTTTGTATTGTCTTGAGCAATATTTTAAGTCACATTATTTTGCTTTTGTCACCTTTAATATCCTCAATAATTTGTAATCACTTTATTTTTTGTTGCAGATATCATCCAACAAATATTTTTCCTCTCTAAAATCATATGCATGCATGCATCATATTTATCTTGTGTTCACGTCCAATCATTTATCAATCATAACTAACAACTATCAACTAATCATTAATCAATCTATCAATCAAAACCTAGTAAATCTCTCATACATCATAAAGTTGTATACAATTTTACATGTTCTTCATTTCCTTAGGGACGAACCAATTAATATACAGCCAAAGTTGTAAGATACCAAAAAGAAAAATATATACGACCAATTGGATTTTCGGTACAATTAAACAAATCAAACGTTAGAGGAAGATAACATAAGATAACGACACAGTGTGCTCTTTTTTGTGCAATGCCATGAAGCTGTGAACATACATCGATCAAAAGTTTAAAACATACATTTGTGAATAACAATTGTAGTTTCACTGCACTCTGCTAACTTTATCATCGCGCACAGCAACACACAAAACATCTCAACAATATCATCATCGCTTATCCTAAAATCATACTCCCTAACGTATGTGTGTTTAGAACTTGGAGCAGAAAGTCAATGAAATATTTGAAAGCAGTGTGCCGAGAGATTCATACATCTTTGTGTGTAATATCAAATTCATTGAAGTTGTATGTACTATATTTTATGAATTCAGTATGTATACTAAAATATATGTATATATATATTTGTAAATATCTAGAAATAGACATTGCCGTGATTGTTCAATTATGTATTTGTTATAAACATTAAATAATTTTATAATGAAATTGTTAAAAATAAAATGAAATGGTTTTGTAAAAAATGTATCAACAATTCATGCATCTCATATTATTTCCTTGAGTTATATATTTAAAATTTGTATTAAAATTATCTGAGGTATTACAAAATTTCTAAAAAAAAAATTGTTAGCCACTGTATAAGTGACTGCATAGTATCATATCATACTGAATTCTAGAGCTGATAAGATTTAGTCCTTTTTTTTGGTTCTCTTTTACAAACTTTTAATCGCAAACCATATAAGACACAAAAATTTATGTTTAAATACACCGAAGAACATGTAGCTAAACAAACAAAATCAACACATACTTAATATATACGACAAAACGAGCACGAAAGATAAACATATTTAAATAACGCACTTCTGTCTGCCAACCAACGGGATACAACCATTCGTACCTACACACGAACTACCTTTCACACAATACTAACAAAAATGTGGAGTAAGAGCAACATGAACTTTAAAAGCTTACAACTAAATCTGACAGCTACGAAACGAAAAAAGGACACTGAAGATGGCAGATACCTTGCTTTCTAACTTAAATAAATGAGAGAAATATAGTCAATAGGGCAGTTAAAATATTCTTATGAGGATAATTCAGAGGATCAAACCCGCACTCAGCCTACAAGATACATACTTAGGGTTATCACAATTTCGGTCCGAATGTGTAAATTCAGCACTCTCTGTATGAACCTTGCTGATCCTACACAGTCAGTAGTCTAAGGAGACTGTTGCATTTTGTTGCAATTTATTCATGTTGAAAATAAGTACTTTGAGTCATTGGCGGCTTCAAATTTGGTTGATAGTTATCTGATACGAGTAGGTACGTCAAAGAGTTTTGAAAGTTTATCTAACAAGTCACTTGGTTAGTCATCTCAGCCATGCGCATTTTTAAATTTTATTTTCTGTTAATAACATGGGCTTTAATGCTTTTGGTTTTATAAAAATACTGCGAAAATTTCTATGTCAAGCCATCAACGTTACATACGCACATCATACTAATTTCAAAAATTTTGCAAATTCTCATTTCAGATTTCCTAAAAAAGTGCTTAGCGCCTTGTGATTTGTATGCCTCGCTTAAATGTTTGATTAAATTTTAAACCAATAAAACGCAACGAAACAAATCGTTAATAACTTCCAAACTGATTTCTAATTATTGTTGTTGATCGCATTTAACTTTAAATTTTGTTTGTGTGTTTTTAATGTTTGCTTCCTTTAGCCCCAAATTGTGCTTATTATTCCTTTCGGTATGGCATGAGCATACATTCCAAATAATGCTTAACCTTATATGTAGTATGTCTCAATGCTGAATTTTTTTTCTTTTTTTCTCTTTTTTATTCGTTTTTTTACATCTTCTATTTCACAGGCAAGAGCTTTAAACTTGTTTATGCAATAAACAAAAAAACGGTATATTCTTTACTACATATACTGTTGAAAAAGACAACAATTAAATAGAGAAACTATCAACAACAACAAAAAAAGACTTGTCAAAAAAACTTGTATCTATGCACTTTTAAAAAAAATTACAAAGAAAGTTTTAAATCTAGTGTTTTATCAATTTTTAAAATGTGCTCCAACTTATTTTAAGTTAATTTTAATAATTTGTAAACAAACACGAAACGTTTGGCTACAAAATACAGCAGTGATCGTTAACAACTGTGATTCGTTTTGAAAAACACAAAAACAAAAGAAAATTTAGAGGTCAGTAAACCAGCGGCACACGATGTGTTTGTTATTTGTTGGGTGGATGAATAGTCGAGTAGGTTAAATCACGAAAATTGCACAAATGCAGCATAAGCACATTTAGAAAAAATTCAAACAAATATTTATGTAGTTGTGTGCTCTTTGTGTATAAGAAGGCAGCTCTCCTTTAAGTTCTTGACAATCCCACAATTTTTAATGTACGCTCACAAACGTTATAGTCATCTTAGCAGCTCAGTTGCTGGAACCTTCGCACACTTTGAAACATACTCTTGTACATATTTGATTTTTGGGAATGGTGGTTATCTTAAATAGGAATAAAACAAATGTGTACCTAAAAAGCTAGATATTAAGTATTAATCCCACTGCTAATTGAAAAAGCACAACCAAAAATCTAAATATCATATATGTTAATTAGCAAGAATTAATTAGTAAAAAAAACTAGCATAGATACATTGTTTAAGAGCTCGAATATTTCAGCATAAAAATAAGCAAATGTAAATGAAATAAAGAAAATGGTTAATAAAACACGCCACAAAGTTTTGTTGTGTTTTAATGTTGAAAGTAAGCGCGACGTTATCTAAAGCTTGACAGTTACTATGATAATTATCGCACTCCTAACTACAATCGATTTCACTTAAATTTTTTTCTAGCGCTATTGAGTTACAGACTTTTTCTTTTATCCTTTCTATAGTGCACTTTGCGTAAACTGATTGGTTGCAATGGTCTAAAGTTGTTGTATATATGTTTGCCATGCTCATCGAGTACAGTCCAAAAATTTCTTA
This sequence comes from Sphenella marginata, assembly GCA_951509765.1. NCBI lineage: Eukaryota > Metazoa > Arthropoda > Insecta > Diptera > Tephritidae > Sphenella > Sphenella marginata. The sequence goes on along the minus strand of OX608079.1, from coordinate 121,263,114 downwards.
CCTACATAAAGGGGAATAAAAAAAAAATATTGACGCTTTATAAAATTTCGCAAAAACTTCACGCACTTACATCATAGATGGTTATTGGTATGCTTTGCGGATACACTAGCCAAGTGACGGCTTCGGAACAAGGTGGTGTCGTCAGCGAACCCTGATAGGTGTAATAGTTTTCACGATCAATATTTGCCAATAGCGATCCGAGTGTAATTAAGTGTTGTGTAGGCGCGGTCGTGTTAAAGCCGATCACGTAAGGTATTGCATTAAATATTGTTTGGAGACCCAGTGGGAATCCATACTTCAACTGTAGCCACGACTAAATAAGGAACGAAATGAGCAAAATAAAACATACCTTAATACAATATTTCTTTCGAGCATTTACCTTATAAGCCTTGAAGAGTACAGCTACCACGGCTAATCCATCATCATGCTTACTCCCCTCTTCGATGCTCGTATATTTTGTATTTTTATGCAAAATATGCATTTCTAAATCATAACGTTTTTGATTGATTTGGTGTTCAGAACCTTTGTCTAGTGGTGAACCCCAATGAAAATGTACATCGACGGCTTCATATTTGCCTTTAAGCGGCCCATCGGCTATGAATGGCAAACTATTTTCTATAGTTGGTGGTACACGGAATGTAACTGAAATTATATGGAATAAATGAATATAATGAAACTAGAATCAGAGTGGATGGGATATATAATATTTTCACAATATCTACCCTTTTTGTAGCTTAAAATATATTTCCAGCAGTTCATTTCTATCTATTACAAGATCATGTATGACAATGATATCGATTTTATTGATGTATACTCGTATTGGAACGATTTTCCGTCATTTCTTGTCAAATTTGGTTTTGAGACAAACCGGTCTCGGCGTTGCGCCATCTTCAGTGTCGATTATCGTTCTCGAACGAAACCAACCAAATTTAACAACGGATGACGGAAAAACAACAAAACAAAATAAAACAGATTTTATTGACATTCAGTTCTGCCTTTTCCGGCCGGAATAAAGATGGCAAAAAATAAAATTTTAAAGACAAAATACTTGCTATAACTAAATAAACACCCTTTGCTGGCAACCGAGGTAACAGGGCGACCCAGTGACCCAGCATCAAATAATAAATATCTAAATTTCAGATACTCAGCATTTTTTGAGAATTTTCTAACCTCTAGGCATTTGTAAAACAATTTGAAATACTTTACTTACTTGTGTGCCCATTATTCTCCAGTTGAAGAAATTCTGAAAGAAGTGTGTCGTACTGTCCAAATTTTATGGGTGGTATTTCAATCGGTACAGTCTGCAAAATCAATTAAAATAGTTTGTTTATATAAGGCATGTCCGATTAATCGATAGATCAAGTTTTCAATTTTCAATTTAAACCATTAATAAAAAATAACTAATTAGAGGCATAGCTAACTTTGCTTATTTCTATTGAGTATTTTTCTTAACAAATAATAAAGTTGGTCGCTGAAATGAAATAATTTTGAGAGTGGTGAGCTTGGCGAAAAGGGTTAAACGATTCGATTCCTTATTTGTTTAAATTAAAACTCCTTAAATTCTTAACGCCTATAAAAGTTGATCAGAGTATAACGATCTCAATAACAAAATATTCGTGAAATTTATAATTGAATCTGGCTTTTTTGATAGAAATACCTTCCCAAATTTTGTTATCGTTAAAGCTTCTCGGTTTAAATATCTAAAAGAAATTAGATGCTCCTAAAAGTATACACTATTTAGGTTGAAGTTTGTCATTTGCTACTAAAAGCTTTATTTAACAAAAAGACGGTGTCAAAATTCTCCGATTAATCCCACAAAATAGAAAGGCATACATTAAGAATATTTTTACTCAAATTAAGTTTAATGTTGAGTTAATTGAAGGCTGTCCATTAAAGACCTCTTCAAATGGAATCTGGACACTTCGATATTCTAAAAATTATTTCCAAACTCTACTCAATTTTGTAGACACTCATATGTTCGTATCTATCATTCATCTGTTCGAATATTTTCCATAAATATTACTTACCTTATTAGTGTCAATTGCAACTGGTGACTGGTTTTTACCACCACATAGAGGAAACTTCTCCGTCCAATTTGCAGGTGTTTCGTAATTAAAGGACTCTGGAAATTAAAACTAAACTTGAATTGAAATCAAATATTTGTATAATGTTATAAATATAATAATAATAATAATAATAATAATAATAACTTCACTCGGGAGATGAAATCCAAGGAGATGAAGTCACAGCTTCTTAACATTCCGAAGGCGACCCATCACCGCACTAAACCTTTTGCTGTTCAGGTAGGTAGAAAAAGCCTTGCCTTCGGAAGGTTAAAGTTGTTGTTTCCTACAAATTGTCGAGACCTATGTATAAGTAAGTAAATGATTTATGTTAAAAAACTAAAATGCGGAACTTGGATAGAAATTCACCGTTGGGTTAGTACAGTTATATATGGTCACAGGCAATAACAGCCAAAGTCAATTTTGGGAGAGCGTGATTTATTTTAGGTTACGTTATTATACCATAATGTTGATAGCTGGGTTTGTTTTTGTTGGTTGCTGCCACATGCCAGTTCAACACATTTGCACGAGGTGGTTTTTTCGATTAGAGTAAACTTAGTCGTTAAATTGAATTTGTTCTACACACCTCTAGAAGTGTAAGTTTTTGAATGGCAACTCAGGGAAACAGCTGATCGACTTTCGCGGCAATTTTACAAAGTTGTATAATTTGTTATATTTCGCAAGATTAGTAATTTATATGCAATAGTAATACTATTATGTTGTTTTTATATACATAAATACATACCAAATTATGATTAAAGCAGAGAAATAATTGAGGGGAATTCCAAACAGAAATATAAGCTAGTTCAATTAGATGATCGAACTAAGATCCTAAGGACTAGTTCAATGTATTGAAGAAACTAGGAGTGCTCTAATGATTTAATTGAATTGAAAATTGCAACTCTTTTATCCACCAAACTCGAGGGTCGTCCTTTTTTTTCAAATTTGTTTGATGTGAACATCACTTGAGTGTGGAACCTTCATTGGGGTAAACTAGAACGTTACTATCATAGCCTTACTGCCGCTGAACATGAATGGTGAGTTGCTTTATCTTGTAAAAAGTGAATGATTTGGAATTTGCCGATTGCCATGCTTCCGGAGGGAAGCCAACAAAAGGAGTTACAGCGAGGCACAAGTGCTTAGAATCTCTGCTCAGCATAAAAAATTGTTTTTCACTGCAAACGTAGATTAACAAGCACATGAATGCTTCACAAATACGCAACTCGCACTCAACTCGAAATGCACATAAGCACACATCTAATCCATGTCACATACTCGTAGTTAGCTGCTTGAGCTTTTATCGTATCGCTTGCTCTTTTACTCATTCATTTTTGCACGTTGCTGCTGTTCCATATACTACACTACCACACACACACATGCATTGCTCTACAATTGAATCAACGCTTTCTACTTGCAGGCTGAAAGAAGAAGCGAAAACTTCTGGAAAAGGTGGCGGCAAATCGGGTGGTGCTGGTGGTGGTGGCTGTAGTAAGAAACCTGGTTATAAAGCGCCAACGCCATGTTGTCAACCGAAAGGTGGCGATAATTCACAGAAATGCAAATTCCATACATTCAATTATCGTGTTACACCGCTCAAAGCCAAAAATGTCACTTTTCGTTTGGTGCCCAAAGGCAAAAAACAAGAATTTGCCATACAAAATGCGGACGCAAATAATATGTACCTCTTTAATGGTTTTCGTACGCGTTGCGGCAAAGGATTGCCATTGGGCGTGCGCGCATTGTCGGGAGCGAGTAAACCAGTGCGTGCGCTTAATGCAGGGCTAGGCGTATTAGCAACATTTTGCGCATACAAAACAACAAAACTGAAATGAGTGTAAAATGCACAGTGAAATTAAAATTCAAAAAGTGAAAATAGCCTGCATAGCACAAAAAATAGTTTAAGGAAAGGCAACAACTCAAATAATTTATTGTATTTATTTTTAGCCAATTTTATAGATTAAGGTTTTTGATAATTTATATGCTCTTTCTAAAGAATAAGTGCACAAAGGAAGGTCATAAAAACGCTGAGTAAAAAAAAAAATGTAAAAATTTTTGGACAATAAATCAACTTCAACAAAACTAAAGAAAAATTGTTTGTTTTCGAGCTGGGGGCGAATTACGACACACGATCCGTGATCGAATGCGAATTTTTAAATCACAATAACTTCCAAACTTTCCAGCTTTTTAAAGAATAATAATGCATAATTGAACCCAGCGGTAGTTTCAGCCAAGTACTCACCTATGACGTCATTCCGTATTACCGGCTTCGAACTATTGATATTTAAAAATTCGTATTCGATTATGGATCGTATGTCGTAAATCGACCCCAGACCTGTTAAATAATGATTAGGTACTCATCGTAATGATTGCTGGTCGATTGATTATTTTTCTGAGAATCCATTTAATGATTGATTACCATTACTTTCAATTTGCAATGATTATTTTCCAATTAACTTAAAAAAAGAAACATTATTTTTTCCGCTTGTTAAAATTAATAAAAAAAATTTTAAATTATCAAGAATAATCTAAAAAAAATAAAAAGTAATCAAAAACAATTTTTTTGCAAAATTTTAGTTGTTGTAATAATCGTAAAAAATTATGATTTTATTTTCAATTTGTTTTTTAATCTTAATCAATAAGGAATTGTCTTTTCTTGAAAACAATTACAATTATTGATTACTAATTACTAATTATTTTCTAGTGTTTCGTACTCTGTAGGATATGTGAAGCACGCATTCGATGTTCGAATTCCAGTGATCCCGTTTCGATTTTGAAAAATTTAGCATTCACGATTTCGAAAATAAATGTTGGAAAGTTTCGAAAACAACTTAGCTAATGAGATTTACATAAATTTAACTTCTTATTATTATAATGAGATAAAAATTGCATTTTTTTATTTTTATGTACCACAAAAAGTTTAAAATTTTTAACCGTGTACTTGAATGCAACATCCGCCAACAGTGTAGTTCAATAAAACGATTTGGTGTGACGTATACGCCCCGGTGGTTTCATGATTGCTATGCTGTACCAGTGCATCGGTTAAACACTAAATGTTGGTTTCGGTTTGTCGAACAATACGGCCACATGTTTACATTTTATTTACCACATTCAGGGTTGGGCATTCTAACTCTAAATTGCACTAAACAGTAATTTTTTTTTGTTTGGTTAGAGGAGAAACAATTGCACTCTCATTGAAGTTTTGATGTCGGTTTTTTTATTTATCATTTTTTGTTGGTCTAAAGAATTTTTTAATTGAAAGAAAAAAGAAATCCAGAAACAATTCATTTTGTTTTTTTTTATGCATAAGTCGCTTAGGCTTACGAAAAAAAAATCGTCTTCGATTGAGTTTTCTCTTTTTGAGTTTTTGAAAAACTTACTCACGCTCGTTGTTGCTGGCTGAGCATTTGTAAATGGCAAGAAGAATACAAGACTCTGACAAAATTGTGTCCAGCCTGGTAAGTACATGCTGCACCCTAACAAACACTTCGCTCTAATGAAACAAATTTTAACACAAGAACGCAAAAACCGAGATGCGATGTACTGTTAGTTCTTTTGCTTTTTGTTGGTAGCCTTTGCAGTAACAACTAACATTCATTCTATTGTGTCATAGACTTTTATACGTTTAACTTGAGGCAAGGGATGCACATTGTGGTAAAGAGTTGTAAATCACATACATACATACATACATACACATAAGCAGATGCACCTTTAAAACGCAATGGAGCTGAGTGGCATGGCTAAGTTACAAAAACAAAAAAACAGTTCAATACGCTACACCTTCTTGATGGTACTTTCAGGGACCCCCCGTAACGATTATTTTTGTATTTTTAGCATCAAAAATGGAAGACTTCCCAATATCGCAGATACGTTTCAAGTATATGAATATGCACGTCTCTTCATGCTCAACAAAAAGCTTCTATAAACTAAAAAAATTTGAGGGAAATCCATATAAATTACAAATAATCATTATTTTTGATTTTTATTTTTTTGGTCAAACATAAAAGTTATTTTTTGATTTTTATTTTTTTGGTCAAACATAAAAGTTATTTTTTGATTTTTATTTTTTCGATCAAACATAAAAGTTATTTCTTGAGCGATATTTTATTCCTCAAGAATAAAAAATAAGTTTTGAGTTTTAACTTTTTTCGCGGATTGAAAAACTCAAAACGCCGCTGTGCCTTTTTGGCAAGTAATAAATCATAATTATTGGGTGGTATATCCTCATCAACATAGTTTATATTTATGTACATACATTTTTTCACCTGGTACACTTGGCGAATTTTGCCCCATACATACAATCTCAATGTGTATACATAAAAATATGTTTCAAATTATTGAGCACTTATGCTGACAAGGATATATCATCTAATAATTATGATCAACAACCTGCCAGAAAGGCGCTGCGGTTATTTGAGTTTTTCAATCCGCGAAAAAAGTTAAAACTCAAAACTTAATTTTTATTCTTGAGGGATAAAATATCGCTCAAGAAATAACTTTTATTTTTGATCAAAAAAATTAAAATCAAAAATAACTATTATGTTTGATCAAAAAAATAAAAATCAAAAAATAACTTTTATGTTTGATCAAAAAAATAAAAATCAAAAAATAACTTTTATTTTTGATCAAAAAAATAAAAATTTAAAATAACTGCTATTGTTGATTTTTATGAAAAAAATCTGAAAATAATGATTAAATGTGGATTTTTATATTAAAACTCATAACAGTTACGGTCCCTGGGTACTTTGATGTGCGTATCCGCATTTGATGTTGTTGTTTTTTTACTTCAATGCATTTGCTATATTTCCTGCATATTTTCATAAATGAGTTGTTTATAAACTAAAACAATGGCTCATACTTAAAATAATAACAGATGAAGCGCGCATAATACAAAATTAATTACTTAATTAATGGACGAATAGCGGTGTACACGGTTTTGGCCGGCTTTCGGGATTTCTAGTATGAGACGAATTTGGCATACAGCTGAAATGTTAAAATTTGAAAGCTTTAAAGCTTGAGTTCCTGTGCTGCAACACATTTAAAAAAAGTTTAGCACATCATTTAATGATTTGATAAAGCTCTAAGCAATGAAGGAAATGGAACAAATTCTAATCCGCTTTTTTTTAAAAAAAAAGAAAGCAAACCAAACAAGCTTTTTAACTAACTGATACAAGTTCAGTTTAAATATGTATATCAAAAGCTACATTGAAGAAACATTATGTATGGTGGTGGGAAAAAATTCCGATAAATTATTAAAAAAATTCTGCTTTTAAAATAAGAAGGTTTCACATTACAAGTATGGAACTATGGCACCCCTGCCCTTGTAATCGTTATAATCGGCCTTTGCTTAGACGTGTCTTTTCAATCTGAAGATATTTAATAAAATATTTAAATTAAATAGAAAATATAAAATAAAATACTTAAAATGAAATGTTTCAAATTATTTTGGCCCAGCAGTTTTACCCAAATGCGGTGTTTTCAATTTAAAGGTAAACTAAGAACAAACAAATCACCTGACAATTATTTTTCCAGCTGGTAAAATGAAAAATTTTATAAAACTCTTACTAAGAACTGTTCTCTTACACAAAACACTTGCAGCGAGAGAGCGCATTTTGACATTTCATTGACAAAGAGAGCAAGTTACAAGTTTTTACTGTGAAAATTTCGATCAGTAAAACTTGCAAGTAAAAAACAGCTGATTGTGACAAGGGAAAGGCACAATAAAAATTTGAACTTTTAACTAATCAAAATGGCAACAGCTGCTTTTGCTGCAAGTTTTTACTGACTTCTGATCGGTTGAAACTTTTTAATTTTTGCGTTTCGAGAGGGTTTTACGTCATTCTCATTTTACTTACAGTTTTTGCATATTTTTTAATGAGACTGTGAGCACTCTAAATTGAGATGTTGCACTAACTTGGCCAAATAATTTTTTTGTTTTTTTGTTTCCAGTTTTTTTTCTTAAATAATTGTTTTGATGAAATTTTTTTCTTTATTATTAATTGCTTTGCTCCAGCTGCAAGTAGATATTTACAAATTGCATTACAGCTATTATCTAATTATACATTTGAAGTTTGGTCAAAACCACTATTGAGCAATCGAAAATCATTAAATTCACAAAAAAGTAAACAATGCCGCGTATGTATGGTATGCAGCAATATGTCAGATACATACATACGTATGCATGTTTGTATGTAGGTACATTACACAGATTCAGAATTTTTTTTTTTCGTTCAAATGGAAAAATTTCTAAAATTTTGTTGGATATAAAAATACCAATACCAGTTACATAAATCAATCAAAATATCTCAATCAAACTGTGCTGGCAATACTTTCACGAGCACATATGTATATAGCACTGTTAAATCAAATCAAATCGTGCAAATATAAAATGACCATGGATATTACATTCTGCAAAGAAGTAGATTATATAGATACGAGTATTTATATTATTAAAAAGTTAGAATTTAATGAAAACCTTACCCAAACTCACGCATTCCAAAAATGACTGTTCGTGACGGTAACCTTATAAAACAGCTGATTCGACAAACCTTGTGAGAAACAATGTAATCGATTTTTGGTGCTACTATCTGTAACGTAACCTTATGGACCAACTGCATGTTGTTTTTTTTCTTACGTTAACGATACAACTTCAGCGGTAGGACTAACGCACCAAAGCTTCCAGCTTAACATTTCAACTACGTTTCGTTTACGTTAACTAACGAACTGAATTGTTTCCAAAAATGGGCGTGGCTGATGTTATGTTGGTTTATTCCACAAAACTTTTAATGCCATATCTCGAACAAAACCTGAGTTTTAACGAAATTTTCTAAAAATGTTGATGTTATAAATATGTAGTTATAGTATGGTGACTTAAATTGTTTCTGAACACATGGTACTACATACGACATTGTCCTATAACATCCTAGGCACTCCTCATGCAACTTTATAAAGTCATGCGACAGTTTCACAAAAAAATGTGGGGAACCCAGTTTTTTTCATTCGAATTTTGGAAAATGGTCTGTCAGACAACAAAGCTAGTCTTAGGGTTAAAGTGGTTCTAAAAACTTTTTTTATAGTTCAAAACGCGATATTTCTACACCTGCAATAAGATTTGGCAAACAAAAGGGAAATCTTATTCAGCCAATTTCGACCTAAAAAAAATATGTGGATTTTGTGGAAGTAGGCGTGGAGGCGCCAGACCCTTATGAAGCGATTTTTGTTAAAACATTCTAAAGCATGTTTTTGCAAATATTTAATCAAATAAAAAAAATAAAAAAATATCTACTCAAGTAGCTAGTGCCCAATGCAAAATCGAACCTTACTATTTATATTTTCTGCTACATATTTATTTCTTTATTTTAAAGTAAAACGGTAGTCTTGCCTAAAGTAAGAAGTCATATTAGATCACTACTATGTAGATTTTTGTATATCTTTGTAAAGGTATTTCTTTCGCTTTTATATTCTGTGATGTTGTTCGAACTATTCAAGATTATTCATTTGAGACAAAAAAAGAGTGATTAATAATTTTTATTGGTTACACCAAAGTTATGGTTAAGGTTTGCTATTGAAACTTTTTTTCAGATTTACTCGTGCTTGATTTAGCTTATCCATTATTTAACTTTTTATAATTTTATACATGTAATGGCATTTAAAAATATGTAGTTTTTTATTGGAAAACAAACCTCAAACTTTAAAGATTTAAATTTTTTTTTTTTTTAAATTGAGCTACTTTATCGTTAGTTTTTTTTATAAGATGCTTTTATTAAAAACTTGTATAACTCATTATATAATAATTGTATAATTTAAATATTGTTACTAGAACAAACATAAATCGTATTACGTGAATTTAAGCAAAGAAAAATACATATGCTAAATTCGGATTCGCTTGATTTATTTGAAAAAAATTTCAATATTCTCAAGACGCAATTTCGCTCGTAAGTGATTTGCCGAGCACATCTGTATACACATTCATATGTACATACATATATGCCCACTATTGAATGCATATTTTCAAATGTTTAAAAAGCCAAAAATAATAAAAAATACATTTGTGTCCACACAATATGACGGAAAGCAATGTTTTCTTATTTATATTTCTGTTTTAAGTGAAAGAGTTTTGCATAAATTTAATTAGAAAATTTCGTATTTGGATAGACTGTTTAACTTTGTATTGTTATACTTTTCGACATGGGCAAACATAGCTGCATGCCATTTAAAAATAACGTTTAAGTCTTTTCAGTGACGCTAAACGCTTTCGTTTGCCTTGCACCAAACTTCTCCATAGAAAACCGAAAACTCAAAGCTCATTCCGATTTTTTCGCTGTAGATTACACAGGCCGACAAAATGAGACCAAAATTTTTGACCATAAACCAGACCACACTTTCCTGAAGGTTTTCGATGTGCTGAATTCAAATCTGGACGCAGAATTGCTCTATCACGTCAGGATTTTGAGATATCCTAACCTAAAAGTGCAAAAAATACCGTTTTTGACTATTTTTGAGGTTATATAAAAAGCAAACATTGCATCTTAAAGAAGAAGTCTTTCTCTTACGAATGGCGTTGAGTTTGCTCAAATATCTTTTTTTTTTCGCTAAGATAGAGCAATTTAAAGTTTATAAATTTGCTAATTTTCCTTTAGCTGAAAAACCACTGAGTTAACGTAGGTATGATGCAATAGAACACATACGATAATACGACATAAACTTTAAATTGCTCTATCTTAGCGATCTGTCGTATATATATAAACTCAAAAATAGGCAAAAACGGTGTTTTTTGCACTTTAAGGTTAGGATTTCTCAAAATCCTGACGTGATAAAGCAATTCTGCGTCCAGATTTGAATTCAGCGCATCGAAAACCTTTAGCAAAGTATGGTGTGGTTTATGGTCAAATTTCTTGTCGGCCTGTGTTATTCTCCCTAACTTTATTAGAATATTAACATAGGCTTGTAAAATGATTTCTCAGCTGTCTTAAGACAAACCAAACTAAAATTTAAAATTTAAATTTAAATAAATGAAAAACGGAAAGTTAAATATTTTCAAAACCAATAAATGTTCAAGGTCCCCCCCCGTGAATTTTTATAGAACATTTATTCTGTGCAGACATCAGTCTGTTATATTTTCAGTATTTGTATGAAAAGTGTTTGTGCCAACTTTTATAACCATACGAGTAACTGTAACAATATAAGTTTATCCTAAATTATAAGCTAGATATCTTAAAACCTAGTGTTGCAAATATTATTCACTTCTGCGCAGTAGTTTTTGTGTGATGCGCATACAAACGTACAGATATATAGATAAAGTTTCATAAATAACTGTTACCAGAGTTCGTCCGTGGTTGAAATACAACCGTAAAACTCTTCGCACACTCAGGAGAGGAGGATGGGTACCATTACAACAAAGGATCAGCACGTCTTGTGCTTGTATGAGTGTGCTTTTGAGAGAACACTGGGGTAACCCCCAAATTTTTAGGTATAACTATTTTTATTTAAGTTTCCTTTTGGTTTGGTTTTAATTTAAATTTTTTTGGTTTTTTTTTTTAACAAAACAGCACTCCTTTTTTCTTCAAAAATAATGTTTTTTTGTGTTTTCTATATTTTTTTGTTGTGTTTTTTAAATAAAATATATATTCCTTTTTTACTTAAAAATAAAAAATAATAATTGTTTAGGTTTTTATTTTTTTTTCAAACAATAGTTAGTTTGTTGTTTAGCTTTTTTTTGATTATTGTAAATTTTTTTAAATAAAAATATTTTCCCGAATTTTGTGTAAATTTTTCAAACAAAATATTTAGTTCTTTTATTAGATCTTGACAAATAATTTGAACAAACTTTGTTAAAATAATTTTATTAACAGTATTTCATTTCACAGTATGTAGACTTATGTGCGCCACTGTAACAACGAACAGTGCTAAATAAAATTTGTCAAGTGTACGGGTTTGGCGCAACGGGTGTGTAAACAAATTGCATCGGTAGCAAATGAACAGGCAATAAAACTCAAATTTATTTAATGCCGGAACTGTTCAGGAAAAAGAACCATTTCTGTTTTACCTACGTATTTCTTACGTAATACTTTTACTTCACAATGCAGGTTTATTACTTTTTGATTTATTTTAGACTTTTGGACTTTCAAATACGCATATCTTTAGCACTACTTTTTCTGGTTGTAATGGTTTTATAAAACAAGAATATACCTTAATTTGAGAATACTTGCACGAGTTGATTCCCAAAATCCAGTTAGCAATTCTTGATTTTAACTACTTATGCTTACATACAAACATATGTATGGACATATTAGATATGTATGTATGCACATGGCTTTGCAATCGTGCTCTTCTCTGCGCCATAGCTAGCTATGTAGATAGCTATGTACATACATACATACATATATGTTTGTCAAATATACTACCTATATCGTCTGAGAAGATATGCAATTTCTTAGCTGTGACCGGCGTTGATGCGTAACCAAAACGTCAAGCCATTCTCAATTGAACACATTTTATAGGAATTAATCAATGTCTTCTTCTGCCATTTCCAACGACGTGCTGTGTTATATTTGAGCATAGTTTTAATCATGACGGAATTAGTTATATGTACTTACCATGCTTTATATGTATTTTGTTTTTGTAATTTGTGAGACTGATACCAAAACTACACTAAGAAATGAGTATACTGTCATAATTCGAGAAAAAATTCAAAATCAGCTGGCCTAATAACACGACCTGTATAATTGGATCATGGTTTTAATAGGTAATAAATGAAGTAAATGTGTTTAGTGACAAAACTTGTAAGAGAATGACGTAAAACTCTCTCGAAACGCAAAAAATAAACAGTCTCCAACGAACAGTAATCAGCAAAAACTTGGCGCAAAACTGTTAATGAATGGTTATTGATGGCGTGATCGATTTTTTTCCCCCCTCTCTAATGACTTCCGCATGCAGTTCATTAATTGATTATCTTATTGTTAACAAAATTTACTGAGCATCAATGTATCTAAATGCAGAGCAGTTACGAGACATTGAACTCAAATATTTTTTGTAAATTTTTTGTTTGCTCTAAAAACAGATCTAATCAAGATACGAATATAAGATTTAGTATCTTTCATTTAAAAAAAAAAAAACCTCGATTAGTCATGTAGTTATGTACATATGTATATTTCCTTAAAATGATACAAATGCTGATTTGACTGACGATTTTTTAAATTTTTTTTGTATTACTGTTAGACGAATGCAGCTGTACTCTATTTAGGGATGTGAGATTTAGTAATTAATCGAACATGATAATTAACTAAAACTTGGTTAAATTAATTTAACATAGTGGCCCATAATCATAGTCAAATTAAAATAGAGTTTTATCTACTTGAACATATTCTAAAATAAACTTTATTTCAATGTTTTCATAGTCTACCAAAACATAAACATTTCTTCATACCACCAACAAACTTATTTTTTTTTTTTCATAAGGGGACGCTGTTACTTTTCATTTCAACTATAATATTGGCTTGGCATGACTATGGTTGAGCAACATTTTATATACATACATACATACATCAGAATGATTATGAAACGAGACTATCTTTCTTCGTCAATAGCAGAATTTACTGCTCCATTGCCCACTTAGCCCAGAGTAGCACTCGCAGGCAGAATTGCTTCTCTTTTGAATTTCTCCGCTACCATTGTTAACGGTTTTAACTGTGCTTCAAAGCTCCACAACGTGCTATGTCATTGTAATCCCGAAAAACTCCACACGTCCTTCATTTACAGCAATAATAAATATCTGCATTCTTATGCTCGTTTTTAAATTGCTAACCAATAAATGCAAAAGTATAATTATAGATGAGAACCACAATAACTCAATTGCAGCGGAATCTCCATCAAAACCGGCCATACAAAATTTACATTTATACTTAAATTCTGGTATGTCTTCGTGTGACGCTTCGTTCAGCAGCAGCAAATCACTTCTCACTTCTAAAATTTAGAAATTAATTAATGTAGCTTATCCTATTAAAGTTCATAGCCGGTCTCATGGACTGGTGAAGAGACAACAGTTATTTGCATAATGGTCAAAAACAAAAAATATCGTTCTATTTATGTATGCTAATGTATTATATAAGCCGTCCGTCGGTTGTTAACACGGTCTCTTAAGCACCACTTTGGTTTATCCATTTCTAATTGTGACAGTGTCCAGCTCTTTTTCGATATAAATTGATTCTATTCTTCGCAGTGCTTTAGTCCAGAGCATTACCGCTTGACCCACAACGTTCAAGCAAACCAATTTAGCGCTTTTTTTTTGTGTAGTGAACTTTGAAAACAATTTTAGTAATGGCTGTAAAGCAAAGTATTTTAGTGTTTTTGAATTTGTTGGCAGGTAATGAAATGTTTGATATTAATTTAAAAAAAATTATTAGTGAAAACGAATCTGTAACGCAAATATTAACTTTTTTAAATTTAAATACATACATATACATATGTATGTGTAAATGGGTCATTCCATGCGAGTGTTAACTTAGTTGCAATATTTACTTTTTTGCAATAAAATAAGAAATGTGTTAATATGAAATGTTTACTAGTTTTTAATAAGCCAAAAAACAATAATAATAAAATAGCAAAGAACTACGAGAGCTCGTCTTTATTTGTAATATCACACCAGCATGGCTATCATCGCAAGTGTATAACAAACAATAAATACAAAAAAAAAATTATATTTATTTTTTTGAGTTAGTTAAGGGTTAAAAGCGCCTACCCATAGGTGAACGAATATTTTGGCCCCTCTCTTTATAAATTATTACTGCACATAAACGATTTTGGTGCCATTTAAAACAAAAATTTGTGGAGCTTCTAGTGCATGGCTGACATTTAAAAAAATTTTTTTTTTTGGTTGACTAGTGTGTTATTTTTATACCTTTCATGAACATGAAATGGTATTATAACTTTGGTCCGATGTTTGTAAGTATGAGAAGAAGAAGAGATAGACCCACCATTAAGTATACCGAAATGATCAGGATGATAAGCTGAGTTGATTTAGCCATGTCCGTCTGTCCGTCCGTCTGTCCGTCTGTCTGTTTGAACGCAAACTAGTCCCTCAATTTTAGACCTATCTCGATGAAATTTGGTATAGGGCCGCCATTTTGCATGGGATTAATCATTTGTCGGAACCAGCCAGATCGGACCGATACAAAGCATAGCTCCCATACAATCGATTGTTCCGATAAATGGGTTTTGCCCTATAACTCTTGCAATCAAAAAGCTAGGAGAGCGAAATTTTGCAGGTTTAGTACATCTTATATTTCTAACCTGTGTAGTGAAAATCACCCAGATCGGACAAACAAAACATATAGCTCCCATATAATCGATAGTTTCGATAAATGGGTTTTGGGCTATAAATTTTGCAGTTAAGAAGCTAGGACCGCAAAATTTTGCACTTTTCGTACATATTGTATAAGTAACATGTGTAGTGAAAATGACTCAAATCGGACCAACCAAACATATAGCTCCCATATAATCGATAGTTTCGATAAATGGGTTTTGGGCTATAGATTTTGCAGTTAAGAAGCTAGGAACGTAAAATTTTGCAGGTTTGGTACTTATTACATATGTGATGTGTGCAGTGAAAATCATACAGATCGGACTAACATAACATATAGCTCCCATATAATCGATTGCTCCGATAACTCTGGTTTGGGCCATGTATTTTCAAATTAACAGTTTTGAAGAGTTTGTACCAATTGTAAGTAAGGATCGGACACTTAAAAAAGTTATGCGTATTCATGAAAGGTGTGAAGCCTTCGGCACAGCCGAAGACAGCCCTTTCCTTACTTGTTTTTCTTCGTTGTTGGTTTTTACGGTCTGTTATCTTTTTTTCTTCCTTTTATTCGGAAGAATAAAATTTACGATCCAATCAAAATTAAAAAACTATTCTTTCGTGAATGAATGGATGGATTCATGTGCTGTTGAAACGCTAATGCGGTATCTTTTATCTCTTCGAAATTGGCCACCTTTCTTCGTCAGTTTTTTTTTATACTTGCAAGACAGATTAATTTTTAATTTTTTCTGTTTGGGTTTAAACTTTTTTTTATTTTGTTCTGTAACTTCTGCGATTTTGCTAAAGAAGGAATTAAATTTTTCCAAGATAGCAATAACTTAAATAATACTCTTTATTAAATAAATTGTCTATGAAAACTGTATAAAAAGTGCTTTCACAATAAAAACTTTTTCTTGGCTTAGGAATGGGTTTTTTCATAACATTCATGAAAGTAAGCGCTTTGAAACTGAAGCCTAGATAGTGTGATTTTATTAATAATCGACTTTAATTTCTTGAACGAAGTTTTGCTATAAAAAATTTATTTCCATATTTTATTTTAATAACATAGCATGGCACTATGAGATGCAACATCCTTCACAATGGCAATACAATAACACAACTGAATGGGTCAATAACTACAAATCATGTGGAGGATTGCAGCAGTCGCCAATAAATTTGGATAGCGCTAATGTAAGTTACTTTTATAATTAGTCTTATAAAAAATCACGGTTTGTGTCTTTCGTTGTATGGTATCACAGCACTTACTCCAAACTTGAGTTTGGCTTTTTCGCTTATTGCCACAGCTATGCTTTAGTTTGTGAATAAAATAGTTGGCACAGGGTGACCTTGTAAAGTATAAAAAAAATTCTTCGTACCACCAAGCAACTTTTTTTTCTTAAGGGAACCCTGTTACCTTTTTGTTTTAGCTAATGTCTTTGTTTAATATGACTATGATTGACCAAAATTTTAAACGTTTTTTTAAATTAAGTAAAGATGTTAAGTAAAACGCGTCTTAAGCAACGAATTTAATTATGGGCTGATAATTTAAAGCTTTAATACCTTACTAGATTTTTAGCTAACGCGCGCAGGTCCCAATTAGGAACAGGCGATTTAAAAAATTTTGCGCAACGAGTGATGAAAAAATTACCTATAAAATTACAACCATCACTAAAATTCTTTTTTAATAACAAATAAAACTTATTTTTATTTTTTTATTTAAGTAATTTTTATTTAAAGTGGACCCAACCCTGATACTAATCAATACCACACTTTTTTCAGTCATAGAATTACAATGCAAGTTCAAAAATTTAATAATTTGTAAATCTGAAATTTTTTGCTGAATTTGGTTTATGTGTCATAAAATACTCTAAAATATCCTTTAAAGCACACTCGATATTACATCTTATATTTCCCTTTTTTCAAGGCCATAAGAACATCGGAGCGTCTTCTGAAGTTCAAAAATTATAAAGCGCCCTTTCTTAAAAACCTAACTGTGGAAAATAATGGACATACTGGTAAGAACTTGTATTTAAGTAGGTATTTAGCATTTCTATTTAAAAATAACACTCAAGGAATGATATTTCTTTCACTTTATTCATATACATACATAAGTCTGACGAACATAAAAAATTAAGGAGATTTAGATGTATGCAGATAAGCGGGTAAAATTACCAAAGAAAGTGTTATAATAAATTAAGCTTCAATCCGTCTAAACAAATTCAGAATTTTGCTATTTACGAAAAAAAAAACAACTAATGTGAGCTGGATTAGAAACGGTTTCCGCGTCATTTAAGCTAAAAAAATTGCAGACACTGTCAAACCTTCTTCACTTTCATAATTTCCATACAAAAAGAAAGCTACAATAAAAATCACATTGGTATTATTTTTAATCTCATTCTTAAGTAAACTCATTAACACTCATTGTCCTAGAACAAAATTGGTTTCTTTACAGTTAGGGATTATGTGTTCAAATGTTCAAAAAGTTTCGGTCATTGTTGAGTAAAAAAACTCGTTTCATTTGTGTACTCAAATATTTTAGCTGAAGTGACACTACCTGAAACTGTGCGCGGGACGCAGCCCATCATTAGTGGTGGACTATTAAAAGGCGAATACGAAGCACACTCGCTACATTTCCATTGGGGTTCGTTGCTTAAGAAGGGTTCTGAACATACCATAGATGGACGTCGCTACGATGCCGAGATACATATTGTTCATAAAAATATGAAATATGGAAACGCACGTGAGGCAAGCTATCACCGGGACGGTATAGTGGTGGTGGCGATTTTGATTGAAATTAGTGATGTAAGTGAGCTTTGAAGCATGAATTATTGTTGTTTAATACGTTTCTTTGCTTCGCAGAAAGACAACAAAACATATCCGGGATTGAATAAAGTTTTCAATAGAGTATCAGATATACAGAAGAGGGGTACAAATACAACAATAACACAATATATAAGTCTAAATAATTTTTTAGGCGATATAAATACTCACGAATATTATTCCTATAAAGGTATGTATGTAATATGCTAGTGTTTAAAGACAAGCTTCGATTAATTACTCTAGTTAAATGCCTTTTAGGCAATGTGTCTTGTGAGGTGGTTATGTCGGACACATATCAAAGGTATCTGTAAAAATAGGTATCAGTGAAAACTTGCAACCAAAACAGCTGTTGCCCTTTTGATTGGTTAATAGTTCAAATTTTTTACTTTTTGTTGTTGCTTTCCCTTGTCACGATCAGCTGTTTTTCACTTGCAAGTTTTACGGAGTGAAATTCCCACAGTAAAAACTTGTAGCTCTCTTTGTCAATTAGTACCTTTGAAAAAAAAAAACTCTAATGCAATCAGTGATAGTAAAAATTAAGTGAATTATTTAAACATTCCCTTATTATTTACTTTATTTTTGACGCTGAAATGTTCTTTTTGTTTCATTCATAATTTACTATTTTACAGGCTCGCTTACAACGCCACCCTGCACGGAGGCAGTCACTTGGATTGTATTTGCTGAACCTCTTGTCATACCGAAAACACAGGTGAAATATTGGTCTAAACCTTTTTGAAGCGTTCGTTTAAATGAATTTTTTTTTTAGATTCAAACGCTATTCAAGCTCAGACGGAGAAGTGGCTTACCCATAATAAACAACTATCGACCCTTGCAGCCACTAAATGGTCGTAAAATTTACAAACAAAAGGGTTAATAGTAAAATATTTATGCTATAACTATTAGGGTAGCAATATATTTAAAATGATTATTTATTATTTTTAGTAAATATTGTGTTCAACATGTACGTATGTACATATGTTTGTATATAAGATCCTATAATGTTAAACTTAGCCACGAAATTTGAAATCGTTCCTTTTTATTGTAATTTGGTTTTTTTGCAATCCGATATTATTATATTATTATTATTATTATTATTATTATTATTATTTTGTGCTTGAGAAAAAAAAATTATTTGAAAAAGACTTGTACCGAAACAGCTGTTTTTGAAATGTCTAGGTTGGGTCAATATTTGTGAAGTATTTCCTTCCTTTTTAGGTGATTTTTCCCTACAACTATCAAAGTTCTTAAAAAAAACAGAGCAATTCATTGAGAAATGTCCGTTCGTGGCATGATATATATACATGATATATATACATGGTATATATATATATATGGCGCGATATACAACAGTTATATCATCAACCTCCTAGGAGATGTTTGCGCAGAGCTTCTCTTCCAATATGTGGTGTGCGCTTTGAAATTTTTCCTACAAATTGGCGGGACCTACGGTTTTTCGCCGACTCCGAACGGCATCTACAAAGCAGATGAATTTTTGCTGAGAAGCCTTCCATGGCAGAAATACACTCGGAGAGTTTGCCAAACCACTGCCGAGGGGCGACGCCGTTTTGAAAAAAACACTTTTTGATGTAACCTGTACCAGGGCTTGAACCCGGACCTTTGGTGTGGTAGGCCGACAACACTACCTCCACACTACGGTGGCCGCCGTGGGCATGATAACTTCAGTAAAAATTGAGATTTATGTATGAAATTTGGCACACACGTTGCTTCACGGCCAAGATACATATGTAGGTTGCTATTTAAAATCGGCAGTTCATAACTATAAAATTATTGAAAGCACAGCATCTTATTTCGTCGAACGATATCCAATTTAATTTCACTACTATTATATTAAACACAGCTGTATAAAAAATTTAAGTTAAAAAGTTTCTATTATTCTAATTTTGTGAAGAGAAGATTGTACTATTTTTTGGGGCAGCAATAAATATGAACTACCTACCAGTTTATACGAAACTTCATTACAACCTCTGCTTGAGTAAAAATTTCAAAACTCAATAATAAAAAACGTTTTTGTAAAAATTATATATTCTTTTATAAAATTTTTTAATGTACAAAAATACTTTGGAAAACTGCTTGAACATTTTCGAAATTTTCGAATACGCAATCATATACATATGTAGGTAATGTACATTCGACAGTTCCTATTTTTGCCAAGGCTTCGTAAAAGTAAACCAAGCAAAAATTATGCCAAACGGTAAATTTCACGACCATTTAATGCCTGCACAGGACGATTATTATTCAACAAATATTTGCCATTCTTCTTTTGTAACATAAAGATTTTGTAGAGCTGCAATGAGAAAGGCAAAGTTTGGCAAAATATTCAAAAAATCAATGTGCTGGTCTCTTACCTGGAGTCGAGAAACGTATAGTGGTTCAGCAAGCACGTGCCATGTAACTGCTTCTGAGCATGGAGGTGTGGTAAGTGAGCCTGAAAAGATATAAATTAAAAGAGTGTTACAGTGTACAAATTTACTTTCTTGCATACATACCTTGATATGCATAGAACTTTTTGGTATTTATATTGCCCAAGAAATGGTCAAGTGTTAAGTCATGAGTTATGGTTACTTCAGCTTCAAACGACTTTATTTGTGTTAGTTTCTCAAAGATAACATCGAGTCCGGTATAAGTTGTAAATGGATTCTAGGAAGTAGAAAAATTAGTGAAATAGTACACTGCCTATTGTTTTTTTTTTTTGTTTTTTTTTTTGTACTTACATTACTAAGTTCAAGCATAATGCCCAGCACTGCAATACCGTCTGGATTCTTACTTGCTTCATCAGCGGTTGCATATTTCACATTTTTATGCACAATATGCAATTCAGCATTGTAACGACGCCCATTTATTAGATGTTCGGAACCCTTGCTAAGTAATGAACCCCAATGGAAATGTACCGCATGTGCTTCATATCGATCTGTCAGTAGACCGCCGGTAAGGATTGGTCGTTCGCCATTTTCAGTTTCAGGTAAAGCGATTTCAGCTGTGTGTATGAAGAGAGCGTTAAAAGTTGGACTGGTGTTTTGACTTAAATGTACTCTATAATTCGATTAAACATTAGGGTGTTTAAATATCAGGTGAAATTTGTTTTTTTTAGTCCCACTGAAAAAACTGATTTCGTATAGAATTTGAAAAAAAGGCAAATCAAATAAAACAATTTAAATGTAAAATTTCATTCATTGCATTAAAAAAAAATATTTTATACCAAACTAGGCTTTTAATTCAAAAGGCAAGTTTTCCCCCTTAAATTCTTATGAAACATCAACATTTTGAATGATTGATTGATGCGTCCCTAAGCCAGCGATTGGCAATATTTTTTATATATTTTTTGCTTTTAAACTTGAATAACGAAAAACTGCAATCTTAATTAAATATTTTTTTTTAATTTAAATTAATAATTTTAAACTTAAATTTTTTTGGTTTTCTTGAATTTGACAAATCGAACGATGTTTAAAATTTTTATGTTTGTCGATAGGACTTGTGGCAAAACAAATAGCTCATAAATCTTAAATGAACAATCTCATTTCTCACCTGAATGTCCATTGTTTTCCAAAACGAGATCCTCAAAAAATGATTTATCGTAATTTTCAAATTGTAAGGGGGTTTCCAGCTCTCCTTGGGTCTTAAATAAAATATAGAATATAATTTGAGTATAAACAGTGAAAATTGTCAACTAATTATTTGTTTTTTTTTTTTTTAATCGGGCATTACAAAAATTATAAATTCGTTAGTATAGTTGTTTTTTTTCATGTTTTTATAGAAAAAAACATGAAATTCTTTAAAGCGTACTTACCTTACTATCTTTCAAATTTATTGGCGACTGGTGCATGCCGCCACATGATGGATAGAGGTCGACCCATTTAGTTACATTTTTGTGACTCCATTCAGATGGGCCTTCATCGCCATATTTGCGTGCTATGGTAGTTTAAGAATATATAGTATTAACATTTTTTATTTGTAAGCATTTAGCAATATTTGAATAGCAACAAAAGGATGCTAAAACATTTGTTGGCAACTTTTAATTTCACTTGAGAAAATTTTGTTATATAAAGACTTGCAATTAAAAAAAAAATCCTAGCAAAGAAAAAAAAATATTTAGCTAGCATGGAATGAGGTTTAATTAGAATGTCTATTTGCTATTTTTTAATAAAAAAATGTCACGATTTAAGAATAACTAGTTCAAAATAACGGATAATTCTCATCAGTGATCACAGCACAAAAATATGCCCAAACGCGACTTTTATTCGTGGTGAAAAAATCCGTTACAACTGTACTTTTGTAACTGGCAGCTGTTGACATTTTTTTTGTAAACACCGGTGATACATTGGCAGTCAAGGTATTAAAAAAACAGTTTTGAAAATATATACACATGTATGTATTCATATATTTATTTAATTTTTGTGTTTTCTAGTGTCCCTTTGCATGCGATTTCGTTTAAACTTTTTCGAATATTCATTTCCCAATTTTTCATATTGTCTATTTTGAAAGTTATTTTTTTTTAGCTCTTAAGGTCTAAGTTCATTTTATTTTCACTAATAAATTTTTTTTTAACTAAATCAATACCCATATTTCAGTTAATACTAACTTCCAGCCAATAAATTTAGCAGCAACAATAAACCTTCTTTGAATGATCCCATTCTCTGTCTTATTCCTTCAAAAATTACCAACTTCAGCCCTGTGATGAAGCGATGACTGAAGAACTTTTAGCATATGCAACTAATTTATATTCAAATGTGTCACATGTGAGCCGTCTCGAACAAACAAAGTTACGCTTAGAATATAATTTCCAAAAATTTCGCTAGCAGCGATAATAAATCAAATAAACGTCACTGTAAATATTAGGGTTGGCTATTCGTGCGCCTATAATATTAACCCCTATTATGGTTGTCAATATTGACAAAAATTGTGTCGATGCCTCCGAATTGTTTAGTTTTTATTTAATTTGGGAAAATAGAAATAAAAATTAAAATAACAAACAACAACCAGTTTGCGCAGATTGTTTTAGAGCTTTAAACTAACAGATCTGTTTATAGTTTTATATTGAATTTATTTTTGTTTTATGTTGAACTAACTTTTTTTTTTTATTTGAATTGAACTAGTCGGTCAATAAAGACCTCAGAGAGACTGAATTTGTGTAGTCTATAGTTTATAGGTTTTTTCATACAAGCTTTGCACCGATTGTCCCAAGGACTACAAACATCAATGCTATGAAAGGATTGTGTAAAGGTAATTTTTTTGAAAATAGAATAAAAAATGATTGTTTTATGCACAAATGACTGAAGTATTTTATATTTTTAAATAAAAAACAACCAAAAACGGCTTACAAAAAGCTTTCTTTAATTTGTTGTTGTATTTTGCACAACAAATTGTAAATAAACAATTGTCAAAAATTTAAGGATCATAGTTTTGCTATTAAATTAATACGGCTAAGTGCCGTTACCTTAGGGCCACTTTCATAAAAGCCGGTTAAGCATAATCGGCGATTAATTTGACAGCTAACCATACAAAATACGTCAATTAAACTCTGGTTAGCGGTTACCGGCTTTTATGAAAGCGGCCCTTAGTGTTTCAGCGCAACCTAACCTAACCTATAAAGAACAAAATAAAATGAACAGATTTTTTTTTTTTTTTTGAAAATCAAAAGCATGATCCAACTATAGCAGGTCGTAGCAGCTCGACAAACATACAAACGCACAAAAAATTTTCATGTATTTTGTTTTTGTAATTTGTGAGTTTATAGTCAAAATCGTACTGAAAAATGGTTTGATTGTCAAAATTCGAGAAAAAAATAAAAATCAGCTGGCCTATCAACACGACCTGTATTATTGGATCATGATCAAAAGTAAACATTTCGCTTGCGAGCTAGACAAGCGCAATTGTGACGGCTTATAAATGTTTCTGCTGGCCTATTGTTTAATTGTTTCAATTCAAAAAATGTTTAGGCCAGCTGAAAAAACTTTTACCAGCATCATAAACGGCAAATAAAAACACGAATTGTTTAATTCTTCATATTTCTTATTTAAAAAAAACAAAAAAATTTATTTATACGGTGTTTGGTATTCTGTTCGATACATATACCTATGTAGGCTTCATAGTTATTGAATTTATAGTTTTTTTTTTTTTAAATTTAGATAGTTAATTTGTGAGACGCGAAAAAAGCAAAAACTATGTTAAAAAATTAAATTTTTTATACATAAAAACAATTAGAAAAACAAAATGATAATATGTATCCATTTTTGATATGAATGTTGTTTAATTAGTTGGTTCCTGTGGGAGTCCCCTACCTGTCCAATAAACGCTTCATTCAAAATTTCAGCAGTTTAAGTTTTGGTGCTAAGCGGACTCCTAAGAGACAGGCGATACGTTGGACCATCAAGAGAAGGCGAATGAAAACTTGTACTGTTCGTTAAAAGCTCGAAATTATTTTCTTTCAAACAAAAACTCAAATCGAAACCGTAACCGATAAAACCCGCTTAATTTTTTAAAACCGATACCTGTATTTTGTTTCTAAAAATAACGAAACCGAAACCGTTTTAAAAGGCGAAATTTTTGTCATTTCATAACTGTAACAGATGGGAGATGTTTCATTGTTGATCTACGCATATGATGCCTCTTATTACCTACATATCTTCTCTTTCCTTTCGGAAGGAGGGATGACATGACCTAGAAGGTTCCACTGGTCATACCAAACCGCTACCACGACAGTCGGGCAGTACCGCAAGGGAGTACTGTAGCGTACCGGATTCATATCCGCCTAAGGACTGTTATTTCGACAACACTCCCTAAACCTTCGTGGAGTGATTTTGTTGCTAAAACAACAACAACAACAACAAGGCAGAAAGATAACAAATCTTCGTATATAAAAGAAATTGATTGAATAAATTTGAGTTCGAGGTATTTGTACAGTTGAACACCATTCATACGTACATACTATATTATATTCATTTAAGTAAATATTGTTAAACAATTTTATTTTTTATTAAAAAATGTGTTTTCAAAAACAATACAAAAATTAGATAATCAAAAATTGTCAAAAGAAAATGTAAACAATTATTTAAAATTTTTCATAAAAATAAAAAGTGGTTATAATAACTGTGGATTAAGTTTTCGATCAACAAGGTTAATTTAGCGACCGAATATCCCCTATTTGCCTAGGAATCTAAGAGTATATATGGCACCAATATCCACGATCCGAAGGTTCGAGGGGTCAAACAAATCACTCTGAGGCAATCGGCCTAGTGCCATAAGTTGGTAGGACCGTGGTGTGCCGGTCTCCAAATTTAATCAAAAAGTTAATTTTACTCTTCAGTTTTTCGGAAATAAAATTTATTGTTTTATTTTACAATAAGCTAAAAAAGAATACATAAAATACTTAAGTTACTAATTATATTTTTTTTTTGTAGACATATTAGGCATTTGTGTCGTGCAACAATATTCGTACATACGTTTTACTATTTACTAAAATGAAAACGAGCCTTTTCCACCAAAATCAGTCAATCAGAGCCCCTTGTAGAGAAAATTTATAATTCTACTTTAAACCTGTATTTTATTTCACAATTCTGACGAAAAGTATATTTTTGGGTTGTGTCAGAAGTCAAGAACCGTTTCAATAAAGTGCGCTTCGACATGCTGCTGGAATGGTTCCCAAGGCATAGTGTTGTTAAATTTCTTTCCACACATAGGACATAAACGATCACATTTAGTCGCATTGAGTATTTCTGGCATATTATTACTAGAACCATTCACACCTATGAAAGTCTCATCTTCCACTTCGTTGGAGCAAGAAAGTTCCCTTTCCTCAGTTTCCTCATATTTTGAGAATGGTTTTACCTCTATGACGTCTGCTGCATTGCTGTTGCCAAGTAACACTTCACTCAGACTCTCATCCGTCTCTAGACTTTTATCAGCCATTTCTGGTTTTTGTGATTTATTTGCACAATCTTTGCATGGTTGTAGAGCTACAAATATCAATAAATAAATAAACAATTAAAAAGGATGTTTCAGTAGCAAAACAAAACGTACCTATTTTACTTTCAAGCACTGTAAAAGTTGTTGCTAATTCTTTTTGTTGTTTAAGTGCTCCACGCCGAATTTCCTGCAACCCTTCCATACACCTTTTAGCCACAGAATTAAAGTCTTCATCGGCGTTACCCGTCCCTCCAGCGCCATCATCCACATTCAAGTAGGCAAATCCTAAATCATCTTCAGCATTTGTAGCAAAATCGTTGATACCTTCGACTAAACCAACTTTTTGTTCATAATTATCTAATATAACTTCTTCCATGCTTAATTCTGAGCCATTCGGGATAAGTTTATGTCTTAAATTTGGATTTGGTGAGTGTTGTGTAAACGTTTTGGAACGTATAAGGTTTTGGCTAGCACCGCTTTCATTGCGCGCAGTTATTTGCATATCATCGGCATCTTCATTTCCAATATTCAAGTCTTGGCCGTTTGTTACCTCTGAGCGACCGCTTTTATTCTTGGCTATTTGAGAAAGACGTGACCAAAGCTTTCTATTTTCATTGGACACCATATTGATATGTTCGCTCAGTTGTTGCTTTTGTCGATTCAACTCTGCGACATTTAGGCGTAATTGTAGAAGTTCGTCCGCATCGTTATTTGAATTATTATTGCTATTTTGAGAAGAAAACACCGGCTTGCCCTGATCAATGCGTTCACGAAGCTCCTCATTATCTTCCTCTAACACAGCAAGTCTTCGCTGAAGTACAACACAGCGCTCCTTCATTGTTTGTAAAGCTACACGCAATGCATACTCTGAAGCCAGCGTATTGCCAGAGCTGGGCCCCGAATCCATTCTCTCCGTTGCTTGCTTACACTTATAGGAATTTCTAGTCGATCCTTTTGGCACCATTAACTACTTTTCGAAATTGTCAGACATTTATCTATAAATAATTTGTTTTCAAGAATAAAAATAATTGAATAAAACAAAAGTTAAGCAAAAATCCAACAAAGCCAAATGCGAAATTGAGTGTGAGGCCAAATGCGACAACGATTTTGACATCTCTTTGGCACAGATGTCTTACTAAAGGTATTGGCCCAATGCACGCTTGCTTTACTCGCTTTATCTCGAGAACTGTCAACAACTGCTTAACACTAATCTTACTCGCTTGGGTATTTGTTTCCTTTGGCACTCAACTACTAATAAATTAGCTAAAAATATGATAGGGGTATCAAAAGACGCGTTTTGACCTCAGGATCGAGGATCCGAAGTCGAAATTTCATTTTTTTGTTCCAGTGAAAAGTTATTAACAAAAAACCAAAAAATTACCCAGGTCAAATCCCGATTTAGGGGCCCGATCCATGTTTTTAATGTGCAGAACACCTTTCCGAGTAGGCGGCCTTCGGCCGCGCTTCAAAAAATAACCCTGGGCTACGCCATTCCAACTCCGAGTGTGTGCCATAGCCGTGGCTACCGCCACGGTGATGTCCTCTTTTCTCACAGTGTAATTTGTGATTACAACAACCACATGAAAATGACAGAAAATTCTGAACTTTGATTGCAAATATCTCTTCACTGGAACAAAAAAATGAAATTTCGACTTCGGATCATTAATACTGAGGTCAAAACGCGTCTTTTGACACCCCTATCATATTTTTAGCTAATTTATTAGTAGTTGAGTGCCAAAGGAAACAAATACCCTCGCTTGCAATGCTTTTATGACGACTTTGAAAGCTTCTATTTGGCCCTAGAAGCTAATACACCTCCAAAAATATCGAGAGAGGTATCAAAAGACGCGTTTTGACCTCTGTAATAAGAATCCGAAACCGGAAAAGAAATATTTTAGTCCAGTGAAAAGTTATTAACAAAAAATCTAAAAATGACACAGGTCAAATCCGGATATAGGGGTCCGATCCACCGTTCCCACACTTGGTAATCGTTGCGATGGACTACCGAGCGCTAATATTTACACAAGAATGTCGGGAGGGGTCTCAAAAGACGCGTCTCGGTCCCAGGATCACGAATATAACTCCGCTCAACCGATATTTTTAGTAGTTTGCGAGATATTTGCAGTTAAAGTTCAGAATTTTCTGTCATTTTCATGTGGTTGTTGTAATCACATTACCCTGTGAGAAAAAAATGACCCATAGAGTCGGAACGGTGGCATGTTGCCACCGTTCAGGGCAACCACCCGGAGTTGGAATGGCGTAGCCCAGGGTTATTTTTCGGTTTTTCGCAAATATTTTACAAAATAATGAAAATATCGGTTGAGCGGAGTTATATTCGTGATCCTGGGACCGAGACGCGTCTTTTGAGACCCCTCCCGACATTCTTGTGTAAATATTAGCGCTCGGTAGTCCATCGCAACGATTACCCCAAACTTTTCTCACAGTGTAATTTGTGATTACAATAACCACATGAAAATGACATAAAATTCTGAACTTTGATTGCAAATATCTCGCAAACTACTGAAAATATTTGTTTTCCGGATTCGGATGCTTGTTACAGAGGGCAAAAGGCGTCTCGATATTTTTGGAGGTGTATTATAAGTTACGTACAGTCGTAAAGAATTACCCTAAAAAGCAGAGCCAGGCTAACTAAAGTAAACAAAGACAGCCAAAGGCGAATTCGCATTGCTGGGCACGGAACGCGTCTTTTGATACCCCTCGCGATATGTTTGGATAAATATTAACACTCGGTGACGGTAGTAAACAAATACCGTAGACTTACCAAAATAAAAACCAATTTCTTTCACTGGCATTTCCAATGTCATCCATTCTGATACTGCTGCAGTTGGGTATAGGAATCAACTTTGACTAATTTCAACTTTTCCTTTCGGTTCAAAATCGCAGCACACTTTGCAGCAAACAGCTGACATTTGCTGTCATTCCGGTTTTCATTTATTACTAGAATTTTATCAAAATCTATTGTTTCTTTCTTTTTTATACAAAAAAAAATATAATTACAAAAATGTCACGAAATGTATTGTATTTAAGTTTTCGCAACTTTCTCCATCATTTGGAAGACCTGCTGTTATTTGGATACAGAGGCCAACCGCCAAGTATGACCAATGAAGTATACGCCAAAGTTGATTATTTAATCATGTCTTCTTTCACACAGCTCAATTTGCATTGGCCGGTATGCCCAGTACGGATTGTAATGCTGCAGGATTTGTGCCAGAGACCAACAAACCTGATAGATTTAGTCTGAAAGAGCTGCTGGGAGATGGTATGTTGTGGGCGGTACCAAAACATCGGCGCACCGTTGAGAAAAGACTTAACCGTAAATTTGGCTTACCCGAATACAATTGGAAGCCTTTAAAAACAAAAACCAATTTACGGACATGCAACCAGTGTGGTCATGACCACGAATTGGGGGTTTTATGTCGTAAGTTGTCTCTTTCAAAAACTACTTAGAACATTGACTAAGGCGTTCTTTACTTTCTTCTAGCACACTGTTACAAGAAAGTGGAAGAAGAAACGCGTGCAATGCAAAGCAAAATTCAAGAAAAATTGGGTTTAGATCCCATAGAGCATGAGGTGATCGTAATTTATGACGGTGAGCAAAATGAAAAGAAATCCAAGTCAGAAAGTGAGCAGAAAGTACGTGTTGTAGAAATGGAGAAACCACGTCCAGTTTGGTTCAGCAAAAACCTAATGCAAAAGACTACCGCACAGCCGGCAACCACGAAAGAAGTGAAACCCTCTAATTTGGGCTAAGCGCCACAAATTTTTAAATTTTCAATACATCTACAATGTCAAAATTGTTAATAAAAAAATGTATAGTTATTGACCTTGCATATGAACTTTATTTATTTTTAAACGACAGTGCATGAGCGGAACTGATGTGCTTAAGGAATCCGTTGTTAAAATCCATTGCCGACATTATCTTCTTGCCTTCCACACGTAGCTGATGTACCTCCACAAGCGAATCATTAGCACAACGCACTAAAAGGCACCGTTTTAAGCGGTCATACAAAAATCTGCCGCATTCAGCGTTACTTAAAGGTCCGCTTGTGGCTTTTGTGGCGGATAATTTAATATCAATAAGTTGCACGGATTTATTTTGAAATATCGTATTTAAGTGTTTGAAGCCAAAAAGTGCGCGAAATTTTCTGTAAAGCTGTTCAGCGGTAATCTGCGACCAATCCACTTCTGTTATGGATGATGTTATTTTAGGCGCTTAAAAGAATGTTAGTTTAATATACCAAAAGCTGTAAATTTTTTTTTGAGTTAATTACCATAAGTAGCGAGGTCTCTATTTTGTTTTGTAACCGATTCTAGACAGCTTGGCAAGTTGTTAATACTATTGATAAGCAAAGCTGCTCCTTCCGTTGCCAGCTGGTTGTGTAACTCGGGCATAAGTATATTATCACTTATTTCTAATTCACGTTGCGCCAATATCTAAGAGAGGTAAGAAGTTATTTAAAATTTTTTTTACATATCTTTATACACATACATCTCCCACATCGAAGTGCTTAGGTTCTATTCTCATAATGGATACTCCTGTACGTTTATCTCCATGCATGATAGCGTAAATAATAGGTGCCGCACCACGCCACCTCGGTAGTAAACTGGCATGCACGTTTATCATACCCCTGCCAATTTCAGAAAAAACTTAGTATGAAGCAAAACAATAATAATTATACAAAGAAAACAGAGTGAAAAAACTTACATTGGAAATGCCCTAATAATCTTCTCAGGTATCAAATGACCGAAAGAGACTACAACACCTAAATCGTATTCTTGGCAGGCTTCTGGTAATACCGGCCAACGGTGAAGTGGTAACTTATGCAACTCAGCGTAGCTACGTACACAATTTGCGGGGTTTTTAAATGACGTCACGACTCCTAGACCGCTGTTACCTACACTGGTTTAAATATCCGCAAATGATTATGATGTGCAATTCAGTTTGGTAAATGATTACATACTAGTTTTGGTGTAGTGCTTGCAAGCTGGGTAACGAAAATGTGTCTGTCCCAAAAAATAGAACTTTTAGCCGTCCGTTTGAGGCTGGCTGCGGAAATGTGGCTTTCCATCGTTCTAAATTGGGTGTGCTAGTGAGTGTTTCACATATTTTTCTTCGATATTTGAACAAATTTATGAAGTTGAAGTTACCGAGCATATTTGACTAAAACAGAGAGTTGAACAATTAATCTAACAGCTGATACCATTAACAGAATCAGCAGCTGATAAGGTTTGGTGTCTCTTTGATGGTATTCACAGAGAACGTTCTGTTGTATTCACGAATGACTGAAGGAAGCAAAGAATCTTTCTATTCACTCTTTTATCTTTTTCTCTTTTAATGGTATTCACGATTGAGTGAAATAAACATAATATACATCTGTTCTGTTCACTATTTTATATGGTTCCTCTTTGATGGTGCTCACGAATGATGAAAAAATCGGTTGTGGGCTTTCTAGCGGAAACGCACATAGTATCACACATAGGTGGCGCTACGTACAACTGCAACTGGTGGCAACAACTGACATTTACTACAGTTTACCAAATGGCAGCGCCCAACAGCTGTTTCACATATGTTTTTGCAAAAAAAAAAAATATACAAGTTACGTCAAGACCATTTCCAATTGGTATCTTTTGGCCAGTTAAATAATCGAAAATTGTCAAATTTATTAACAGGAAGCTGAATATTGTATTGACCACCGTATAGTGTAGCTGTCAACGTAGTGAAGCTAATTTGGATGTGTGGAGATAGAGTGGAGTGTCGTTCCACGGACATTTCATTCATATACCACTTTTGGCCGGTTCAAAGTGTGATTATTATAAGCTTAACCCTTGCATCAACCGCAAGCTACAGTAACTTGTCATACAGAATTCAAAACAAGCTAAAATAAGGCTCAAAATATTTACCCACACCGCAGAACTACAATTTCACCACGGCGTGCGCAGCTTGAGCTGCACCACTACAACCAGAAGCGTACTCGCTAGCGCTCGCGAAACTATTATGGTACAAATGATTTCACCACAGCGCAGCCGCAAACATAGCCAAGACATAACTTAGCGTACCAGGTGAATGAGTTTGAATCGTCACTGAAGCCGTTTGTGTCTTAAGCTCTCTTTGGGCAAAACTCATAACTTGGCTGCTACTGGCTCAATGTAGTAACTTGCGTGAACCTCTGATACTGTCAGCAACAACAGATACTTTGTAGGAGCTGCTTGAGTTGGACGTAGGTAATCGTCGTTCCGTGGTCGTTTTTCAGCTGCTTAAAACCCAAACTGTAAGCGGTGTTTGCATTTAATTTTTGTTTTTTACAATTAGTGCGAGTGCGCGGTCAAATGCCTTATTACTGTGCAAGAAAAAAAATTTAGTTCTTTTTAGCAAGTGAACATGAATGTTAAAAATTACAAAACACAAATTTATTAAGCCGAGTTAATTAAAAAAAGGGTAGAATCTGCGGTTGACATGTGTCCTGACAAGAAATAACAAAAGCGCCTTTCCAAGCAAAATAAAAAGTTTATTTGAAAAAAAGTGTATGCAAATGAAGCACAAATATCCTTTGTAAGCAAAACCCTTGAACACCTAACTAAATCATAAAAAAAATAAAAAGCCAGCGAAAGTGTTTTACAAGTGTTATTTTGGAATAACTTGAAAAAAAAAAAAATTTTCCCAAAAATGGCTTGTTTAAGCACTTCCGGTCGTCGCGGACTTCACGTTGTTATCGGTACACGAAATCATCAAACTCAAAAATATCTTTATCAACTGCTTTTACAACAAACTATCAATAGATCCTTGTACTCAAGCGCAGCTATTGAAGCCAAGTTACTTGGCAGAAACAGCAACAGCAATATGTCCTCATTGCTGCCTCAACGCAGCTTTCATGGTGTTGGAGTGGCCATGCAGCGCAATTCAATTATAACAACAGCACAGGATTATTTGGCAAACCCGGTAAGTCAATAAAAAGATAAATCTGTGGGTAAAAGAGAACCAAAGGATATATCATTTTTGTTCAAGAGCAACATGCCAAGTTTTCTCGTTTTAGCATAACGAAAGACTGAAGCAAAAAACCTGAGATCTATTTCAGGATGAGTTTTACAAACGCTATTAAAAGAAAATTTAATTTAAATTCAGCTGTGTTAGTCTCGAGTTATGGCATTAAAATTACTCTTGTAAAATTAACTTAAAAGGCACTTTCATTTTTTAAAATACTGCAACGGTTATTACTTACGACTTGTAAAAAAAAAAAAAAAATTTACTGAGTAGGATTTACAAAAATTATTTTTGGTTTATAACTATGAACCGCGCTCTACCACTTTCGATGCAAATTCAATAAACCCAAAATCATTTAGAATGTTTCGGGTTAGTTCTTTTTAGATTTCAAAAAATGAAACGGTTTCGATTTCAAAACCATGAAACGGGTTTAAATGCTAAGGTTTCGGTTTACCATTAATATAGAATTCACCCTTACTATCTCGAAAATATCGAATCCCTTTGAATAAGTTAAACAATGAAGATAAAACGATGTAGGACATCTACTTGTTAAAAAATAACTTAATTCATTTATTATTTTTTAAAATTCAAATTTAAAAAATGTTCATTGTTTTAGAAATCAAATAGAAAATTTTTATTATTGACGTTGAAAATATTTTGAAAATAAAATATAGATATTAAACTATAATTTTATAACGAGATAAATCCCCATACAAGTTTTTTGAGTTTAAGAGCAAATATGTATTTAAAAAAAACGCTCAGTTTACTTAACATTTGCTATTTTTATAGGTAAAACCGTACTTATTTGTCATTTAACGTTCAGTGTTGCTTTTACCAGTATGTGTGTATGTTCAAACATGAATAAGTAAATATGTGTTGTCTACCAGTTGTTTCCTATTATGTGAAATTGAGGAATTTACCTCGGTCCCCATCACCGTTGGCATTGGAAAAATCTAAATTTTGCAAGTTTTTAAACAAATATGTTACCAACACATATGCATATCAATTCAACTTTGTCCATCTTGACCGGTGAGTCTGCTTCAATGTCGTCAGTGCCGAACAACGCTTTGGAGATATGTATGTACAACCTCCAGTTTAATTTGACATCTCTTTTGCCAAATGTTACATGTGACCGTTGCTCTCTTCGGCAGTCCATTTTCGTATTGATCTGCTACTATTTTTAGTTTGAAATCCTAAGCAAAACAAAGGAAGACATTGTTGTGTCACATCGTTTGTGTGCGCCTCCTAACTAAACTTGCTTAGCCTTTTCTTCGTCGCACTCAATTGATTCGCTGTGGAATTGCGTTGGTTGGTGTTATTGTATTTGTCATCATTATCCATGGCTCATACATATAAATGTGTGCATCAACAACATTATCATCCTTACTTAATGTTGTCTGCATGCGATGACGTCGCTCTGCTTTACTTCCTCATCGCCAAAGTGCATTGGCTGGCAGTTGGAAGTTGTCTGTCTGTGATTGCTGCTTGGCTGTTTGTGTGGTGGTAGCAACTTGCCAACAACTTGTTGTTTATAAAAACAAAGTCTTCAACGCTAAACGCCACGCTGCTGCTACTGCAAATGTTGTGCTGCCACTGCTGTCTACTCCTCGCTCATTGCTCAGGCAAATGAAAGTGAAATTAATGCACTGACTGGTAGTCTGTTACTGACTGACTGACTTGAAGTTGTTTAAGTTTGTTTTTCATATATTTGTTGTTGTTTTATTGAGCTAGCTTTATTGCTGATGGCCGTCAGTTATTTCATTCGCTTTGGCTTCTTTCTTCGTTGTTTCACTTTCGTTGGTCATGCGGCTTGTTTGTGTAAATGTCTGAGTGGTTGTGGCTCGCTGGCTGGTTAATTCATGCGTTTGGCTGGCATTTTCTGGTTTGTTTGTGCATCGAGCGTAAACGTGTGGATGTAAAGTGGCGCTGCTGGTTAAAAAAGAGCAAATGAACATATGCATGAGTGTGATTGTGCGCATGAGGCAGCGGAAATCAGCGTTTGCTTTAAGAAGAAAAGCAGCACCTTGTTTCTGTTTCTGCTAACGATCATATTAATAATGATAACAATGATAATCGTGTGAGGAATGCCGATGGCCAACTATTCGTATGTGGTTGCAGGTATTTCTTTTGAGCGCAGAGCACATCAAAATGTTTTTTAAGTGAAAAATCAGTAACGAAGAACTGTTAATCTCAAAAACTGACTCGTACCTATAAGGAGAAATTCACGAAACTCAACTTTATCGTCAATTGCCCATGTAGACAAGACACAAATAGATTTAAGTCTCTAACTAAAATTTTGGGACGCTTATTTTCAAATTTTTTAGGAAAATTTTTCTGGAATTATGAGAGAGCGTTTTTGAAAAATATTTAAAAGTTGGCGATCTGGCACTGGCACACAGAATAAAGTTCGCGGGTGTTCTTTCCTT
The DNA here is from genome assembly GCA_951509765.1 of Sphenella marginata. Taxonomy (NCBI): domain Eukaryota; kingdom Metazoa; phylum Arthropoda; class Insecta; order Diptera; family Tephritidae; genus Sphenella; species Sphenella marginata. The sequence goes on along the minus strand of OX608079.1, from coordinate 121,227,594 downwards.
TTTGAAAGGGTCGATCTTCAAAAATGTATGTATGTACATACAGTCACTCTCATAAATAAGTATACACCCCTTTTTGGCAGCTCTCACAATTTTTGACTTCGACAAATTTATTTTAACTAATTTTCTTTAAGAAAGTTTCTCATGATCTAACACATAAACCTTAAATTATATTTTCAAAATATGTGAATAATTCGCAAAATTTCGACGAATTTTCATGCAAATTTTCAACTTTGACCTCAGAATTTTTAAAATTTTTTTGAGTATGCAGATTTGTAGGCCATTTAATTTCAGTATAATAAGGTGTAAGTCTTAAGTCCATGAGAACTTCCCCTGATTTTTAGGAATTTTTTTTCCTCGGGACTTTAGGATTTTCCTCCATATACATTTATGAACGTAATTTTTTTTATATGGAAAAAGACAATGAAGCTCTTCAGAACAAAAATTCCTAAAAATCAGGGGAAGTTCTCACGGACTTAAGACTTACACCTTATTATACTGAAATTAAATGGCCTACAAATCTGCATACTCAAAAAAATTTTAAAAATTCTGAGGTCAAAGTTGAAAATTTGCATGAAAATTCGTCGAAATTTTGCGAATTATTCACATATTTTGAAAATATAATTTAAGGTTTATGTGTTAGATCATGAGAAACTTTCTTAAAGAAAATTAGTTAAAATAAATTTGTCGAAGTCAAAAATTGTGAGAGCTGCCAAAAAGGGGTGTATACTTATTTATGAGAGTGACTGTACATATGTATGTATATACAAAACTATGGAACTGAAAATATCAGTTTCGACTGCCAAAAGTATCGATCTGGTTTCGAAAATCGTGCCATTGCACTCAATTTGACCCTCGACTAAACCGACTATTGATCCTTTAAACATTGTTGTCTTTCGTAGCCACTTTATGGTACCGTTATTTATTTGTGTATTTCCACTGATGGATATTCACACATACCTGAGGTCGCATAATATGCCATGACGCAAATCAACTGAAATGCATTTCATACAAATTTTTAAACATTAAATCGTAGACAAAGAGAAATTACGACTAAAAATTGTATTAAAGTTGCCCACATACAACACACATACATACACAACGCCACTATAACAGCCAAAAATTATAACAATAAATTGCTATAACTACATATCTGGATGAAATAAAAAAATCCATTGTTAGTTGAAGCCAATATAAAATGCGGCAATAAATTAATTGAAACAAAAAAAAAATGAAAAAAAAAAAAAAAAACGCTTTCATAACGCATTGGGATGCATTTGCAGTGCACGACGACTATGTGCCGAGGGTGTTGCCTATTTTGGCTGAGAGGCGTTTGTGGTGAGCCACTGTGGACAAGCACTTGGGCACGCGCGCGCATGCGCATACAAAGTGGCGCACTTTGAAGCCGTCGATGTACATCATTTAATATTCCAACAAAAGCTTACACGCTTTAATGCATTTAGTTATGCATGTTTGTGTGTAAAACGAAACAACAACAAAAAAGAAAAAGAAAATAACTTTAAATTCCAACACAAAAAAAATTCGTCAAATTTCAAACATGCGCAAATAAATAGAAAGCGCGCTTCTTTTACAGCAAACGTCCGCAAGTCCGTAATATTACAACCAATTTTTTTTTTTTGGCATTTTGTGCGCTGCTATATTGCCTCATTAGAGCCAAATAGCAGAGCAGAGTGGTGAGTGGCCTTCAAGTTTGCTATCATTCGAATTTCACTAATCGCAATAGTGCGTTAAGTGCTACGAAATTCTTCAACACAATGCCTGAAATATTTTGTTTTTTGCTATTGGTATTTTACAACAAAAAATCATTCCATTCTGTTTGCTCATGCTCTTTGTTAAACTCTTTGCTTTGCAATTTTTGTTTACATTCGTTTTTCGGTTTTCTTTCTTCCTTTATTTTTGTACTTATCTCATTTTCATTTAGTACAGCCTCCATTTGTATATTTTCGTCTATTTCTTCTTCTTCCCTTGTGGAGCTTTCGATTTCTTCTATTGCTTATGTACATATCAACAACTGAAATCGAAATCAAGCAGTTAAAAATTTGAAAAAAATTAGCTCATATTAGCATTTAGGTGTGAATTGAATTCCTCAACATTTTCTTTACACATTTTGCGTCAAATCTATCTTTACTCTGAAATAAGTATTACTATTTTCTAAAAATGGTTACGGCTGTTGCCATGGAAAGCGCTCGTATATAAATCTTATTTGAGTCAGACAATGGCATGAGGAGGTACTTTGTGGTACAAAAAAACGTAAACGGCCCTGACCAATTTTTAACTAAATAAAAAATTCTTTCAGCGGAAATTTTTCTTCATCCAAAATTCTAAAAATTGCTGAAGAATTTTTTAAATCCTTTCCACTTAAATTGCTAAATTAATACGAGAAATGTTATTAAAAAATTCTGCTGTTATTATTATTATTTTGCGGGCACACTAGAGATTCTAGAACAACTGAAAGAAATACAATTTTTTCTTGATCTTTCATTAATTTCCTTTTCATTATTTTTCCTTCAACTACCTACCACTATTCTAATTTCTAAGGTTGCTGTTCATTGCCATTTTGTAGTCCAAATTGCACATTTAAATAAAACCGTTGGCCCATTAATTTCATTGCGATCTTCATGTTGACATGCATCCTAACCAGCATCATAAGTGCGCACCTAATGTATACTCGCTGCTGTTAATTGGGTTGCTTAAATTTTAATAGATTTGAACTCCACGAAGGTTAATAGTTCATTGCAATTTTTTGCTATTTTTTTTAAACGTTTTAATAATTTCCATCGAGATTACTTTTTGACACTGAAATCATTTTGTATAAAAAAGCTTTGATCATTTTTCAACACAACGTACTTATTTTCAAAACATTAGTTATGCTCTGTAAGTTTTTATGATACATTTGCTGAAGCATTGCTCGGATTCCAGTATGGGATCAAAAAAATATGGCATGAAATATTTGAAAAGGCTCAACATCGATAGCAAGCAATCTCGTCAAAAATTCTGTTAATTCTTCCTGTTTTAAATTGATAATGCGCAAAAACTAAATCTTTGTTTATGACACTTATAAAAATAACGAGGCCGTCAAATATCAATAACTTTGCGAAGCTTCTTCAGTTTGCAGTAGCCAGCATACCAGCAAATGCCTTTAGTACATTCGACAATTTGATTTATAACCATTCAACAAGTCAACAAAAGTAATTAAACACCGTTAATTGCCATTAAAAAATAATATATGTATGTATAACTGAAGAAGTTTTCAAGGCGAAATAGTTTTTGGTCGTAATTGATACGGAATTTTAAATCACAAAAGCATTTAGGTCTTTGTAATTGAACAAGTTCATAAAATAAAATCAAGTGTGAATTAAAGTTTGCTGAGGGAAATATGAAAAAATGACTTGAAAATCTTTACTTGCAATGAGTGGCAAGTACTCGTACAAGCAAACATGGTATCAATATATTTTATGAAAATCGCGAATGGGAACCTATAATATTAATACCTATATAATTTCTAACATTTTTGGTAACATTTTATTAAATTTATCCAACAAATTTAAATCAAATTCTAAAAATCCAACAACAGGAAAATAAAGATATAAAAAATAGCTAAGAATCAACAACAAGCGAAAGGAAAAGCAAACAAACAACAGCAAACATATAGCAAAGAACAAAAAAAACCTCAAAAAAAAAATTACAAACAACAAAAAACAAACACCAATAAATATTAAACAACAAACACCAGAAACAACGGAGAATAACTACCCAACAGAAAACAAAGAAAAAGACCAACAAACAAACAACCAACAAAAAAGAACAGAACAAAGACCAAACAAAAACAAAAAAAAAAAAATTACAAACGACAAGCAAGAAATAACAAACAACCAAAAAAATATAACAAAAACCAAACAAGAACAAAGATGAACAAATAACAAAGAACAAATAAACATAAGAAAAAAACAAACAACAAATGACAAACAAACAGACCGAAAACAACAAACTACACACCTAATGCATGCCATTCATGTGATATGTTCCAAAACGTTATCAGCCATCCGTTCAACTCTTTAAGAACAAACTCTTTTCCAATTTAAAAAAAATAAAAATAAAGATGTTTTTAAAAAAAGTAAGAACTAATTTAGATAAAAATTTAAAACTTTTCTAAACCATTTTTTCTTGTTAAATGTATCGTTTATGGAACAAGGGACCATTCTGTTTGAGAACATGTGAACTAAGTTCGGGGAAAATTTGATGCAATTTCTCATTAAAAAACCTCAGCTGCCATAAACTTCCGCTTTAAAATTTTCCACACAGTTTTATGGACCACCTTATTTTTCCTACAAACATTTATCTAAGGATCACATAAACCAATTGCAAACCAATATCAGTTAGGTAATACAAAGCAATTGTTATTGTATAAGTAAGTTACATATGTCGTTGTGTTTGTAGTAGGCGTCGATATTTATATACATATTTACATGGCCAAAGAGTTCAAGTCGGCTGTGCCAAAAACACAAAAAAAAACAAAAACAAAAACAAAAAGGAATACTCAACAATTACATACAAATAATAGTTTAATGCAAACACTTGTATGCATCAAAGTTTGGCATAATCCGTAAATGTCTACAATTAGTTGCTGATACTGCTGCAATTGGCAATGAACAGAATGACGAATGTTGGAACGTGCAGTCATTTTAATGTTTTGCACCATTTATGTTGTATATAATTGCAGTTACTTACATTGCTGTGTATGTGTGTGTATATAAGCAAAATAAATACGAATTTTATATATAGCTTTATGTACTTATTTTGTATGGTATATAACTTTAAATAATGCGATTTTCATACGACGATTGAATGAAACCATGATCAGCTAAAGCGAACAAATTGACTTCGGGCGAAGGCCCCTACATTGACGAAAACTTACTCAAGTCCGTTTAGTTTGTAAATTATGAAATTTCTTCATTCCTTGAATAGGTTTTGAAGCAAATCGACTGCCTTCATTGCCCACTTTCCTTAATTGAAATACCAGCAAGTTAAATTCAATTGGGATGAATTGTTTTTTATATGGTAGTCCAAAGTGACGTGTTGCCTGAAATTTGAAACTGAACCGGAACCGTGCATTACCTTTTAAAACACTTCGCTCACACATATATGCTTGCCACTGCTTGATTAAAATAAAATATGAAAATATGAGCGCATTTCTTTAACTGAGGGCTTGAAGTGCTTCGAAAAAAAAAAAAAAAATTTTAAATAATTAAACTCAAAGACAAAATATGCTTACTGCAATTGAGCGACTGTCATGCAGGGAGGTAGGTGCACGCTGCACGCATTCAAATCAATGCAGCACAAAGTCAACTTAGTGCCAATTTTGGGTAACTCCACCAATCCCCACCACTACGCCAAAGCTTGCATTCCATTATTCTGTTAATTTTTTTCATAGCGCACTTGCTGCTTGAATTTGCTCTTTTGTTGGTTGTGAAAAAAGTGAAAAAATCCGATTTATTGTTTACGCGCAATCATGATGACATACAGACATTAGGGTGTCCCATTTTCAGATTTTTTTTGAAAAAGCTCTGCCTCAGACTTTTTTTGAAAAAGCTCTGCCTCAGACTTTTTTTTGAATAACAACTTAATTCAAAACTCGATTCCAAAACGTTCTATCTCAACTGAAAATGTATGAAATTTTCGTTCGGCTAGGGCTTTCTTGAAACTCATTTCGAGAGAGACCATTCGAACCACAAACAGAAATTAAAAAAAAAAATAATAATAATAAGTACACCCTAATGTAATTATTTTTCCAGTAATATGCAATTGTTAAATAAAAAATTCTCACCCTTCAAAAAAAAAAAAAAAAAAAAATTGGTACACCCTAATGTAATTATCTTTGCATTAATATGCATAGTTGACACCAAAATCGCGCTAGCCAAATAACTGTCTAATTTCCTTGTGTACCTTCCGTCTCTTCATCTGAGCGCACAACGCACAAAGTCTCTACCTGCCAATTGTTGATTTCGCTGTCGTCGCGCTCTTTACAAATCGCTAACCACAAAAAACTCTCGCTTATTTATTGATTGAAATTTCGAAAGAAGCATTTTACCATGCTCTTCAAACAAAACTTAACCACACCTCACATTGCTTGCAGCCACCACCAAGTCCGATTTCGTGCAAGTTAACCAGCAGCCAAATAAACAGCTCGCTTTTGCGTTTGCCAACATTTAACATTCAACAATGATAGCAGCAAAAGCAACAACAACAACACCTGTGCGACATTACTAGTTTCGACTACAATTTACACATTTACACCAGCAACACATTTGGATGAGTTTTACTTTCCCTTTTTGCTGACATAACAATTGAGTGGTATTTTATGATTTCCATCTTTCTTTGAGCATTCGTTTGCTTTTCTCATTTTTTTGCTGTTTATTTTTTTTTTTTTGCTAGCTCTTTGCTTTGTACTAGGTTTTTTTTTTGTTTTGTTGTAACTCAACGTTAAATGTTTATAATTTTTTTCAAATTTTTTTTAGTTAGTTTCACCACTTTTTTTTTGCAAGTTTTGGCTTTTTATGCCAGAAAAAAAAACTTAAAAATGCCGATGCGCACATTGTATTGGCACATTCAGCCATTTTATTTCAATTGGGTATCGTTCACGCCAAAAAAATTAATTTATCTTTTGAAATTAATATTTGTTAGCATTTTCACTCAAATTTCAACCAAGCAAAACATTTTGTTGAATTTAATCTAATTAAACATGCGCAAAGCTAAGCATTTCAAAGCGCTTGTAATCTCACCACAAATGAAAACCAGTGATTATCTGATTAATCCCCTACTAAACAAAAATTCTGTATACGGCGCTGGAACAGTGATCCATTGGGAGTCCGGGCGAAAGTGGTAACTTTAACAATCACTTATTTAACAGGTGGCAACCCTTTTTTATGAAAATGTTTCTACATTTCAAATAGACAATTACACTAGCTAAATTTACTAACTTACGCAGGTGGCAGCAATTTGTATGATTATTTATATTTTAATACGCGTTGACCTTCATTTCCGACTAAAAAATGAAAAACCATGAAAAAAATTAAAATTGTTTGGGCCTATTGACTTAAAAATGGCAACAAACACAAAGAAAATAGATTTTCGAACATATGGCAACCCTTTTATAACACACGTTGATAGGAAAATCAAACTAGCTATACAGAAAAACTTGAAAGGATCGTAAAGGCATTGTGCAGGAATTTTCGTACAGTTGGTAACCCTTTTCTTGATAATTTAAAGACTTGCAAAATAAACGGACGCAAAAAAACAAAATTCTCGAACATTTGGCAACCCTGGTAATGTAATTACTCATCTACAAACTAAGCTTTTTATATCAGCCCTCAAATTAATAAAATAAAATATACTCAAATTAAATTTTTCACAGCTGGCAACCCCCCTTTTAAATGTATTGATTCATTTAAAAATTTCCTCAAATTAGAAAAACTAAAAAACTATACGGAGATGGAATTTAATCGATTAAAATAAAATAATTGTAAATTGCGGCGTCTAAAATATCGATTACAAGCACATCTCATCGTCAATCGATATTTGTAAATGGTGGCACCTCTTCGACGGATGCAGAAATGGGTAAACCTTATATAGTTAGTTTGTATTAGTTACTTCATCGATTATTTTTTTGACATCGGATTTATCTTTAAACAAAAAAATCGATTATTGAGCAATCGATTTGGCCAAATTAAGTCCACATCCATACTCCGAAGGGACTTGTCAGCTTATTATTAAAGTATTCTTAACGTTACTAATCACTTCATTTGAACTTTGAACTATACAACCTAGCCGTCATATTTGCTTCAATTAGTTAATATAATTCAAACTCTTTAGACGCCAACTTTAATCGACAACTTTTAAAATCAATCTCTAATAATTTGTTTCAAAGTTTTTCATAATCCTAACGTGTAATCGTTACATGATTTGATTGCCCAACAACAATGATGAATGTAACCACCCACCCAACTAATTGTTATTTATCGCTCGTTTCAAAACACTTGCTCACGCTCCACTTTTTCTTTTAATTTCTACTGTTTTTGTTGTTGCTTTTCTGTTTTATTATCGATTATCAAATATTTTATTTTGTGGCCATCGTTGCATTTTGATTCTTCCGCATACCGTTAGCTAGCCAATTGCCAAAGAAATTGAAAAAAAAAAAAAAATTTAGCTACATAATTTATTGAGAAATTAAAACTGAAAAGTTTGCTCAAAATTAAAAACAAGAAAGTATTCATTAAATACATATTTCGTGTGTTGTACTCGTAATTGATTATTTCCCATGTATGACGTTACGCATAAAGTTGATGGAACTGCAAAATTTTCTTTAAATTGCATTGAATTTTAGACAATTTAAATTAAACCGAGAGATCCATGTGACGACAGGATAGATTAATTTTGAAAGCAAAGGGGTATGACGGAAAGATCATGGCCCGGGAATAATAGCTTAAAAATAACGAAAGACGAGTTCTATTGTCAAACCCGTTTCCAAAGTACTCCAGGGCGGAGCGCTTTGAAATGCTCCAAAGTCACAGTCAGAAAAAGTTAAGGATAAAAAAATAAAAGAAAGTAAAAAAACCAAAGGAAAATAATTAAAAAAATAAAATAAAAATAAAAAAGTAAAGAAATAATTTAAAAATAAGAAAGTAAAAAATTTAAAAATAGGAAAGGAGAAAAAAAACGAAAAAATAGAAAAAAAGACAATAAAATAAAAAGAGAAAAGAAGACTGAGCTACGCGACGCCTATATGGTCGCCGGGGCTAGCTGACACACACTGGACGAGGCTACAGGTCTGCCAAAACACCGCCCTTCGTACCGCCACTGGGTGTCTTCTTATGTCTCCTGAGCATCACTTACATAATGAAGCGAAAATGCTCGCCGTTAAAGAGCATAGCGAGATGTTGACCAGGCAATTCCTGTTCAACTGTTGCAAACCGCAGCATCCGAACGGACGCCTGATCAACGAGGATCCGCCTCCCAGGAGCATAAGGAGCCATCTACGCAAACACTACGATGAGATCCGGCACCTGATTTCCACGCCGTTTGATCCTAAGGTGCACCGGCAGGCCCTCACCCTCCGTTGCCGAAGAGGAGCGCGAGCTGCCTAGGGAGACTAGGGTGATGCTGGCCCAACTCCGGTCTGGATATTGTAATAGGTTAAACTCTTACCTATCCAGACTGAACCCCGACTTGCCTAATGTTTGTCCGGCATGCGGCTTGTCCCCCCATACTACTAACCATCTTTTTATCTGCTCATCCGAGCATACTCTTCGAACACCCATATCCCTCTGGTCCTCCCCTGTTGAAGCCGCTAGGTTTCTAGGACTTCCGTTAGAAGAGTTCGATGACAATATTGGGTAAGGTTGATACTGACTACCTAGGCAGGGCAAAGTAGTGTTACAACAACAACAACAACAGAAAAGAAGACCAAAAAAAAACAGGAAAATGAATGCAAGAAAAAAGGAGAAACTAAACGAAAAAAGAAAAGCAAAAAGGAGAAAAGAAAATGCACAAATAGAATACAAACAAGGCAAAAGAAAAAATAGGGAAAAAAGATTGGGTTTCGAATAAGGAGAAAATCCAGTTTTAATAATTTTCATTTAAAATATAGCACATTCCATAACAGAATCCGCATTAAAAAAAATTTCAAAGTTTATACAAAGTTCAGCTTCTTCTTCTTCTGCTGCTTCTTTTTATTTCGGTGAACCATATTCAATTTTAATTTCACTACTATTATAATGAACACAACTGTACATACATTTAATGCCTTAAGATTAATTTTTAAAGCTGTTATTCAAGCTAAAAACATTGCTAACCTATCCTTTATTGGTTATTTACATATGCAAATATCGGTTTTATGAATATTGCCAAAAGTTGTAACTATCAGCCATGTGGTGATATGTTGGCAGCATCATTCTATTTACATATTTACATAGACAATAACTTTGGTACTTAAGTACATATGAACGCTCCCACCAAAAACAGACAATCAAGCAACCGGAATTAGTTTACTTTACTAAATCTTAATCCAAACAATTTGCTTAATACATACATACATATGTATATGTACATATATGTTCAGCAAAACTTATGCGAACACTGGAAATTTGGGCGCGTTGTTGCTATGGATGATTATGAAAATTTAAATTGAAATATCAAAATACGAAAAGTGCTTAAAATTCTAAAATAGTAAATAAAATATTTAATAGCTAGCAAAATGTAAATATGTACATATGTTAGTTCATTTTGAGGCACAACTTTTGAACAAAAATTGTTAAGAAAAAGCTCTATCTTAATTAAAACTTATAATTTCAATTTAGTAACTAAAATAAATTTACATTTGTTAGACATTTGGAGTGTGAGGATAGGGAGGGTGAGATTCGGTAGTATTACAAATGAAACCAGCAGTTCGCAATTCTCTCTATTACATACATACATACCTTGTAAGGCGTATATTAGATTGTTTATATCGCATTCTCATCATTTTCTGACTTTAAGCTCGATGTTGCTCGTTAAATCTTAATCTGCTTGCCCAAATAAATTTTTGAATTGAAAGCAACAAAAAAGAAGCAAGCAGAAAAAAATTAGAAGCACTCACAATTTTGGTTGGTATCTCGCAACCGAGCAGTTCATTTGCTGTGCAAAGAAAATTTCCAATTAAAAAAAATTAATTTCGTTGTTTTATTCATAAGTCGCTAAGACCTTGCGGAAAAAAATCGCCCATGCATGTCTAACTAACTAATAATTTAACGGAATCGCCTCCACCGATTTGAATGAAATTTAATATGAAGATAGTGTATTACATTCCAAGACTTTTTAAGGTGGTGTTGCCACTAGGGACCTTTTTCGCACGATTGGCAACTCTTCCAAAAAATTAAGTGAGCATATAAATATACGTATTAAACCAGCTAGGGTTGCCCCCTGCTACACATTTTCAACTATTACCTCCAAAACCTGTTTTAAGAATTTATTCTAAGCGAAAAGCATTATCCGCATAGACAAAATTTGGAAAAATATTTTAAGTGGGCTTAAAAAAAGTACTTACGCTATAAAAAGAAATAGTAAAAATCACTTTCAACTTAAGCTCTTTCTACCGTCATATGTCAATGTAGCACATTTTTGTAGAGCTCCAGTCTTAATAACTCTAATAGACGAATGCCGTATTCTTTAACGTGGAAATGCCCTTATCTGTAAATATGGTATACAGGTCGTATACGTAACATTTTATGAGTATGCTTGAAATCGAAGGATGAGGAACGAAAGTAGATTGGTTGATCTCAAATAAAGTCATATCCCAAGGGGAATTTAATAGAATTTCAGTTGAGGAGTCCCGTCAATAAAAGTGGTCATCGGATGACAACCACGTCTCTTTTCGATATTCTAAATTTCGGAAAATATAAAAAGGGATAATTCAGCAGTCCTTTGCGGATGTTGTTGTTGTTGTTTGTAACAATAAAAATACTCCCCGAAGGTTTTTAGGAGTGTTGTCGCAAATGACAGAGCATATATGAATCCAGTACGTCCCGGTACTAGCCTGTTCCCTGAGGGAATGAGCCTTCACGGCGTCTCACCTTGCTTATATGGTTTTTAAGAAAATTTTCTGAACGCAACAACGCAGCATAACTTGGAAAGAAAGTAGATCAGATGCACATCATTACCCTTACTATTTATTATTTATCAACCTCAAACGTTCTTCATGCTGCCAAGCGAACATTCATTTGAGCTCTGAAACGAAAACTTATTTTTTGCTAAAAAAAAATTTATTAATTTCAAGCAACCGCATTGAGATTGCAAAAGTTCGTGCTTCAAATTATCAACAAATGCACATACAAGTTGGCATTAATATTGTATCGTGTTGCATATATTTGAGTGTGTGTGTGTGTGTGCTTGCAGCATACGCCGCTTATAAATAAACTTCATTGCCACTTCAAGGCTAAACTTTCCGCACTGCTCTCGTACGTGTGTGCATATAATATGTGTGTATGTGTGTATGTGAATGAGTGCATGGCATTTGACGCGTGCCACCAATTATCGCAATGTTGTTGTATTTATGTTTATTTAAACTCTGTGCTGCGGCCGCTGCTGCTGTTAATTGCGGTAATCTTTTTTAATTTTTGCACTGCAAGTGCCACAAGTTTAATAGCGATATTTTTGCCAAATGTTTTTCTTGTTTTTTTTGTTTTGTTTTTCTTTTGTTATTACCAAGCCAACTAACTATCACAACTGGTTGCCGCTTTGTTGCATTATATTTCCACAATTTTTTGTTTGAGTTTCGTTTTACTTCATTATATGATTACTCTTATTATTATCATAGTTTTGCGGTTATTTTGGCATTTTTCTTATGGCACGAATTTTCAATTATACACACATACACATAGGCACTCATGCATGGGCGTTTGCAGCTGGCAAAGTGGGGTAGTTGAACCCCACTTTCTGAAGATGGAAGTGGCTACGAGATGAGGCTATCAAGTAGAGCTGTTGCTATTTAAGAAGACTTAATTAACTGCACGCTTACGTCACAAATATCATAACATTGAGGTTATGAGCCAAGGTAACCGTAAATAACACAGTTACTCGTATGTAACGAGCCCAACGGCTCCTCTAAGATGAAATCGACTATTGGTTTCTCTTTCGTCTCTTTCGTCATGATTTTTTACGAATATTAATAAAAATCAAAAATTTAAAAAAAAAATGTTAAGAAAAAGAAAAACGATAAAAAAAAATAATAATAAAAAAAAATAATAATAAAAAAAAATAATAATAAAAAATTATTAAAAACAAAAAATTATAAAAAAAAAACTTTTTTGATCACTTTAGATTATTATTGATTTAACAAAAAAAAAGAAACAACAATTAAAGAAACCTCAAAACTTAAAAAAAAAAATAAAAAAAAATTGTTTTGATCATTTTGTATTATTTTTGATTATATTCGATTATTTTGAACAATGCTGAAAAATCATGATTTTTTTAGATTACTTTTTAATTAAATAAATTTATTTAATTAAAAGTAATTGGTAAAAATTTAAAGTAATGGTAATCAAACATTAAATGTATTCTTAGGAAAATAGTCAATATAATAAATAAAAAAAAACTTTTTTTGATCACTTTAGGTTATTTTTGATTTAACAAAAAAAAAAAAAGCAATAATTAAAAAACCTCAAAAAAAAAAAAAAAAAAAAAAAAAAAGTATCATTCTTTTTGATTATTTTCGTGTATTTTTAATAATCGTGAAAAATCATTTTTTTTCTGATTACTGTTTAATTAATTGGAAAGTAATCGTTATAAATTTAAAGTAATTGTAACCAATCATTAAATGGATTCTCAGGAAAAATAGTCAACGAGACTGGTAATCATTACGATTAGTAATTATCATTTAACAAGTCTGTTACTAAGTAGCCTGTCTGCGATAGAAAAGCTTTTATATAGTAAGTTATGAACATGCCTAAGTGTTTGGAAGAACTTGAATGAACTGTTGAACTGTCTGAATTTTTGTAATCTTAAATAACGATTTCAACGATTTGAAAAGACCCAGTGGGAAAATGGGGAATGCATTACCTTTTTCATGCATGAAAAGATATACGAAAATTGTTGTAAGAAAAGATCAATCCAAAAGCAATCGAATGAGTAATGTGTCGCTCTATTTTTATTTGTAGTGCTACATTTTTGATTTTTTTCACTGTGTTTTTTGGTTTTTTTATAGAAGCAGCCAATGTGAAAAATTTCAAACTCATTCTGAAAAATGAAAAAAAACAAAATACATTTTAAAATTTTCTGGAGGGAGCTTTCGTTTTTTTCCGTTCTTTTTGTCATATGGCGAGCTCAAAGCTCAAAAGATGGATATGGTACTTATCCCGTCCTCAAAGGCAGAGTCCCATGATGCGGTAAGGTTCTTACAACTCATGAAGTGACCCCGATATACATAGGTATGTTGTGAACTTGCCGTCTTGGAATTACACTAGTCGGTACGGTGTCATATAACACCTAGACTAGAAGTCGCCACCTCTTAGCTGTCGTTCTCATTATGCTTATGCCAACCCCTGTGGTAGTCCTAATAATGTTCATAGCTTGTATTTTGAACATACATACTTATTTTGATATATGTATTATTTCATATACATAAGAACATGTAATGCAACCGGTCATGTGTCGCTTGAAAGGGAAAGCGACACATTACTTTCGTAGGACATGTGCTGTGTTAAGAGTAATCTATGCTGTAATGCTTAAATAGCCAAGGAGATAGATTACTTTATACATTACCAAACATTACCTTTTCCAACTGGGGAGTTTCTCCACACCATCTTTGCTAAGTTCTAAGTCCTCCATACAAAGAAAACCCACTTTCAAAGCATCTCTGCCATCCGCTTGCTGCCCACACCCATGTCGACATACACCTTCCACTTGCATTCGACAACCTCTTTCGCTTGCGTTTTTCTTCTCTTTCGTACGAAAAAATATTGGTGGTCACTGGCATTTCCACTACTTTTGAGTTATTAATGCAATTATTATTTTATGAGCTTTTTCTTGCATTTTCTTAACAACTCTCACACAAACGCACTGTAATACTTGCTTACGAACGTAAACTTGTACGGTTCATGAACAAATATAATTGTTTCGTATATTTATTTGATATATACACTTATTATGCTTTCTTATGCTTCTTAAAAATTTAACTTTTTGTGCATTTTCGTTTTTACGCCAAATTGAATTCAGCAGCAAATCATAAAACGTTTACGTTTTGTCCAAATGAAAACTACAGCAATCCTTGATTTTGATAGCTGAAACAAAAGTGAAGTACATAAATGTTTGTGCCTTAATTAGTGGATGGTATATATGTAGCTAGTCTGCCATTTCAATTTTGTTCTTTGGTTCTTTAGAATAAAGTAGTTCTTCTTGTTTTTAAAGTCTTTTATAAAGATTCTTTGAGCTCAGAAAAAGCTTTGTAGTTGTAGCCGTTTAGTAAGCACAACTTTTGTACTCATCTTTAGTGCGCTCAAGACTGGAGTAGGTATGTGGTTTTTGTATGGAGGCGCTTCCACTCGGTGTATATTAAAAGACTGGAGTCCGTACAGAAGGCCTTTGTTCGGTTTGCATTGTGGTGGATGAACTTTGTAGACCCTATCTCGTCGTATCGTTCTCGGTGTTTACCAGAGATATAAAAGAATGCATTCTTTTGCGAATAATTATTCATTTTATTTATTGCAAAATGATTGCAGCCATTTTTGGAATTCTGTGACTGTGACTTAAAAAACTTCATTCTGCGACTTCGAATACTTTGTTTTCATTAATTTTTTGGTTATTCATGTATTGCATTCATTGAATAAAAAGTCTCACTGAAGTCAATTGAAGTAATTTGGAGTCATATGGAGTCATTTGAAGTCCATTTACCTGTGGTATATAAGACATGATCGTAAACTATTTTTGTTGCAGATAGTTTATGACTTCACTTAAAAAGTGAAGTCAGTAAGTGACTTCTCTAAATGACTTCAAAGTCGTAACTTCAAAACGACTTAATTGTTTCATTCTTTAGTCAAAAAGCGAGTCAATGAGTGCATTCGAAATTTGAAGTCATTCAACTGATTGCATTCGCATATGAATGCATTCTTTTACAACCCTGGTGTTTACTAATAAATCTCATGTCTGTGGAGACTCTGTTGCCGATGTGTGTTATTTTTGATATAAGCATTGACTCTGTTGACTGCTCACCTTCTTCTGGGAATTCGATTTAACGTATGTACTAGGAGTGGGATTTTTTTCGAATAATATTCGAATAAACACTTCGAATAAACGAAAAAAAAAATCGAATAAATACTATTCGAATTTTTTGTACCCACCGAATAAAAGTTTTATTTATTCGAATAATTTTTATTCGAATAGTCCCATGCCTAGTATGTACCTCCACGTGTTCTTCGTAGTAACGATATGTTCTTTGTTGGTGTTGTTAGAACTGTTTACGCGATGAATGCTCCTCTTTGTTATTGATTTTTGATATTCTAAGCACTAATTATTTTCATGACCTTTTTCGAAAGAAAGTTTTCAAATTAGGCAGCTCTTCCAACTAGGGTTTTAATAAAAAGGAAATTAATTAAAAAAAAAAAAAAGAAATATATAACGGGAGCAGCGCACGCCGAAAGATATTTTACATCGTCGTGCAGTCAGTGACAGAAATATTAACTAACAAGCTCTGTAAGCTGAGAAATCCAGAAAAAAAGTATGAGGAAGCAGCTGTTTTGTTGTAAATATTTATGAGTAATCCATTGATAAATGGCACGCCAGTAAGACCATAGTAAAATTTCTATGGCACAAAATTTGTATGCAAAAAAATGTGGGCAGAAATTGTAATTGTTAATTGAGTGAAGAAATTGGTATGTTAGCGATGTTGTTGTTGCTTTATTTTATACATGTATGTATGTACAATAAAATCTTTTTTAAACAATAACATTTACATACTTACACATGTTTATTAACAAATGCTTATTAATACCAAATATATAAAAAACGCCTTTATTACATTTAACATTTTCATTTTTTTTAATTTAAACAAATTCCATCTTGTTGTTATACACTTGGCAACATTACCTCATAAGATAGCCAAATGTTTTGTTGTTGTTGTTGTGCATTTTGTTTGGTTTTGAATTCGCATATTTAAATTGTACGACGCACGCTCAACACTTTCGCCATCGCCTTGGGACGCGCAGAAAATACGCAACAAAGCAAAAGTCGAGAAAGTGTAAGCGAACGTACGAACGAATCTGTTGCGCATGCGCGCCAATGTGCGCCAAAGCAGTCAAAGCCAAAGAAAAAAAAAAGGAAAAAAAAAAATAAAAAGTGAAAAAGTAAAATTATATTTGGCTTAAACGCTGCTGAGCGCATACCAATGTGTGCACAATTTTACAAACAAATCGAGTATGGGGTGTATGGATGTTTGGTTGCTGGCAATATGCGCGTATGTATATGTAAACAAATAACAACAATATATGCGTGCAGTTGCACCTGTACCTGCGTTGAGCCATTCAAATTCAAATTCATTTCAGTTAAAATCGAAAAAAAACGCATTTTGAACTGGATCGCTTGGCTACATAAGGCGCACACATTCATATGTAAATATTTTTGTTCATGCTGACCCAATTCCATGAAAGCGTTGTTTTTGTTGTTATTGTTGTTGTTGTGATGAAGAGTTACCTTTTGCTGTTGCTGGCTGCTCTTTGCTCTTAGCGCATTGTTGTAGCTTCATTTGCAAACTGGTTTCTTTGAGGGCAACTTTTGCTCCACAACCTTTGTTGTTGTTTTGTTGTTCGCAGCATTACAAAACTGGCATATTCAAAATCAATGTCATAAAACTACCAGAAGAAAGGAACGGCGGTATGCTAGCAAGCCATGGAAATAAGAAATAACCTGTCATTCATACAAAAAAAAAAGAAAAAACAAAAAAAAAAAAGCAAGAAAAAAATTAAAAAGTCGACGGCAATCAGCAGCCAGAAAAAATACAGTCACGTGCAGTGCGTTTCATTAATATAGCACAGTTAGTGTTTACATGTTTTTATTCATTTCAAATTCAAAATTGTTCTACATCTAATTAAAGCTTCGTACAAATCTACATTTTAAACATTTTACAAATTTACATTTTTCCAAAACAATTTCGAAATTATTTCGAAAATTGAAAAAAAGATAATTTTTAAAAATTTCAAAACTATTTCGAAAATTAATAAAATTTTTTTTTTTAAAACAGAAAACTGAGAATAAAATTAGTATATCCAAGCACAAATTTTAAGGGTTTTGAAAAAATGTGTTGAATATTTAGAATTTCTCGACGTCTCAGAAATTGGTTGAAAAACGCTCGAAAAGTACCCCCTAGCAGCAAAGTGATCTACGTCTTTTATGAATTAGTAGCCACTTATAGTTACAGTGAAATTATGTAATAGCATTAACAAATTTTGAAATCGCAAGAATTTGAAAAAAAAAAATTGTAAATATCTAGCATTTAATTTATAAATTTTAGAAAAATGTAAAGGTAGTGTTTTTAAATGTTATAGAAAATAAAACAGCAATTTTGAAATTTTTTTGCTTTAAATGTAGAATGCGTGATGCAGCCGCGCACTACCGCGGCCATCTAGGCATAAAATAAAATAAAAAAAAATTAAATTAAATTAAATTTCCATATTTTTCCTCATAGCAACTGAACAAAAGTCACATAAATCTGTATCTCTAGCTATGGCTAATTTTTTCTTCAGTTCTGTTTGTGCTATAGTTATGAAACGGACTATATACCCCGTAGCCAACACCTGCACATGTACATATGTATTCTTCTTCATGCAATCAAGTGTCAGCTGTCGCCGCGCTTGCTCTTGTTTCCGTTACACGTATTCGTTGCTTGGGGTTTCTCCTTTTTTTAAATGCTGGCCGTCACGCGATTGCATAAGTCACATCATAGCATCACAGCATCACATACATAACTTTCGCACAACAATGTAACAACAACAACAACAATAACAACAAAATATTGTACACGCATAGCTACTTATTGTTAACAGTTGCCACTGCATACAGCTCAGCAACATGGCTCACAATTAGCAACATGTTGCAGCAACATTTTTCGCAGCCTTTATAGCAGCATTCTTTCACATCACATGCTTTTATTGATTTTTTTTTTTTTAATTTATGAATAACAGATAACGAAATTCAATGCATGGCCTTTAAAACAACAACAATTAGCATAAGTTTGTCTCGCATTTTGGTGTTGTCTAATTTTTTTTTTTATTATTTTTTTATTGACATTACAACATCACATCATAAATAATCAACCTACTCGTGTTTAAAAATGTGATTGCATCAACAACAACAACAAGTTTTGAGCAAATGCACACAAACAACTCATTAACCATATTATCATAGATTACAGCAACAACAACTTGTCGGTCGCATCTATGTGCACTAACAACAAAAATGTTATGCGCTTCACATCTGTCATTCGTTGACTCCACGAGTTGTTGTAGTTCCGCACAAGTTTTCATTAATCACAACTACAAAGTTGCCCCTTGTATTTGTGATACTCGTTCGCATTAATTTCAATGATTGTCACGGTCATTTGGTCATCGGCGGCCATTGCGGTTTCAAGTTCAAAAAGATGCTTCTTCTTGCTGAAGCTGCAAATGTGCTGCAATCATAGAAACTGCATTAGCTGCCTTCATTTGGGTGTTTGAGTGCTTGAGAGCATTTGCATATGGTGATAAATTTAAGTATTGAGCTTTTGTGCCTTTCGGAGTAAATTCCGATTTGTTAATTTTTTGAATTTTATTTAGTAATATCAATGAATATTTTGTTTTTGATGACCCAATAAAAAAGTTTCTCAGTCAAGATGTTGAACAAGAAAATCATTCCAATTCTTTTAATACCATATCGAACGTTTGTTTTCAGACATGTCGGCGAGCTTTTATGTGACTGTTATGAAATATTTGAATATTTAAAAAAAAAATGTTTTGAGAGCTGCGCTTTACAATGTGATCCATAAAATATCACACGAAAATAATAAATATTAGTGGGACTTTTATTATTATTTTAATATTAATGTCTTCTAAACACGCATAAAGGGGTGGTGGCACTGTTGGTGAGCTTTTCAACATCTCCTTTTAACTCTAACCTGGGTAGAGAAAATCAAAGCTTACTGATCAAAGGTGAAAGCTCAAATGTGAAAGCCATCATGTTTTTGAATCACACCTCGCGCACTTTGGCATCTATGTATGTAAATATGCGGCTCCTCATTTAATTACTATCATTTTGTACCTCAGCTGAGTCATCAACCTTATGCGATCTTACTCAGCAAAACACTTTTATTTTCATTCATTTCAATCATTCATTTTTTTTAATTCGTTCATTCAGTCATTAAACTGGCTGATTACATAAGCGACGTCCGGCGGTCGGATGTTAAAATTTGAAATCAAATTCAGTAAACATAACCAACTTTGAAACGCTTGTCGATTTTATAATGATTATGATGGTATTTTTTTTTTAAATTTTTTTTTTTTTTCATGTGTGAGTGAGCTGATGATATTAATTATTTATTCACGTTTAAATTTTGCATAATTTTTTTGCGCTAAAATATTGCAAAAGCCTAAACTAACCACATAAATTGCATATAATTCGACTTTGATTTGTCTAAAGATTGCTCATTGAGTTTTATTTGGTTAGTTTCATTAAAATGTCAAACCCACATTGTTTGAAATTATTTGCATTTTGTTTTGCAAGTCACTACTATTGTTCGAGAATTGGGTCAATTGACTAAATGTGTAGTTGGCCTGGAGTAAATACATATATTAAAATTTGTTATAAGCTGAATAAAATGAAAGGAACAAGTGTTTGAGTAAGACTACATATTGTAAAATTTGAAATAAAGATGTCGTGTCTGTTGAACGGTTAATCTTTTTTAATTCCTAATTTTGTTGTTGTTGCTTTCAATTACAAAAATTTGTTTAAGCTGAAAGAAAATATTTTACTAATAAAACACGGACACTATTAGTATTAAAATAAAATTTTACAAATCTTAACCGGTCTGAAAAAAAAAAGTTGAAAAAGCAAAAAAAAAAAAAACAAAATATATATCTTTTAAACATTTAAAATTATAGAAATTTCCCTGTACAAAGAGAAAACATTTTTATCTTTTCTATCAATAATTCCGCTGGCCATCCGTTTTGTTTAAGGAAATATTTTCAGATTCTTTTTGAATCATTAACATAAACCATATAGACCCACAAGTGCAACAGTAGCAACACCTCACGATCTCTCAACACTTTGTGCTTATAAATCAAAAAAAACTACTCTTATATAATAATTTTTTTTATAAAGTATTTTAGATATCTAAGAGAAACAAAATAATTTGCTTTCTGATATTCGAAAGAAATTTGCAAATGAGTTAAAAGTTCATTCACAATTAAATAAATAAGCAATAACAAAAAAGTTGCAAAAAAACCCTGACAGTTATTTATGTTTTGGCATATATTGTAGATAGAAAAGATGGCATCCATATGCACATACATACATACATACATTTCTATCTCTCTTATATGTACATATGTCTGTTACTCATTACCGCCTTATTATATTGTTAACTGCCGTTGAAAGTCAATGTGAAAGTAAAACCGTCAAAAATTGATTAAAACGGAAAGTAAAAAAAAAAAAAAAAATTATGCGTAGCAGAACAGCAAAACTATGTATTGCGCACGAACATGCTAACTGTAAATAAAGAAAATCACAAAAAAAAAAATAGTAACGAGTTACGCTAAAATTGTAAAAAGCAGCAATAAAACTATTGTGCACTCTCTATTATACATTATAATAATTATAATTCAGTGCAATGAAGTATTATAAAAAACATACGTGCCTACTATATTGCCACCACTGTATTCTGAGTGAGCAAAATAATGTCTTAAACTTTCAATTAGACATCAAACAGTAATTCGGTGAAAAGTATATTCAATTCTATGCAGCATTTTTTGAGTGATGCACGTACAAACATACAGACAAACAGACAAAAATTCTAAATACCACCGTTTTGGAGCTTTTTGAGAAAGAGCTCCTATATTACTCTTTATTTTATAGCTACAGTGTACAGACAATGACGTGCTACAAAAAATTTTCAAAATTGTTTAGCCACAGTAAAAAATGGAATAAAATGCTAAAAGCTATAAAGCGCATAGGGCAATTCCATTAAAGAAATATAAGTTTGCGGTTTATTGAATTAATACACTTAAGCCTAATATCTTGCGAATGGCAAATGTCAAGTAATCAAACGAGATAAATGAAGAAAACGTAAAAAATGTTAACAAAATTTATAAGAAAAAAAATTTAAAAGGAAAAAAGTTTAAAAAATATATTAAATTAAAAAAAAGTTTTCAAAGAGAAAAAAGATAAAAAATAGGAATAAAAAAAAAATATAAAATCAAAAGAAACATATTTAAAAAAAATTAGAATTAAAAAAACAAAATTAAGAAAACTAAAAAAAAACGAAAAACTAAAAAAAAAAAATTAAAAACTAAAAAAAATTAATATCTAAAAAAAAAAATATTTTAAAAAAATTAAAAAAAAATAAAAAAAAAAATTTAAAAAAATTAAGAGAGAAAAACATTTAAAAAAAAAAAAAATTTTTAAATTTATAAAAAAAGTTTAAAAGAAAAAAACAAAGCGAAAAATAAATTCAAGAAAAAAATTAGAAAAAAAAAAATAACTAGAAAAAATTAAAAAAAATATAATAAAGGTAAAAAAAAATTATGGAGGAAGAAAAAATGCTACTGAAATTATTTACATTATCGGAAAACAATTTTTAAATTAATGTGCAAAACCGCGACTATAATGAAATATTTACGTTTATGTGGGTAAAATATGGCTTGAAATCTGTAGTAAATAAGCAACTTAAACTTGTATTAGCAGCCGGAAAATATCCCACTTTGACAAGTTGTGGTGCGCTGATTGAACAAGTTGCACTACAAAGTAAAAAAAAATGCAAAATGAAGAAAATAAGCAAAAGCAGCTGCAGAAAAGTCAAAGCAGGCAAAGAAAAGAAAAAAAAAAATTAAAAGAAAAAGAAAAATAAGCCAACATTTCATGTGCACCAAATCAACGAAGTGTAACCAATAAGCGAATGTATTTTCTTCCTATTTTCCAGTAAAGTTATTTTTTTTTTTTCAGTTAACAACGACGCTACTATTTTTTCGTGTTTAATTTTTTTTTACCTACAGCTTATGCTATTTTTCTTTGCTTACTATTAATTGCTTCTTAAATTTTCTCATTTAAAAAAAAGTGTTTTATTGCAGTTTAGGCTGCTTACATTTTTAGTGAATTTACTTTAACTTGGAAGTTAATTTTGGCGTTGCTTTTCTTTTTTTGATCTCTTTGGAGCTGCTTACTAGTAACGTGAATACTATTGAGCTTTACTCCTGAGTCTCAGAAGTCCTGGGCTCCCAGCTTGTTCATAAATATGATTTCTGCAAAATCTATTTTAAGAAAAATACCATGACTATTCTGAAGTACAATTTTCAATTTCTGAAATACAATTGACTGTTCTGAAAATCATTTTACGCACTCTGAAGTACACTTGAAAAGGGTGTAGAAGGGTCGCTTTTGTCGAATTATGTAAATCCATCGTCCAACATTTGGGTTAGTATCTGTGCTATGGCCAATACTCCAACAAGAAAAGTTCCAACAATATTTTTTCCTTTGACATCCTTGAACTGATGCTGTATTCTATTGGGTGAAGTAGAATATTTGCCATTGCTTACACTGTTAAACACAAATTTTGATGCTTTGCTGTTTTATTTCAAAACTGTGGAAAGAGACTAAAGTTTATTTTGATCTATCGACTATTGGGCTGTTTGTTTTAATGTCAGTATTATCGTTCCATCGCAAAAAGTTTAATTCTTTGATAATTTTTTTTTCAAAAACTCTGACATGCACAGAAAAACCCAAATTTGTTGTACAGTGTTATTTATTCTAATGTAAATTTTATCTTTTTTTTTTAATACAATATCTAAGAACGTCTTCAAAGTGTTCTATGGCTGCTTACATTTATCACAGAGATAGCAAAAGCTGAATTAAGCAAGACGCCAAGCAGTCTGTGAAATTTTCCATACATAAAAAATATTTTTATTTAAACTAATTAAGCATTTACATACTCATGAATAATTGATGCACTAAACAAGTTGTTCACAATACCAATTTTAAACTAATATTTTATTTGATATTCATGCAAAGAAACTGAAGGTACAGCGCGCTTTGCTGTACTATTGAATTAAGGTCTAAACAATAAAATTGGGCAACATAATTGATTATATGCATTAGTATAAAAATTCGTCACAAACAAAAAAACTAGTCAATAAAATCAAAAATTAATTCAGAAATCTATTTAAATCACAAAAAACAATAACAGTTGCAGCTTTAGGTGTAAGCAAGATAAAAATTACAAACATTCAAAAAAAGGAAAAACCCACCAAAAAAAGCAGTGCGGTCTAAAGCTTAATGGATACTTGTCCATAAATATAATACGATAATTTAAAATCGAAAAATCTTAACAAGTTTATGAAGATTAAAAATTATAATATCAAGGACAAATAGCAACACTGACTAGAATCACGTCCACCAAAACTAAATTAGGCCACGCCAACTCAAGTCCAGTCCAACCAGATGCAAAGCGTAAACGTGATTTAGAGTTGAATTAAGTTCGACATTGTTTTGAAATGAGAAGAGTTAAGTTGGTGGGCAATTAACTTGACACTGCGCACTTACGAAGAAAACGTGCGAGCAGCGAAAATAAACAGCAAACGTAGATAGAGCGAAACAATGAACCGGCCAACCCACAAACTGACATCCAATTGATGTACGTTTGACACCAGCACTCACACTCGCGCACACCCCATGTGGCAGCCCCAACAAAATTTATGAATATCCATTGATGCTGTTGCTGCTTCTGCTACGGCTGCATCTTCATTATCATCAGCGCTAACTAAATTAAGTTTTTCTTGATTCTTCTTGGCTTGGCTCATCTTTCGCTGTTACTGAGCCGCCAGTGCTGTATTCAACAGGCTTTCATAAATGATTAAGTGTTGTTGTAATTATCCTCAGTGTCGAGGTTGAGTGTTGATGGCATTGTTGTGTTTCTTCATTATTTTGCCACACACTTGGCTATTAGTGGACCAACATTTTTCTTTGATATTCAGCTTTATAACTATCTTTGTTGTTGTTACATAATTCCAGTTATCAGAGATTGCTTTGTCCACTGCTGTTGGCCATTGAACACAAGGACGATTGTAAATTCGCTTCACTTTTGAAGACCTGTTTTTGTGTTGAAGAAAAAGAAGAAGCAGAAAAAGTAATAAAATCAATTACGCTGGAATGTATTGGGAATCCCTGAGCTTTTGGCGTCTACCGGTTTTAACAACTTTTTCTGCTCATTTTTGTAGTGCGGGAAGTGAGCGTAAAAGCCTTGGCTGATTGGTGTGGCCGTGCGACAAATATTTTTTTTGTATTACAAAAAGATGCGTCTCAAAGCCTGTTTTTGCGTTGGGTCGGTCACGAGGAAGTATGAAAGCTTGTGCGACAATTGCATTGAAGAAAATTGTTTGTGTAATTTCTTGCTATCCACAACATTGAAATTTAAAATTAATTTATGTTCATCAGTGCAAGATTTTTGTGTAATGTCAGTTGTCCTAATTGCAGATCGTATATTATAATTATTTATTTTTAGCATTATTATATCACATTAGACTGTTTAAAAAAATTAATTTCGCAAAAAAAAGGACGCTGCTTAATAAAAATGATTGGATAAAATGTATAAGTGGAATCATAGAAAATGAAATGAAATAATAAAATGTATGACGTAACGAAATTTAGAAATGAGATGACTGACTACTGGAACGAATGAAATGGACGTATGGAGTGAATTAACGAGTTTAAATGAATGAAAATGAACTAAATTAAATGTATGAGTAGAATCAATAAATGAAATGAGTGAACGAAAAAAGTGAATAAAAAAAAATTTATGAAATCAAATAAAGAAAGAAGGAAATTTAAAAAATTAAAGAAGAGCAATGAATAATAAGAATGCATAACTAAAATGAACGATAAGGCATACTGAACTTCTTTATCTCTTGAAAAAAAAAAAATGTATTTTATAAACAGAACAGAAAAAAAATTATTTTACCCAACATATTAAGGTGGCTCATTTCAGTTCCAAATAAATAAATAATAACTCCAACAACAATTTTTTTTTTAATTTGGGAAAAATCGTAAAAGCATAAAACGAATTCGTAATTGCAATTTTTGGAACTCTTTTCTTTAGAAAAAGCATGTTTTTTTAATTTTCAACTTAAAATACATAAATAAAACGAAACATTTTTTATCAATTTTTGACATTCCATTCGCTTTCGAAGGGGAGAATTCAGATTCTAAAACAGCTTTAACACATTTAATTTTTCCTTGGAACTTCCCAATATGATCAATTATTTAAATAAAAATCTAAATATTTGTAAGTTTTGTAAGCTGAAGACCAGTTAATAATAATTCTTAGTTAATTATTATTTTCGGTTTTTTTTTTTCAATTTTACTTATAATATTCTACCCAAGATAAGAAGAAAAAGAAAAAATTCATATTCTCAACCCACCCTTATGTCCATACCTAAACTTTTTGAAATATTTTTATGTACATTTTAGTACAGTTATTCTCGGTCCCACTTGCTTGAAATTTACCAAAATTCAGCAAAGCATAAAAGTGATAGTTTCTCTAAATTAGAATTTTCTAAAAATGTACTTATGCTGTTAATAATTTAATAGTTAAATATTGAATGTTGCGCCATGCTAAATAAATATATTTCTCTATTGCCTAGGCCACTACTGTATAAATAGTGTTTATGAGTAGCTGTGCCAACTACTTTAAATTGAGTTCACTACACTCGCTACGGCTTCTTCGCCTAATGATGAAGGTCCTTTTAATTAGCACTTGAGCATGAAAAAATATGCACACACAAGAGCGTTACGAAAAAAAAGAGTAAAAGCAAAAGCGCACAAAATGTTCAAATATGATTTTAATAGTTTAAATGTATTTACATACATACATACATACAAATGCGCAATGATTTTCTAGTGCGAACTGATTAAGCTTTGTTTGCATTAAATACTTGTGGATGGTACGCAATGGGATTACTATTTTATGTATTAAAGTTAAGTCTCACAAAATTTCCCAGAAACTTTGTGTGGGGGGTGTTCTTTTAGCGTGAAATAAAAGCGGGGAGTTCCAAGTTTTTCTCTTGGACCAGAACCGTTTAAATCAAAAATTAATACTGTTTCAATATCCTCAAACTTTTGTATTTCGAGTTTGGGTAAAAGCATAACTTTCAGTGAGAGAGAAAAAAACTATGTTAAGCTTAAAGTTAAAAATATTTATAGACCGAAACTTAGCCATTCACACAATTTATGCTTTTTTTTCCTTCATTAATTTAATTTCATCCATTATTTTCATTTATTCACTTCAATGAATTTAATTTGTTACTTACATATTTCATTCAAGAATTTAATTCATTTAATTTTTTCTTTAATTTCACAATTTTTTTATTTTATTACTTCTATTTATTTCTTTAATTTCATTCAATGCATTAATATAATCTATTTTTTAATTCAATTAATTTTATTGATTTTATTAATTTCATTTATTTTGTTTTGAAAATTTGCGAATTTATTCATTTCATTTATTGAAAATATTTTTTTAATTTCATTAATTTTTTTAATTTCATTAATTTTATTAATTTCATTAATTTTATTAATTTCATTAATTTTATTAATTTCATTAATTTTATTAATTTCATTAATTTTATTAATTTTATTAATTTCATTAATTTTATTAATTTCATTAATTTTATTAATTTCATTAATTAGATTCATTGTTTTAATTTCATAAACTTTGTTAATATAATTAATTTCATTTATTTATTCAATTTCATTTACTTTTCAAATTTCATAAATTTTTTCAATTTCATTAATTTTATAGTTTTATTAATTTCATTTATCTCTTTGATTTCATTAATGTTTCTCATTCCATAAATTTCCTGTTCTCTGTATCTCTTTGATTTCATTAATTTTATTAATTTCATAAATTTAAATTTTTACATTAATTTCGTTTATTTTTTTTATTTAACTAATTTTTTTATTTTCATTATTTTTTTAATTTCATTCATTTAATTTTAATATGTATGTCAATTTTTTCATTAAATTTATTTCTTTAATTTCATAAATTTTTTTTATTTCTTTAATTTCATTCATTTCTTCATTCATTAATTGATTGCATACATTCATATACATATGTAATTTATTTATCTCATTCATCCATTACATTTATCAGTTTATCTAATTCATTAATTCTATTCATTTGTTTCATTAATTGAGAAATTAATTGTAATCCACTTACATACTATAATTCTTTTAGGGTAGGTGAAAAAAGATAAAATAATAATTTATTTACTTAACATTTTGCTGTGTCCCACTCTATATATGTATACACCTATATGAATAGTTCCAAGAAAAATTGTTTTGTTTAAGTTATTTAAAATAAATTTCATTCGATAAACACTACAACAACAACCAGAGACGTATATGATGAGGAACCGATTAATTCTTAATTCTCCTCGCTGATGCTCTCAAGGTCCTTCTACTATCTATTACCCCATTTAGCCAAGCTTGTAAGCACCTTAGCTTGACTCAGGCCATCCCACACTCAAATCAGCGATGGCGCTTGTGCTGAGGTTGATTGCGATTCCACTTATTAGCTCTGCGCTGTGACACACTAATTTTTCTAATTTGTCAATACTTTAACGTCAAACACGATCTCAAATTTGTTTTATGCTCGTTTGCTGTACAGAAATTGTTACTTCATTTGTACTGCTTAAGACCCACAACAACAGAATTTGACATCCCTAAATGGTGTTGTTGTTGTCTGGAATGTATGCTTTATTAAGTGTTTTGAAATTGTCGTAATTTGTTCGTAAGTGTTTGGTCTCACCAGCTGCTGCCAAATGAAGATATCTACTCTGTCGACACTTTCAAATTATTTTTATACTCAGCTGAGCTTAGATCAGAGCGTGTATTAAGTGTATACGTATATATCAAGACTACAACCGATCTTTTTTTGCAAGCACTTAGTAAAGTAAGAATATTATAAAAGTAAGCCGCTTGAGACTAAGCAACTAAAATTATAAGCGCTTATAGTTTTTTCTACTCGCTTATTTTTTTGGCACATTCCCTTCGAAAAATGTTGTTTATAAGCATTGAAGTGATTCAAAATAAAAAAAAATATCTCTGCTTAAAGTCGTTATTTTCTAACTAAAACTTTAGTTCATTTCTTTAAATGACCGTTTTTTTATAACCACTTAGCGACTTACATATGAATAAAATAGCAGAATGAATTTTTTTTCTTTTTCAAACACTTGTTGTATGCGGTGCTTCAGGTGTAAACTCTCGCAGCTAAGTATATTATAATCGTTTACACACGTACTTAGCCCTACTTACTTATTTAATCTATTGTTGTTGTTTTTGTATGCGCACCAACTTTAGGCTTGGCATGTCACTAATTTGTGTTTTATTGCAATTTTGTCAAATTAGAAAATGGGGGAAATACTTATGTTTAAACCTTTTCAACTTTGCGGTTAATTTAAGTAGTTATGAAACTAAACTGCATTTGTTGTTGTTATATTTGTTAACACTTGTCATATTATTTACAGTTTTTTTGTAACAATTTTTTTTTGTTTTTATTTTTAGCAACACACAAACACAGCATGCACCAGCAGCAGCAGCAGTAGTACAACAACGACGAACAGCACAAATTTGAAAAATAAAAATTTAAATTCTACAATAACAACAAGAAATTGCCGTCAATACAGTTCAGTGCATACACAACAGCCAGCTGGGCCCGTGCGTGAAATACAAATTGATCCTTACATAATACTTGATGATGATTTGAAATATTTTTATGATGACGTCAGAGATGTAAGTACATATATTTAAATATTCCTTCATAGCTGTATTTACAACTAAGTATTTTTCATGTATGCTTTTATCATTTTGCGAAATTTTAGTTAAGAACTTTTAAGAAGTTTATAAAGATCAAGCATTTCAAAAAGAATTGACGACCAAAAAAGCTAAGTATCCGATATATCCAGTATTAAGGATTATTTTTCGGCTGCTGGAGGAAATTTTCTCTGGCCTAAAAAATACGAGTTTCTGGAATTTTGAATTTCAAATTTGAATTTTTCGTATTTTTTTGAACACATCATCTGCTTTTTGTAGGATGACTCCATTTAAAAATATTTTTCTTAAATAATGTCCAATCTCAGCATTTGCTCTCAACAATATCTAATCTATTCAAAAACAGTCTATAACCAGAATAGTTAATAACCGTTTTTTATACGTCATAAGTGTTAGATTAAATTGTTTCTGCTCGCTTGACAAATTTTTGAATTTATAGCAAGGCATAACTAAGCTAGCAGACATAATTATAACCGCTAACGGTGTTAGTCGCTGTCCTATAAGCGACTATTTTCCAAATAAAATTTAATTAAAAAAAAAATATTTTTTTTTTTCATTTTATTCACAAAGTCGCTGTGCGAAAAAAAAATAATAGTAAAAATGAAAAAAATTATTATCATAAATATTTAAATACATTTTTTTATTCGATGTTGATTTTATGTAAAACCAAAGCTATTGCAGGATTTCCTTTCAAGTTGTACCAACCACAAAACGGCTTTTGGCGAGGTGATGGAACACTCTATTGAGTACTCGCTAGTCCCTTGTAGCCAAAACTTAGCCGTTTGTAGCGCTTTCTTGAATTTAGAATTATTCGAATGAGAGGGTTTGTGCGGAAGAAGCTATGTTTTCGTTTTCGTTTTGTTGACATTTTCCAGTATAAGTGTTCGAAAATTTTTGAAAATACTGAAATCTTAGGACCTAAAGAACACCATGCCCTGTCATACATTTTCGGCTGAAAACTGTTCCTAGAAGCTTTCTATTTGGAGATCTATAAAATGTGAAAACAGTTCTGTTAAGGACTCCTTAAGTGTTTGCTGTAACTACCTTTCCTCCTTTTAATAATTAAAAAAAAAATCGCTTCCTTCATGATTCGATGCTGAAAATGAGAGCAACAAAGTTGTGGTTTGCAGTAGCTTCCAACTCAACACTTTTTAAATTTACGATGTGAGAACCCATTAAACGTCTGTTAAGCTTATTATCGCTATTCACACCTGTCCTGATAATTCGTTAGCCAGTCGTTTTTAGCATGCATTTGGTTTTTATTACTTCTAGTTTGTTAATTTTATGAGAAGACGGCTGTTGCTAACTCGATATTTGCATATTTGAGTGGAGTAGTATGCTAAATGTTGGGTTGTCAGATGAGCTTAAGCAAGCAGAATTGCTCTCCCCATAAAGGAAGTGCTCCCTGAGCAGCAGAACGCTGTTTTCATTTTGAAAAGTGTTTGTCCTTGGTTGAGAGCTTGCACAATTATTTCTCGTGAAAACTAATAGGTCAAGCTTTTCGCACTCATGGCCGTCAGCCTCTCAAGTTAGTGTCCCGAAATTTTTTTTTTATTCAAGTAAAGCAACTTAAAAATTGTAAGGTGTTAAAAGGGTAAAAAGGTGAAATGTCAAAAATAATGCATTGCCAAACAAAATAAAATTTTGTATTCAACTTAATGTCCCATAAAACTAACAGCTGATTTGCGCAAACAAAAACATGTGATCAAAATTTAGATATGCACCTGTAGACCTTTGAAACGTACAAACAGACATTGGTGCCGACAATAAACAAACTCGATATCAAACGTTGACAGCATTTAGATGAATGATTTTTATTTTTCCAAATTACCCACTTTGATGAGTGCGAAATGACAAATTTTTTCAAAAAAAAAAAAAATGGAAATAAATTAAAATTGCAGCAAGCTCAATTTAATTCATTTTATCTTGGTAAATAAGCTTATAACCTCATGCAGTATTATGTTTGTATGTATATCACCTTGAAAGTTTTATAAACTCGCCATATATCTCTTCATTTCTACAATTTTTTGCCTTCTCTTCACAGCTTCTGCGGCAGGGCACGTGTCAAAATGAGCTCGATAAGATTGCTACATATTATTTTGATGGTCAGGGAAAAGCGCTGAGGCCCATGGTTACTATGCTAATGGCAAGAGCGATAAATTATCATTTAAATAAAGAATCAAGGTAAGCTTTTTCTAACTATTATTCAATGGTAGCAGCAGTGCAGTGAAGCGCAACGAATCAAATATGTGTATTTTCATTTAATTAATTCCTAATTCCATTTAAAGAACATAAACACAAAAATGAAAATAATTGAAAATATTTTATTTATGCAAACATGAGATAGAAAGTGAAAAGAGAAACCTCATAGCTCGGCGCCTCACAATTTATTTTGCAGCACGTGGCCCTATTAATAGTTTGGCAATTTGTTTTTGTTGTAATTTCATTTCAATTTAGTTTTTGTTGGTTTGTTGATTCAAAAATCTAAATTTAATTGTCATTGCGCCAACGATTTTGAATTGAATTTGCAGCAACGTGTGCGAGTTCACATGCACACCTGCCAGTCACTTGGCCTGTAAAATTCATGGCTTCAAACCGTGTTTGAACCAAGATAATTTGCTTATGGTATGGGGTCCTGTCTGAAGAAAGTTCAATAATAATAATAAAAAAAATGAAAAAAAATTAAAAAAAAAAAAAAAATTAAAAAAAATTCCAAAAAGAATAATGGTGCTAAACAAATAATAAAAGAAAAAAAGAAAAAGAATACAAGAAAAAACATCACGTAAATAAAAAAAATACACAAAATTCACAAAAACTAAAGTTATTTATTAAAAAATAAAAAACAAATAAAGTAATTAAAAAATTAAGTAATTACAGAGAGTAAAAAAATTTAGTAATTAATAAAGAGTAAACAAAAGTTATAAAAATTAAGAAAAAAATTAAAACAAATCAATAAAAAAATTTAAATTAAAAAAAAATTTTAATATAAAAAATTAACAGCAAAAATTAAAACAAATTATTAAAAAAAAAATGTAAATTAAAGAAAAAAAATGTAAATTAAAAAACAAATTTAAATAAAAAAAAATAATTTTAAATTTAAAAAAGGAATAAAAAAAATTTTTAGGAAATTATTAAAAGAAATTTTAATTTAAAAAGGAATAAGAAAAAAAAGAAAAGTTTAAAAGGAAATGAAAGTAAGTAAAATTAAAATAAAATTTATAAGAAATAAATATAAAACAGCATAAATATTGACTAAAAAAATTATTTGCTAAGCTAAAAAAATAAAATTATGAAAAAATTTAAATATTAAATAAAAAATAAAGTAATTAAAAAAATAAAAAAATAAAGTAATTAAAAAAATAAAAAAATTAAGTAATTAAAGAGAATAAAAAAATTTAGTAATAAATAAAGAATAAAAAAAGAAAAAAACAAATAAAAAAGAGATTAGAACAGAAATTAAGAAAAAAATTAAAACAAATTATTAAAAAAAAAATTTTAAATAGAAAAAAAAAAATTTTAAATGAAAAAAAACCAACAACAAAAAAGAAAAAAAAAATTTTAATTAAAAAAAAAATTTTAATTTTAAATTTAAAAAATCAACAAAAAGAAATCAACAAACAAATTTGAAAAGTAAAAGAAAGTATAAGATAAATTTATAAAAAATAAAAAAGAAACAACATAAATATTGACTGAAAAAACTATTTTTTAAACTGAAAAAACAAAAATTTAAATATAAAAACATAAAGAAATAAATAAAATAATTTATAATACAGTTAACTTTTTTTAAACTGCAACATAGCTCAACCAACAACTAATTTAAGGCAATTTTTAAAATATCAAATGGCATTCAATATTTTTCCTCTCGATAATTTTGTGTTTTTAATTAAGCCCTCGTTAAATGTTAATTAAATATAATTATTCAAATTAAATCGCACCAAACCGCACCAATATTTACCACGGTCTGCATCCCTGCTAGAGGCTGTTGTTTTCAGTAGGCGCGTGGGGCATTTGAGTGAGCTGACGTCTATTGTAAATGGCGATGACTGGCAAAGTTTTTGTGTTTTGTTGTTATTTTGCATGCAAATAGTGCAAATGTACAAAGTTGTATACATACTCGTAAAATGTTTTGCAATATTGCGTAAATGCGCTTCGACCAAAAAAAAAATCCGGCTATGAAAGAGTTTATTGAAGGTGTTTTGTAAAGGTTACGCAGCGGCCACAAAGCCACCACTAAGTGATTTGCTATTGGCTGTTTTTTTGTTGTTTTGTTACCAACTCGTACTTTGGCTGCTTTTGTGTAGATATTAAATTTTTAGTGCGAATTTTTTTTTTGGGGAATTTATTGTATGTTCGCGCATGTTTGTTTGGTCTAAGCGGTGCTAATTAAACGAAATAATTATTTCATTCAGTTTTTTGCTATTTGCCAGCTGCCCCTGCTACTTATTTTATATAGTCAATACATATGTAGGTATGTATACTGAAGTTTTTATGTTTTTCATTTTAGCAATTTATTACACAAACAAAGATTCATTGCGTTATTCTCCGAAATGGTCCATTCTGCGAGTTTGGTGCATGACGATGTCATCGATCAGTCGGATTTTCGACGAGGCAAGCCAAGCGTGAATGCGCTGTGGAATCACAAAAAGGTATGCAGCTATTATTTATAAATTTATTTAGCAAAATCAAGGATGTTTATATGCAAATATTAATGGCCTTTTGTGAAGGGCGTGCGTAAACAAATTACTTTAAATGCGTTCAAGGCTGTGTGAGGTGTAAAAAGAATTAGCCTTTACGGTTAAGATGGCTTGAATGAAATGTCTTTTGGAAAATCCAGCATGATTGTTTGACTAAGGCCATTATTGGGTTTACTTAGAAAAGCCAATAATTAAAATAAAACATTTTCTAAAATTGTCCTTCTGAATAACTAATATTAAGGTTTTGAATCTAATTTGAAATGCTTTGCAAAACCGTTACCAAAGCCTTAATAATACACTCAGAAATAACCATGAGCATAACCAAAACCAAAGTCATAACCATAGCCATAACCATAACCATAGGCATAACCATAACCATAACAATAAATATCATCACAACCGTAACCATGACTATCACCATACCCATAACCACGACAATTATCATTAATCATAACCATTACCATATCCATAAGCATAGCCATAACTAAAACCATAACCATAATAGTAACGTAGCTATCAGTCTAACCATAGCTACACTCTTGATCATAGCACCGACACTCGTTAAAGTACCATGACCATAAAGAGTGCGATAACCATGACTTTAACCGTAGCTATTCTACTTGTAAGAACGTAATTTCAACAATGACCATGAGATTCATCATCATCAGAACCATAAGCATTGCAGTGACATCTCCATCACCATAACAATAACTAAAAAATATCCTTAACTATAACAAAAGAAATAACAAAACGATACCATAACTATAACCTTGGCCATAACCGTCACCATAAACATGACCATAACCGTAACCATAACCATGCCCATAATCAAAATCATAACCATACGCATAACCATAACCGTAACCATAGCCATAACCACAACAATTACTTTAATCATGATTGTAAAAATAATCTGAACTATAAAATGAAAGAAAGTTAAATTTGTTTCAGATGTTTTTATTGATAAAAAATGTCTGTGGCGCAAAAACCTCTGATTTCTGTTCTTGGGCAAACCTCGTCCCATTACCGAAACCATATGGTCGTGTGGACACATTCATATCCTTTCCTTCTGTAGTTCTTAATAAAAAATGTTTTTGCTTTCCATATTCGTACTCGCGATCGTACTGGTTTACTTCGATTAGTTACCCAGATTGTGGCATCGATTAAATTGTGCAATCAATGTGGAAGTTTATAGTTGAGCCATTAATCTTCCGCAAGTAAAAGAAATCCTTGTAACAGTTTATTTTAAATTACCTAATACCAATCATTTCAATGTGGCCACAAGGTGGACAACTTTTCGCGAGTTCCTAAGCCTGCTTAATACAACCTGCATAGCGATCTGCTACTTACAGACTTTAAACTAAATGCATTGCCGAATTTCGTAATGTCCCGGTATCGCATGAACATGACAATCAGTTTTTTTTTTTTTTTGGTTTTCAAATTACATTGAATTGAATTTAACATCACCGAACACGAACCCGTTTCAACGATGCCACATACAATGCTCTTTACCTGATTTGTGCTCATGCCGCAGCGAGCAAAATGTAGCGAAACGCGGCAGCACAGATTTCCATGCAAAGCTTGTTGCCACCAGGGCGTTGAAAAAATGAGTGCAATTATTCCAAACGAACCCACTTATGGGCACACGCTACGATTACTGCAACAGCTACTAGTCTAAACAATGGCGTGCGACTGCCGGCAGTTTAAGTTGTTGTTGGTGGAAAAAGCGGCGTCAATTGCCATACGTAAACTTGTTCTCATTTTCCATATTGGCGTGGGCCAAGCTCGGGCAGGGACCTTCAGCGAACAATTAGGGAATTTCTGCTAACCGAAAATGGTTAAATAGACAAATCTTGCAGAGATCGGACAAGTTATATGCGCCGCTACTGGCTGACAAGTGTAAAACACTGAAATGCCTTAAACGCGAGTTGTTTATCAATCGTAAGCAACGGCAACATGTTTCGACGTTTTGACGTTGATTTTCAGGCGGTCAATATCATGTTACTTAACTCAGTTTAGTGTCACAGCAAAATGTTGGTTTGTAAAAACGACAGTTAAATTGTTGGTATTGAAAATTACAAAAATAAACACATGTTGTCTAAGTGCAGTTATCGAGAGTGTTAAAACAATTCCAAGCCAATCGCATTTTAATTGCTTCTTAATTTATGTTATATGGCCAAAATGACCAGCAATTATTTATACATGTTTTATTTAGTTATTCCATAATAGAATGGTTTGGTAAAATAGCAATAAAAAATCTGTTGCAATTGTAACTTGGTACTATTTTTATGACAATAGATTTGTTGCTTAAAATAAATAAAAATTTTTAAGAAATAGCTTTCTTCCCGTATGCTGAGATATTTCCAAAACTTTATAACAAAGTACAGTTAACTATGGCCCTTCAAATCATCATAATCTAACCAATAGCACAACCCAACCGCAATAATAACCTATATAAAAACCATAACTATAACACTAATCATACAAAAAACAATAAATATTACCTAAACCATTTCCATAACCAATGCTTTAAACATTGCCACTACCATAACCATAATAATAACTATAACCAAAATTATAATCATAACCATAAACTTAACCGTTACAACTGTGTTGACTATTACCACAACAATAACCATAACCATAACCATAACCATTTCCATAATAATAGATAAACGTAGCCGTAACCATGGTCATTCCGTATCCATTACAATAACTCTTAGCATAACAATAACCATAACCATAACTATTTCCATAACCATAACCGAACCCATAACCATTTCCATAATAATAAACGTAACCATAACCATAATCATTGCCATATCCATTACAATAACTCTTACCATAACAGTAACCATAACCATAACCATAACAATAACCATAACCATAACTATTTCCATAACCATAACCGTAGTCATAACCATAACCATTTCCATAATAATAAACGTAACCGTAACCATAATCATTGCCATATCCATTACAATAACTCTTACCATAACAATAACTACAACCATAACCATAACAATAACCATGACCGTAACCATAATCATGACCATAACCATACCCATTTCCATTATCATAAAAGTAACCGTAACCATAATCATTGCCATATCAATTACCATAACTCTGACGATAACCATAACCATAACCATAATAAAAGAAAAGCATTTGGCCTATAACGAAATAAATTCCTTTTGCTGTTCTTGGGCAGTATTCAATGACTTAAAAAAGATTCCAGAGAGAAAGTAGAACAAAAAAAAAACTACTTGAACCGATGAATGCTTTTAATTTTCAACTCAAATTTTTAACCATGTACCAACACGTTTGAATTTTGCAAAATAGTTATAAAAACAATTGTCTTTGCCGTTTAAGAGCACAATGCAGTTCAACACTTTCATAAAAATAAAAAAACAAAAACGAATTATAATTTAAATGTTTTCCGCATTTTTCAATTACAAATGTCAAATGAGTGTTGAACTTAAATTCGTTACAGTTAAAGCTCAAAGCTATTAAAAAAAAATAGATAACCAAAACGGATTGCTCAGGTGCAAAACATTTAAACGACACAGCGCAGCACTGAGAGCCACAGAAAATTGCAAAAAATACGCCGCGTTTACACTTTGCATGGCTAAATCGAAAGTTACGCAACAAACGCAAATAACTTGGCCAGCGCCTACCATGCGGCTCAAAGTTGTTGGTTTTACACGAGGCGGAACAGTGGTGTGGCAGTTAACGGCCTGACAACGAAGTACTCAAACTGATTGCTAACCACCACTAACATGTGTTCACCTAAGTTGGCTAAGTAGTTGTTTACAAATTTGTGGTAATATTTAAATTAAAAGACAAAAACATAAATAAATGCGTTGCAATCGATAGGTTCGGTTAATAGCGCAGAGGTGGGGACGACCTTGAACAGGTTAAAATCTCAAAAAATTTTCGTTTGTTTTTACGGTAGTTGGCAGTTTGTGGGTTTTACAGTTATGCATGTGGAGCAAATAAAAAAAGTTTGTTAAAACTTGAAAATAAATAATTTTAACCTTTGGTAGTAATGCTGGTACTTGAGACCGCGCCAGAGCTGAGAAAGCAATTTTCTTAACATTTTGCTTTTTAAAAGCTATCTTTGAGTTAGTTAGTCCCTGTTTTGAACTGACAGCTTGTTTATCATACTCGAAGTTACGCTCACAAATATCTAATCCTACAGCTTAATAGGCAATATGAAGTGATATGCCATGCCTATTTTCCAAAATGTAAACATTCTTGAATTTATGCTTCAATAAGACTTGTGACGCAATTCCTATGAATTTAAATGTGCTTGGTATGCAACAACAACACATTTGGGTTCGATCTTCTCATTGCGCTTTAAAAAAAAGAGAGTCATATTTGATTCATCGAACTTATTGCAATACTCTCGAGTGAGTCATAAATGACTCATTTTAAAATGATGTTGATAATATTGGATTTAGCACAGTACACATTTGTTAAACCCATTTCAAAGTTCATTTTCAACTAAAAAGGCATGCGATATCGGAATCGCTCAATTATCAGTTCCAATTACTTCACCGGAGATGGTTAATTCTATCAGTTTAGTACCCAGTACTGTGTCGTAACCAGTTGGCCAGTACCTGATACTTTGTTTGGAACTGGATAATGTTCTGCAGTAGTACCGGTTAATAGTCTGTCTTAATAACTTCGAAGATACCCTGCAGTGCTTACATTATTGGAACCGGGTAACCACTTTGAATGTCGCATTGATTTAGGTGTTAAGGAATCTAGGTGCCGAATCTCTTTGACTATCACAGACAATTTATATTTCTTCAAGCTTTCTGATCTTTAACCATTTCTTGAGCCCAGAGAAATTTAAACCTATCAAACTTGCTTCTAAAATATGAGTACTATTTGACTCAGAGGCCATGCTTCTTTTTTGCGTAACATACAGTCACAGCTTAGCTCAGCTTTGTAGCTTATAGGCTCCATAGAATAAAATCTTGTAAAAAAGTTCATCGACTTCGACTTCGACAGCTCTAATTTGCTGCTTATACAGGGTTAAGCCCAACGCAGACAAATTTCCTTGCGATTAAATCTTTTACATGATCGATAGCACGCCAACGCACAGGCAGAACCGCTCATAATTGGTAAATGTAAAGCCGGTTGACTGCGTTATAATTGATTTTTGGAATGTCTAACTTGAACTACAAGAACCATGGCTGTATTGGATTGGAGTTTATGCTAATTCGAGACAAAAAAGAAAATGAGAATTGAGCCAGGGATAACTTAGGGGCCATGAGTTCGCGGTATTAGCGAGTGAAAATTATGGTTTAAAAAAAACTCCCAAAATCTTTAACTAATATCCAAAAAAAAATATTTAATGCCACAATTTTTTTTTAATAAAAAACTTGATTTCCTTCCAGGTTACAATGGCCGGCGATTATATACTTTCCGTTGCTTCCATTATGATTGCGCGTCTGAAGAGTGATGATGTGACGATTGTTCTGAGTCAGGTAAGTGATATTTTAAGCAAATTGTAATAGACAAAAGCAAAAGCAACGTCAAGGGTATGACTTCATAGAAAGCCATCACTTTGAGCTGAACACGCGCGAATTGATGTCGAAGGGTGTCACCTCATAAAAATATAAATTCATTTCGGGTTATTACGTTAGCAATGTCAATATTTATTTATTTACTTACAGTCTCAGCGGTTTAGAGTCCCATATGTTGAAAGCTTTACGAGTAAAATGACGTACCTCATTTGGGAGAACTTGTGTGAATTCCCCTGAATTATATTTGATCAAATTTTTTATTTCTCCTAACGCTAATTTAATTTGATTTGGTTAGCATGCGCGTGCAACAAAGGTGTGAATTGGGTTTCATGTTTGTATTCTATGGAATATTTGCTACAATCTAAAAAGCTTTAATAGTTGGATTTATATTTTTTATAACCTTAAAATTGTTTATGGTTCCGTCATTTCGTTTTTTGGAAAAAACTATGCCAAAGCTCAAATAAAATTCAGAACACGACAGATGTGTGCGGGAGCTAGGGTAATGATTTTTAAACGGGTTATGAGGTACCCGTCTCCCGAGTATCGGGTAAAGCTGTACCCGGTTATTCTTCTAGCGCTCGCGTATATATTCTTCATCTTTTCTTGGCGTTTTAATGCAGTAAATAATTTAAATTTTTGCAAATCTTTTTATACCCAGCGTACTAGTACTACAAGGGTATTATAATTTTGTCCACATAACGGTACTATGTAACGGCGCAAAATAATCGAGTTAGATATAGAGTTCCATACATGAAAGTTCGTAGGTTGAAAAGAGGAATTGATTAAGGCATGTCCGTCCGTCTGTCCGTCCGTGTCACATAAATTGACATAAGTTGAGTAAAACTTGAGATATTCGCATGAAATTTGGTACACAGGTTACTTTCTGGCCGAGGCAGGTTGGTGTTTAAAATGGGCGAAATCGGATGATAACCACGCCCCCTTTTTTTGATATAAAAAATCTCAAATAAGATTCTAGGGCCTATATCATTGCCAAGTCATGGTATTTGTATCTCGTTCTGAAAACTAACGCTGGGATTTTTCAAATTTGCTTTATCGTTGTAAGACTCGAGTTGGAAGTCAAGTGTAGTTTAGTGTAGATGCCGAAAAAAATAATTAATTTTTTAAATATATAAAATATGTATGTAAAAATTAATCGGACCATTAAAACCAATAACAATAAATGCATAATTTGAGTACTTCCTTAAGGCTCGGGAGTAACTTGCTAATCGATTTTTCAATCGATTTTTCATTCGACAGCAATGGTCAGCGAACTTACCCTATTACCTAAAAATCTATGTATGTATAAAATAAGTGTACGGTTGGTTGTGATCGCATCATTTGAAAACGTTTGAACCAAATCAAATACTGCCAAAATATTAGGGGGGCGTGGCACCTCCCATACAAACTTAATTTTTCAAGCTAAATATCTCTAAAAGGAATAATGACAGGGGGCTGGAATTTGGTATAGAGCTATATTACATCAAAACCATTCTTATAAAAATAAATTATAAAATAACAAAGAATTTTTTTTTAAATCAAATATGAACTTGTCGCTGAACAAATCATTTTTTTTGTTGCTTTCAATTTAAACAAAATTTAATTTAGCATCAAAATGATGAATAAAAAAGGCCAACTCGTTTCGTTTACGTTTTAGTTTTTAAGTTAAATTCTTCGTTCTGATGATGTGCTGTTGATAACTCAAGCATACAAACTAGCCCATATAATCCGCGCCCATAATCACGTGCTACTCCTTTAAAATTCCACCTCAAAAAACTGAGCATCATTCTTGTAAATCGCAAAGAATTCACCTTCTCGCTTGTTAATGACATTTACATAATTTTTTTT
Organism: Sphenella marginata; assembly: GCA_951509765.1. Classification (NCBI taxonomy): domain Eukaryota; kingdom Metazoa; phylum Arthropoda; class Insecta; order Diptera; family Tephritidae; genus Sphenella; species Sphenella marginata. The sequence continues at coordinate 121,185,917 of OX608079.1, read as the reverse complement.
TTTTTTTTGCTTTGCTCATTCAATCCATCATTACCTGTTGCAACAAGCAGCTAAATCACAGCAGACAATTTATTCATCTCCTCGATAACAATCCAAAAACCAAAGGAGCCTGTCTGCTGGCTGCATTATTTGCAAAGTGCTGACTTCCTTCTCTTTTTCCGCTTATTTGCCTTGCTTTCTTCTTCTTCCTTTTGCAAATATGCTGCATGTGAATTCTCGGTAAAAATGACTTCAAAGAAGGCGTTCTAGCTGTAAAATCTTGATTCGTTTTGTTTGCACCTTTGCGTTGCTTGGCTCATTGCACTATTCTTGCACGTTTCTGCCGCCTGAGTGAGAGCACAATTTTGGTTTTTAAGCATGAAAAATGGCACACATCGATCAATAGCTCAAATAAATAAAAAAAAATGCTACCTAAAGCTGCTGCAGAAGATTGTTGTTGCAGAGGAAATTCGTTGGCTGTTGAAGTGAACTTTTTAGAGGTCATTCGCTGGTGAGCTGAAGACGGTAGTGGTTGTCTTCTCTTACATGTCCTTGCTGGTTTTAATGTTTTAATGTTTTTTTGTTTTATCGTTTATCTGCTTTAAATCGCTTTATTAAATTGTGATTTTATTATAAAAGCTATTTCAGTTTTTATGCTCATTTTATGGTTTTGTCTCGATGAAGGTAATCAGAGTAGGAGCGACCAACTAAATTTAACTAAGCAAGTTTGTTAGAAATAAGTGCTTTTAAAATTTAATTATTTAGCAATTCTATCGTTAAATGTATTTAATGTTTTTATGATGGCAACATCATATCAACATATTTTTTATTAGCTGACATTTCAATAATTTGTGATGGTAGAATAATCAGGCACGGAAGAAACATAAATTTAAAGTCACTAAAATTAAAAAAAAAATGAAGCACAGCAGCACTCAAGGCTTCAAAACTTTAACAATTGCTGAATAGTTCTTGAATCATCAGGAAATATTTTTTTAGAATTATCTGAAATTATTTTACTATGCGCTAAATAAAGTGTTTTACTATTTAATTAGCAGTTTTTTTCGTAAACACTTAGCGACTTGTGAATAAAATAACTAAATGATTGCTTTCAATTGACACATTTATATCTACCATTGAAAGGTCGCATAAAGAACGACCACTCTAAATTAAATAAACTAACTATATAGGCTGCAGCCGGTTTCGGAATAATTTCGGGAACCTTTCCGAACCGTTTTGGGTTCGTTTCCGGGATTATTTCGGTATAATTTCGTTACTATTTTAGCTTTTTTTTTTACTTTTTTAGGGACCTATTTTCAGCTATTTTTCATCCTGTTTGTTTGTGGAATACTTTCGTGATTGTTGTCAAGGATCTCGGTTTTATTTTCGTAACAGTTTGTGGCATCGTTTAGTTGCAATCATTTCTGGATGGTTTTAAACCTTTTTGGAAATTATTTGATCATTTCAGTACTGTTTTTAGGTCTTTTCAAACACATTTTTTTTTTTTTTTTTTTGGGGATTTTCTTGGGTCGATGGGATTTTTCGAGATCATTTCTTAATTATTTGCGCATTTTTTACAGAATAATTTTGAGGTTATTTCGAAAATCATACCGAAATATTGCCAAAAAAAAAAAAATTGAAAGAGTAAGAAGTTTACTTTTATTACGGGCATTATCACCAGTGATAGACCTCCAAAAAATTATATTAACTATTTTATTAGTATTCTCCATTTAATTTAAAAACAAACGTTCGCTTTTAAAACGTTTTTATGTTGCTTGAATGTAATCAATGCCTTGAATATAAATTTTTTACAAGTCGAATATTTTTGATTAACAATGCACGCATATCTATCTACTCTAGTGGATCGTTCATAAACATGTTTACCACTACCACCATAGTACTCTTACCAACACAGTCAGAGTTGCATTTTTAAACGGAGCACTTATGCAGTTCAGCTTGTCTAATAACTTCATAGAAAATATGCAAAACATTGTTGACAAACCTATGGCTGCTTAAAATGTAAATAATATGTATGTATGTATGTGTGTCTTTTATTAAACCATCGAAAACCAACAAAATCGAAAATCCCATCAAATTTAAATGTTTGTTTACACAATTCACAAGTGTAAATAAACGAAATGAAATGAAACTAAAATGAATTTTAGTGTGTGGCTGCGGCGTGGAATTGATGATGGCGCTGATAACTTGGTCAATTGTTGTAATCCGCCCAAACGCTGCATAAAATACCAGCTATTTGGTTTAATGGGTCATACTTGGCACGGCATCGGTGTAAGTGCACCTCGAGCTCGATTCGTGCATATGTAAATATGAGTTGTTAGGTAGTTTAGTGTACGAGTGTGTGTAAAGGTATGATGATTTTGTTTGTGTTGTTGTTGTCGGATTTTGATAGCGTTGTTGTAAATTTAAATTTTTGTTTTTATCCAGCTATTTTTGACCACAAATTCCAATTATGCGTGTGGTATTTATATACCCACTTGTGTATATGTATTATTTTTGTTTTTTAACAATCCCGGTACTTTCGGGATTTTATTCGAGGTACAGTGATTATTCACCGGATTTGATTTCTCCAGCATTTTAGGTCGAAGAAAGTGAGTTGGTTATTATCGAAAAAATTTTAAATAGCAAAACAAAATGTAAGGTTTTTTTTCGTAAGCACTAAGCGACTTGACTAGTGAATAAAATAACAAAAAAAAAAAAAAAAAAAAAAAAATAATAAATAAATAAAAAAAAAGAATAAAAAAAAAGAATATCCGGAGCATGGCACATGCAATAACCATGCATAATTTATATAAAAAAAAAAAAAAAAAAAAAATTTCCTGTTCAATTCAACAAAAAACTTTTAATAATTAATTAAAAAATTATTAAGAAACCCAAAAAACAATAATTTTTCGCTGCAGAAAAAATTATTAATAGGTCTATAGCTCGTACCGAACCAGGATAAAAAAATAAACACGAAAAAAAATGTTTAAAAAAATTTAAAATGTAAAAAGTCGAAAAAAATTTTATAACCTGAAAAAAAGTTTTACCAAAATTTTCCAAAAAAAATCAAAAAAAAATTTTTTTAAAGTTTAAAATAAATGAATCAAGCAAAAAAAATATAAAAAAAAAAGGAAAGGTTAAAAAATCAAAACTTTACAAGAATTTAAAAAATTAAAACAAAAAATATTTAATAATAAAAAAAAAATTATTAATTTAATACAATAAAAATTACTTAAAAAAAACAATAAAAAGAACAATTTAATTTAAAACAAAAAATTTACTTGATTGATTTAATTAAATAGTTAAAACAAAAGAAAATTTAAGAAATAATATAAGAGATGAAAAAAGAATTCGAAAAAAAAAAATTAATTGAAAAAAGATTGGTAAAAGAAAGTTAAAAAAATAATAAAATATAAAAAAATTTAAAAAAAAATATAAAAAGAAGTTAAAAAGAAGGTTAGAAAAAAGACTAATAAAAGTTGAAAAAAAGTAATGAAATATATAAATTTTTTAAAATTAAAAAAAAAAAATTTAAAAGAAGTTTAAAAAAAAGTTGGAAAAAGAAAGATTAATAAAAGAAAGTTAGAAAAATAATTAAATAAAAAAATTTAAACAAAGAATCAAAAAAATAAAATAAGAAATACAAATTTAAAAAGTAAAAAAAAAAAAATTGTTGAAAAAAGATTGATAAAAGAAAGTTAGAAAAAATAATAAAATATAAAAATTGTTTTAAAATTAAAAAAAAAAAATATATAAATAGAAGTTAAAAAGAAAGTTAGAAAAAAAGATTAATAAAATGAAATTAAAAAAATTTAATTTCAAAATTTTTTAAAATTAAAAAAAAAATAGAAGAAGTTTAAAAAAAACTTTGAGAAAAAAAAAATTAATAAAAGAAAGTTAGAAAAAATAATTAAATTAAAAATTAAAAAAAAGTTAAAAGAAAAGTTTAAAAAAAGTTAAAAAAGAAATATTAAGAAAAGAAAGTGTGAAAAAACTATTAAATAATTTAAAAAAAAAAATAATGATTTAAAAAAAATTTGAAAATAAGTTAGAAAATAAATTTTAAAACGATCTTTCAAAAATTAAGAAAAAAAATTTTGTACTGAGATCGTCAAACTTATAAAATTTGAAAATACTGCCAATAATTGGAATGCATTTAGAATTTCAAACTTAACAGCCAATACCACAAATCGCGTTATTTCCAAAAAAAAGGCTGAAATCTCTAATTTGTCTGTACTTTTCATGTGTATGCAAATATGTTTTTTTTTATTTGTTTAATTCCTTATCATGTTAACACAATTGTTAAGCTTTTTGTTGGCCATTTGCTGTTGCTAAATACATTAATTTGCTGCCTGTTGTCATTTTAATAGTTGTTGTGGGTATTTGTGTTGGAATGTTAGAGGTGCATTGGGTGTGGTTAAATGAAATTTACATACATACTTTTTCAACTTGTATAACCGTATTAGTGTGTGAATAACGCTGCACTCATCGCTGAGTTTATGTATCTAATTGTTAAAATAGCTATTAACTGAGCGATTAACGCATGCTGCTCTATGCTGAAACAGTCAACCGTCATGTCAGCAACGTTTTACATAATTACTTAAGGCTATGCTCAGTTAAAGCGCCAATTCATGTTTGTACATACATTCATTGGCTTGTCTCCCAGTTTATGGGTGCCTTTGTTTTCCGCATATTGACATAAACATTTTTTGGCAAACAAATTTTGGCATTGACTAAATTGCTTGATTTGATTTGCATGCTATTTGCGACAACCAGCAGAGATAATAAGCTGCAATTGTTGTGTGTAGAGGGCTTGAGCGCAACTAATCACTTTTACAGAGCTTTGAAATAATTGCAAAAAGCTGCATATCTATTAACTTTGAGCTAATGCAAGGGTGCAGTCGATTATTGTGCGACACGGCGTATACGCAACATTTGTTCATAGCTGCTAGTGAACTGGCTAAGCAATTTTAAAAAAAGTACCTAATTAATAGCAAATAAGAAATTTCATTGAAATGTAAACTATTAAAATTATGCATCAAAATTTCCATTTAGAAAAATTTAAAATTTGAAAAAAAAAAAAAAATTACAAAATTTTACCCATTTGATGTTAGCCTATTTTTTTCGCAAGCATTTAGCGACTTATGAATAAAAAAAATGATTTTTTTTTTAATTTGAATTTTGTTTTTAAAACCAAAATTGAAAAAAAAAAATGAAATTAAAATGTTAGCCTATTTTTTTCGCAAGCACTTAGCGACTTATGAATAAAAAAAAATGATTTTGTTTTAAATTTGAAACTTTTTTTTTTGGAAACGAAATGTGAAAAATTGAAAACTTGAAAAAAAAAATTTACAAAGTTTTACCCATTTGATGTTAGCCTATTCTTTTGGCAAGCACTAAGCGACTTATGATTAAAAAAAAATTTTTTTTTTATTTGAAATTTTCTTTTTTGATACCAAATGTAAAAAAATTGGGGGAAAACAAATTAAAAAATTTTACCTGTTTGATGTTAGCATATTTTTTTCGCAATCACTTAGCGACTTATGAATAAATTTTTTTTTAATTTGAAATTTTTTTTTTGGAATACAAATGTGAAAAATTGTAAATTTAAAATTTAAAAATTTTACCTGTTTGATGTTAGCATTTTTTTTTCGCAAGCACTTAGCGACTTAAGGAAAAAACTTATCGCTTCGAGATAGCAGCCAAAATTGTGAGCGCTTAAAATTTGGCTTGCTCGCTTATTTTTTGTTCCTTTCAACTCAAACAATGTAGCTAGCAACGAGTTAACGAATAAAAAACGGACAATGATTACTTAAAAAACAAAAATATCACTATGTCATCGTTTTTTGGAGCACATTTCGTTAAGTGAGAACATCTCATATAACTATTTGTGTAATTAATATTGTTAAAGACTCATTATATGTATTGACCTAGCTTAACTAGTATTAAATTTATAAATATAAAAGTACATAACTATGAGCACGAAAATACATACATACATACACACATACAGGTTAACAAAGTCAAATATTCATTTGGTAACTCATTTTTAGTCAAGGTAAAGCAGATGCTAACAAGCAAATAAAGCCACAAAGTTGACACAAGAAAAATCATCAATGAACTGAATTGTTAGAATGCTTTGAAAGTAATTTTTTTTTTTTTTTTGGAATTTTTGGCTGCTAGTTATCTCAAGTAAGTACAGTGCTAATGAACTATTTAAATTCGAATTTTGTATATTTACTTCCTAGTCTTTAACTCATTTTTTGAACACGTAAGCTAATTGATGAATAAGATAAAGTTTGAGCACTTTGGCGCCAAATTTCGTTACGTTCGAATGGAACAATGATTGTTTGTTGTTTAAATAGATTCCCATTCTTCTCTGAACGAATGTTTTTCTTTTTCTACGCTTAAGTGAAGTTATTGTACGCTTCCTGGGTAATTGATTGTTTAGTTGTGGGTTAGCAAGTCTAGCGATCGAGTGCTCAGCGAATTCCAATTTTTGAAGTGTTTTGATAAAAGTCATTATAGATCTCATCAGTGGTCTCTGTAAACTGACTGAAGTCCTATTATAAAGTAATACACTGAACTAATTGTGGCCCAATCAAGATTTCTCTAAAACTGAGGGACTACTTTGTGTTGAAACAGGCAGCTGGTCAGACGGGCCCAGCCAAATCGATTCGGCTCATCGCAATGATTATTTCGGTATACTTATCGGTAGGTCCAACTCTTTTTCTTCTCATATTTACAAACATCGTACTCATGAAGAGTATACAAATTAAACTCCTCTATGAGAACTGGCTCGTTTACTAGAAATCTAAACTATGACGATCTGATGTGCCAATGTTAGTTTGAGCTCTTCTACCACTAGCAGCGCGAGCTGGGCTTACATTTTTGGCAAGATTTCGCATTTCTAATATTCGGACACATTTTGGGGAACATACATACACATGTATTTATGCTAATAAGTATTCTGAGCAGTGCTTTATCACTTCACTTAATTAATTCGTATATATGTATCTTTATATATTAGGGTGATTGACTGGGTTTGTTTTCGGAGCCGATTCCATGCTTTTGGATGATTTTTTTCTAATCCCGATAATATAACCGTGAACGTGTACATAGTTTCTTTGATTCTTATACTTGAGGTATTAAATGTAAAAGCTAAAAATTAATATAAAGTTATAATTTTTATAGAAGGCGTTGCCACTTGTTCCAAAATTAATTTTGCACAAAATTTTTTAGTCAAATGATTTCGAACGTTATGCTTGTTTTTGGAATTTTTTTGTATGGTTGCCACATGTGCAACAATTAAAATTTGTCTTTTTGAAAGAGTATCAATATATCATTTACAAAAAGGGTTGCCACCTTTTTTATAATATCTTTCATTTATTTCGTTAGTTTATAAAGCTCACAATCCTTACATGTAATAAAATTGTGAAAAGGCAATGCCTGCACATTTTAGATATTAGCATATAAACGTACTTTAGAATTCTTGTCTGTTTGTCTAGATGTTTGTTCGCGCATCAAACAAAAATCGCTAAGCAGCATCGACTGCAATCTTCACCCATGAATTGCCCGATATCCAACTTAATGTTATGAACCATTTTTCGCACTACAATATCTTCTTTCCGCTCTGTACAGTGGTGGCAATGAAAATTGGCACTTTGTGAAAACTTGAACATTAAAATTACTAGTCTTGATTAGACCAAAGCTAGTTCCTTTGGTCTAATCAATTTTGTCTGTTTGTGTATATATGTACTTGTTTTTCAAAGAAATTCTAAAACATTAGTATTTTGAAAATATTGAGTTTAACTTTTCTTGTTCGGTTGGCTAACGTCGCTGCTGAAAATTCAAAAACTCTTCTCGCATTTTTTCACGATAAAAGAACTGACCCAACTCCCGTTTTTAAAAACATAATTTTATCGAGCACCCTAATATACGCTACATATAAATTATGTTATTAAAAAACTATAAAAAAGAACAAAGTAAAAGTACACAAAACCCGATATAAATGGAAGGGGATTTTTGCATAGTTCCAAGTGCTGCTGGCGAGTGCCGATTTTGTAGTGCCCATTAACATAATATACCGGTATAAAAAGAGTCAATAAAGGCGGTTAACATGCAAATATGTTTTATGCAATGTCCCGCTCTAGAATCAATAATGATCTCATTGGTACAATATAGCACAAAGCTTCAGCATCTCGATGATTGTAGTCGGGAGTTTGGAAATTTTGCTGGATTAATATTAAAATTGATATAATTTTTCAAACCTCTTAAGTGATAGTAATTAATTAATTTTTATTATTAGTTTTATCTAAATAGATACATATTTATGCATAAATATGTGGAAGCGTTTATTGACTTCTTAAAAACTTTTTTGGAGCACATATTTTATATTGACTTTGCCTTAACATAATCTTTCCACAGACTATAGAATCGAGCAATAGTAAATTCGTCACTAAAATTTTATTTTGGAGTTTTTCGTTTATATAATTACATACTTAACAACAACCTAATTATAACGGATACACATGTGTATGTACCTATAAACATTTTAATGTGTTTCAGCTGCCACACCTCTACACGCGAATAATAATAATAATATGTAAATAGTTTTAAAATATTTATTTTACCATTTTATGCTGACCACGTAGAACGCTTCTGTTTAATTTGTAAATTCCTGTGATTGCTCTGGGAAAATATTATATTCTAAAAAAAAAAAAGATGCGATTTACTTTTGATTTGTTTATGATATGAATGCTTTGAGTGACAATACGTCTAAATTATTGATTTGTTTACGATGAAAACAATTTATTAATTAAAAGATAAAAGGCGTAACAAGCTTGGCAATAATTTATTCTGACAAGTCTACTCTAGGATAGGAAAGAAAAGGAAAGGAAAGGAAAGGAAAGGAAAGGAAAGGAAAGGAAAGGAAAGGAAAGGAAAGAAAAAGGAAAGGAAAGGAAAGGAAAGGAAAAGGAAAGGAAAGGAAAGGAAAGGAAAGGAAAGGAAAGGAAAGGAAAGGAAAGGAAAGGAAAGGAAAGGAAAGGAAAGGAAAGGAAAGGAAAGGAAAGGAAAGGAAAGGAAAGGAAAGGAAAGGAAAGGAAACTAAATCAAATCCTAAAACTAGAGCGAAAGAGTTAACCGAATGCAAAACTGCAATTCCAACCGAAAGTGATAGGCATCAAATTCTAAATTGAAGGCTTTAAGCAGAAATAAAAATCGATTTACATGAAACGAAATAAAAATCTAGATTGAAATCTGCATAGATAGCGACTGATTGCAAACAGAATTGATTTCAAAATAGATCTTCAAATTTCAACTTTATGTTAGCTATTGCTTAAAACCACAACTAGGTATATAATTCGCCACCTTAATTGAGATTCTGGTGTTTCCATTACAAAAAAGTATAAAGCTATAGCTTTCCGCTTATGTTGCTCGTTTTTTATTTGTGTGGCTATGAATAATTTTTTGTATTCAAAGCAACAAAACAACTCGCTTCGAAAAATTTAATTTCGATTAACATGTTGCAAGGAATAAGTTCACATTTGATTTAAATAAAAATTGCAAATTTTGGAAATTTTTTTTTTATTTTTTATTTTTTATTTTATTCTTATACAAGTCGCTAAGTGCTGACAAAAAAAGGTAAATATTACTAAAAATAAAGTACCTTTCGTTCTATTGCAACATTTTTATTAAAGAGGGCTAAACGCATACAAACTTTTTCGATTTCAAGGCGAATTCAAACAATATTGATTACTAGTATGCGGTAAATAATTGTAATGTACATACTCGTACTCGCTTAAACATAACTACTTATAAACGCATTTACCATGATTACAATGTAGGCATTTGTGTGCTTGCAATGCCTTGCCTTTGTTCTGCTCAAGAGAGACGAGTATGTCATAATAAACAATTTATTTGTAATTTATATTTGTTAATTTGTTGTTGCAGTTGATGTATACATATATATATATATACATATGTACTTGCAATGAAGTTACAGTTATAATTACTTTGCTAATTGTTGTAATGTTACGTACGTGATATTGTCATTTCAAAGTAAACATAGAACGATATTCAATTTAACCTTTTTTGACCCACTTTCGTATATGTTTTAGTGAATGTTTTTACAAATCGGAAAACAATCAAACTCGCTTGTTAACACCGGATGTGCGTTTTATAAGAAAATATTGCACAATAACAATGCACTTCGAATGATTTGTAGACCATGAAGCATAGAGGTCAAACGTTTTTTAAATATATACTAATAATGAGGTACGTTGTAAAGTGGGTAGTGTGCTTGATCACAATACCAAACCCCCAAGATTCAAATCTCGCAAATCAACAGCGGTTTGAACCAACACATTCCAGAGTCACACAAACTTGATTTGGATTAAGTAATAGTTTAAGCTCTTTCTTATCCAGATTTAAGTCTACAAAGGTCGGGTCCAAACCCTGTGGATAAAGTATTACCTAGATATGCCATACACAAATTTGTACCTACCCAATCCTGGATCCACCACTGCATAAAAGGAACATTTTCTCTTTAAAAACTATACAAACAAATCCACAGAAGACATATCATAAATTATATCAGCTCTCCTTTCCGCTTAAATAACCGTTATAAAAGACATACAAACACAATTTTCACATATTTCTTTTTAACCTTCGTTTTAGATTTTAACCGATCTGGTTCAAGGTGAATTCATGCAACTTGGCTCAAAGGAAACCGAAAATGAACGATTTGCGCATTATTTGACCAAGACATACAGGAAGACGGCCTCGCTAATAGCAAATGCGCTGAAAGCGGTAAGTAGGGGTCGCAACAGCCAAAGCAATAGCCACATTTACATATATTGCGTGCTGAAGGCAAAGAGCGCGCATGCGCAACTCAAGACAAAGCGATATGCAATAAAATAAATTGAATTACGTACTGAATGACTGACTGACTGACGCTATGGCGGAAAGCTTGCAGTGCAGTGGAACAAACAAATAAAGCAAATACCAACAATGCAGTGATGCGTAGGCTAGACGGCAAAAGAAACAGATTTTAAAGAAGAAGCAGCTTAAAAATGACCAAATCAATTTTTTTCTTGCTTAACTAAACATTTTTTTTGCAACTTTTGAAATTTTTTTTTTCTTAATTTTTCTACTTTGCTTCGAAATTTAAGTCGAAACTTTGTCATCACTGCATTTTCATTGTCAACTTCAAAGATCTACATGACGAACCTTTTTAAAAATCAATTTTCCAAGTTTTTTTCACATTACAAATCTTCCTCTCATTTTTGTTCCCCCCTAACAGACGGCCGTCATCGCTGAAGCTGATGAAAACATCACCGAATTGGCATTCCAATATGGTCGCAATGTGGGTTTAGCGTTTCAGCTGGTTGACGATATGCTGGATTTTGTCTCATCTGCCGAAACGATGGGCAAACCAACGGCAGCGGATCTGAAGTTGGGTTTGGCCACAGCGCCGGTGCTCTTCGCATGCGAAAAGGTAAGTGTGAAAGTTCATTTACATATGTATAAGTTTTATATATCCCCTTTATGGAAATGTAATGCCGTTGTTTTCGAATTGAGTGAGTATTTTTCAATTGTTGTAGCTACCTACGTTTATGAAAAAATACAAGTAACAAAAAAAAAAAGGTATTCGAAGATAACAACAAATTTTCTTTTCCATATACTTTTATGAATTTGTTTCTTATTATTTTATTATTATTAAAATTTAATTTTATTTAAAATTTTTGCTATATAAATTTTTTTTGAATATTTTTTGCGATCAGTTAATTTAACATTTATTTATTTGATAAGCTGATCTGATCTATTTATGTATGTGGGATGCGAATAAAACAAGGCTTTTTCCATATAAAATTTTTGTTTATTTAAATTTTTTTGTTTCAATTTTTTTTTTGTAATTTTTTATGGTTTTTTTTAATCTTAATTTATGTGTTCAATTTAAGTTATTCAAAGGTTTCCGAAAACAATACTTGTTTTGTACTTCTATTGTTTTAATTTCTTTAATTTTTATATTTGTAAATTTTTCTTATTTTGTTTTGAATTTTTTTTTGAATTACTGTTTTTGAAGTTTTATTTTAAAATTTTTCAATATTTACATATATTTGTAAAATTTGCAAGCTCGAGACCAGTGTACAATAATAATTGGTTTTAATTATTATATCCGATTTTTGTGGAAAAATTGATATTTGGAGAAAAATTACAAAGAAAGACCGTAAAAACCAAAAACAAAATTTTTAAATATGTTTTTATATTTTTAAATTTTAGTATTTTTTATTTTATTAATTTTTTTTTAAATTTTGAAATCTTTTTTTGTTTTATTTTTAAAACTTTTTTTATTTTAAAATTTTATTTTATTTTATTTCATTTTTTGATATTATTTATTTTTTAATTTTTTTTTATTTTAAAATCTTCATTAGATCTTAAGACTTTTTTTTATTTACAATTGTTTCTTTACAATTGTTTTTTTTTAATTTTTTTAATATTATTTTGTACTTTTATTTCTTTAATTTTTATATTTGCAAATATTTCTTATTTTGTTTTGAATTATTGTTTTTGAAGTTTAATTTTGAAATTTTGAAATTTTTCAATATTTTTTAGATTTTTTTAATTTTTAATATTTTTTATTTTATTAATTTTTTTTTTTAAATTTGAAATTTTTTTTATAATCTTAAGATTTCGTTATTTATTTTATTTTTAAATTTTTTTTTTATTTTTTTTGTTTTTTAATATTTTTTATTTTTTAATTTATCTTCATTTTTTTATTTACAATTTTTTTCATATTTCGTTTAAATTTAAAAAATTTTTTTTTTAAATTCTTTTTAAATTTTTATGTTGTTTTAATTTTTAATTTCTTATATTTTTTTTTAAATTTTTTTTCATTTTTGTGTTCAATTTGAGTTTTTAAAGGTTTCCGAAAACTGTACTTTTTTTTGTTCAAATTTATTAGTTCTGTGGGAAAATAAAAAATTTAAATCTGTCGCTAAATAAATTTTTATAAACTAATATGATAAGGTAGATGCAGCATATGTTTACCCATAAAAACTCAAATTTTGCTTCCTTATTGGATCTCAAAGTATTTAAAACAAATAATTTGTGTGTGAAGATACATAAAAACTAGCAACACACACACACACATAGTCATGACATCTATGTAGTACAAGCGTACTTGCTTATTTACAGAATTCATACTTGCTTGATAATGTCAAATCATTTATCATTTCTATGATAATCGCTACTTGACTCTCTTAAATTGGTATGCAATGTCTAAGTGTCAAAACAAATTAAACTTTTATGTTTATTCAAATCAAATAAAACTCGACATAAATGCTTATTTATGCACTTTTAAATTCATTCATGCTCGCCATATAATACAGTTCCTTATGTTCGCTGCTTCAACTTGGCAAACGCATACTGATTGTTGAATTAAGAACATTATTACACTTTAATGCGTTTATTATGCGAAAACTTATTTGCTAAGGCACACACACCCTTGTTAAGATAGATGATTTATGACGTTTAGTTGGTTGCAAAATACATTTGTAAATGTGTTATCCATCATTGAATTATGATTAAATAGGTAGACAAACATATGTAGAAATTTGAATATACTACATAATAAGAAGAGACGTAGTCAAAAGTTTTCTACGAGGAGGGGTTTTTCTGAAGCGAATATTTTTCTCTGCACACTACTTTTTGTTTGATTATTATTTGATATTTATTAACAAATTTATTAGAAGCGTTCATTGTGAAGCATGTAGAAGCGAAAATAACAGTTTTTAGAATTTTTGTCTGTCTGTCTATATGTTTGTTCGCGCATCACTCGAAAACCAGCCTACCGAATTTGCTGTAATTTTCGCAAATGTCAAGCCACATATCTCACTCCATGTTTAGCACCCATTTTGACGTCTGGTCGCCCCGTGCTTTCCAAGTTATCATACCATTACAGAATTATAACACAGCAGCGTTCAAACAATTTCCTACAAAGGTTTTCCCATATGCAACTCAAGCTCGCATAGTAGGTAATAATAAAATATTATTAAAATAGCAATGACTCAAATCTAAATAAAACAAATACGCAACGATGTTTAGCAAATTCGACAGCAATAAATATTGCCTGTGCATGGCACAGTGCATCATAAACCGCGTTGACATCACATATTATGGCATTTTTATTGTTTGTATTCCGTTTCACATTACTCGCACATATCTCCCTCGCTGATTTGTATGCCCAGCTCTGAGCGTTGTTCCACCTGTGCCGACGCTTTACTTACTTCTCAATCGTCCAGCACGGCGTAATCAAATTGAATAGTTTTGCGAAAATTGATATGCAAAGCAATTTGAAGGTACGTGACGAGCATTTCCAACCCAGCCTAGGCATGCGAGTGAGTGCCAGCAGGTAGCAGGCAGCAGCTTCAGTATATAGAGCTTCAAAGTGATTTACTAATGACAGGGGAAGTAACAAACAGCTACCTGTGTTGTGCGTCAATCCGTTTAAATATTCAAACGAAAACAAATACAAATACAAAAACAACAACAGTTGAATCACTATTTATGTGGCTCCGTTAGTGCGCTTGCTGGCAGTTGACAATCGCATATTGACAGTTGTGACAGATGCAATGTAGCGCTGCAGTTTGTTGCATAGAATGTCATGAGCGCATCATTTCATTTTACATTGTTGCTGCAATGACTTTAGACGGTGCGTACAAAATGGAGTCGAAAAGTTTAGTAGGTTCCAAAGCTTAAGCAACGCATATTTTTGGGCTATAATTATCCACAGGGCTTGCCTACCTTTGGGCGCGTTATCTGATTGTGCTGGTGTTTGCTTTGCACGTTTTTCTACAATTTTGGAGTCGTATCTTGCTACCATCTTTATTGCGTTGGTACTTTTGTTCTTCGTTTTTAGCTGCTTACTAGAAAAGAATATTCTTGCTCGCCTTATCTGAACGTGACTGCTTAGCGTAATCCATTGAAATCCCTGTCGGCGTTTCGCTAAGATGATTTATTTTTTTAATATTTTTCAAACGTCATTGAACTTAACTTAAAAGCGGAAAGAAATCACCCACAGAAGAGTGATACATTCGAAGTAATTTAACTAACTATTTCTTATATCTAGTCGCAAATGTTGTATGTGAGTTTGTGATAAAAGCAATAGCCAAATGGAATCAATGGATCTGAGTATGAAGCCAACAAAACTAGCTAATTTTTCTAGCCTCCAATCCATTCCATTCCATTTTCAATTTCTTCTCCATCTCCATCTTCATCTTCATCTTCATCTTCATCTTCATCTTCATCTTCATCTTCATCTTCATCTTCATCTTCATATTCATATTGATATTCATTTTCATTTTCATATTCATATTCATATTCATATCCATATTCATATTCATATTCATATTCATATTCATATTCATATTCATATTCATATTCATGTTCATATTCATATTCATATTCATATTCATATTCATATTCATATTCATATTCATATTCATATTCATGTTCATATTCATATTCATATTCATAAAATAAATATAAGTGGAAAAATGAAAATATCATAAAAGAGCTAAAGTAAGATTAAGGCTGCCTTACCTTTGTAATTAGCGTTGTTCACCCGTGAACATATTTTATTCATAAAATTATATATTTACTTTCTAAAAGTGTTGAAAATATTTGAAAAATCTAAGAGTATTTATCTATTTTCTTTACAGTATCCCGAACTTAATCCAATGATAATGCGTCGGTTTACCGAACCCGGCGATGTTGAACGTGCCTTCGAACTAGTCCACAAATCGCATGGACTCGAACAAACACGCTTTTTGGCCAAAAAGCATTGTATCGAAGCGATACGATTGTCACAGGAGCTGACGGAATCGCCGTACCAAAAAGGTCTGCAAGTTGTCGCAGATTTAGTCATTAATCGTATGAAATAATAGCATAACTAAGGGCGCCAGGGGGGGGCGGTTGGGGCAAATTCAATAGCAAAGTGGAAAATAACAAGATAACATGGAAATACTTCTTGAACATTTATACATATATAATTATTTATAATTATTAATTAGAGATAGCTTTAAACGCGAAGTCCAAAATAAATTATGACTAGATTTTATATGAAAAAAAAAAAAAAAATGAAAAAAAATAATTATAATAATGAAAAAATGTCGCAAACGAATTGAAAATGCAATTTCTGCCTCGGTTTGTAGCGTAAAATATGTTTTTAAGCCAAAAAAAAAACACAGAAATGCATAATAATGGTTATATAAGAGAATGTTTGTACTGTAAGTAAGTCTTGTTGGAATTGTAAATAGTTTATGGTAAATAAATAACAAAGATGACAGAGCATAACGACATAATATGTATGGTTGTATGTATGTATGTGAGTTTACGAGCACTGAAATCGAAATAAGATTTTTGTTTACCGGCAGAGTTCGAAAAAAGAGAACAAATGTTTCGACATTTGGACACCGGAATAGTAGCGCCGTAACATCTCTAGAATACATACTAAGTACATACAACAGGGTGTTTCATATTCAATTGATATTTTTCCCGCTTTTCAGTTGCCCTAAGCACTTTAATGTACATATTCTTGTATGGTATAAGTTAAATCAAACATTAAATAATGAATGTGTAAAATAAATCTAAACACATACATGCATTGTTATTTTATTTATATATGTATGTATATGTGGTAAACAATTATGTATATTTGTTTGCATGTCAGGGTGTTGCTACTTTATTTAAGCTAAAAATCAAATATATAAAAATTAACAACTGACAGTAAACAAATATTTAAATGGGAGTAAGGTTGGTTAAAACATAACTTAGTTTGTATATAAAAAAAAAAAAAACAAAATAGAAAAAAATATTTACATGCAACTCTGTGTATTAAATAAGCATAAATGCGTTTTTGTAAATTGAAACAAAAAATAATTACAATGTAAATATGCCTGTACATATTTTTTGTACAAAATTTACACTTTGCAGAGTTTAGTTTACGAAAAGACACAAAAATATCATGCGATAGTAAAATGGCTGTAAAACTCAAAATGAATTAATGAATGTCAACTAATAAAATAAAACAAAATAAAATAAAATAAAATAAAATAAAATAAAATAAAATAAAATAAAATAAAATAAAATAAAATAAAATAAAATAAAATAAAATAAAATAAAATAAAATAAAATAAAATAAAATAAAATAAAATAAAATAAAATAAAATAAAATAAAATAAAATAAAATAAAATAAAATAAAATAAAATAAAATAAAATAAAATAAAATAAAATAAAGTAAAATAAAATAAAATAAAATAAAATAAAATAAAATAAAATAAAATAAAATAAAATAAAATAAAATAAAATAAAATAAAATAAAATAAAATAAAATAAAATAAAATAAAATAAAATAAAATAAAATAAAATAAAATAAAATAAAATAAAATAAAATAAAATAAAATAAAATAAAATAAAATAAAATAAAATAAAATAAAATAAAATAAAATAAAATAAAATAAAATAAAATAAAATAAAATAAAATAAAATAAAATAAAATAAAATAAAATAAAATAAAATAAAATAAAAAGAAATAAAATAAAATAAAATAAAATAAAATAAAATAAAATAAAATAAAATAAAATAAAATAAAATAAAATAAAATAAAATAAAATAAAATAAAATAAAAAGAAATAAAATAAAATAAAATAAAATAAAATAAAATAAAATAAAATAAAATAAAATAAAAAGAAATAAAATAAAATAAAATAAAATAAAATAAAATAAAATAAAATAAAATAAAATAAAATAAAATAAAATAAAATAAAATAAAATAAAATAAAATAAAATAAAATAAAATAAAATAAAATAACATAAAATAAAATAAAATAAAATAAAATAAAATAAAATAAAATAAAATAAAATAAAATAAAATAAAATAAAATAAAATAAAATAAAATAAAATAAAATAAAATAAAATAAAATAAAATAAAATAAAATAAAAAGAAATAAAATAAAATAAAATAAAATAAAATAAAATAAAGTAAAATAAAATAAAATAAAGTAAAATAAAATAAAATAAAATAAAATAAAATAAAATAAAATAAAATAAAATAAAATAAAATAAAATAAAATAAAGTAAAATAAAGTAAAATAAAATAAAATAAAATAAAATAAAATAAAATAAAATAAAATAAAATAAAATAAAATAAAATAAAATAAAATAAAATAAAATAAAATAAAATAAAATAAAATAAAATAAAATAAAATAAAATAAAATAAAATAAAATAAAATAAAATAAAGTAAAATAAAATAAAATAAAATAAAATAAAAAATAATCATAAAACTCAAGCAACTTCTTTATTAATTTTATAACTATTTTATTATCCATGAGATAAATTAACTATGCAAATATTACAAATTAAACAGAAAAAAAGAAATAATTGAAATATGAGTATTGAAAATAAATTTGTTTTATACGTATTTACTTGTATAAAAAAAAACTAAAAACAAAAGTGGAAACTAAAAACAAAAATTAATTAATAGTTAAACAATTTATTAGAAGTTTTTGTTGCCAAGAAAATGCAAATTATAATTTTCAATCACAGGTGTCTATGTTTGCTGACAAATCTAGTTTATTATTACAAAATAATTAAACAAAAAAAAATACTTTTATATTTTCCATTTTTCATGGCAACATTTTTAAGCGATCATGGGCGTGCATATTATAGTCAATATTATTTTCTATTATTTATGAATTACTTATTTCAAATTATTTCACTTCCCTACAAACGAGTTGGTGAAAACTTAATTTTTGTGTTTTTATAGTCGAATAATAGCTATAAAAGGCGTAGGCATTATAATTTTGTAGTACCTTTATTATGATTGTTAGATTTTTTGAAAATTTTACAATTATAGAAAAACGAAACTCTATTAACATTTTAGCACAACTGTTACAATTTTATAATATTGATAAAAAAATACAAAAGTTTATATGTATATTAATATGTGAAACGTGTTTTTACAAACGTTGATATACAAAGAAATAAGAAAACGTTTTTTACGGATAAATTGCAGACAAAAATGTACGAATTGTTATGATGATTGAAAACTAAATAAAATATACAAAAAAAAGAAATACAAATATTTGTTGTAAATATATTTTTAAGTGGTTTTAGAGGCAGTAATTAAACGTTGCAGCACCAAAGCCATAGACGTAACTGTAGATGCAAGCTTGACCATTTCCAGGAGTGTAATTATATCTGCAACTGTTACAGGAATATAAATATTAAGTCAGCCTGAACAACCACCATAACCGTAACCGTAACCATAAACATAAACATAATTGTAACCGTAGTCGCAACTTTAACATTTAATATAATCATCACCTCAAATCTAATAATTTAGTCAACCTGAACCACCACCATAACCGTAACCGTAACCATAACTGTAAACGTAACCGTAACAATTAATATAACCATCATCTCAGATGTAACCACTCTCTCAACCTTAACCACCACAACCGTAACCGTAACCATAACCATAACCAAACCTGTAACTGCAACTAAAAATATTAAAATAATAACAACCATAACGATAACCATGGCTTAAGTTATTTTTCAATTATCGCAGCGCAGAAAAGAGAGCCTTAGCACTCTATTAGTCTTACGTCAAGTCAATGCCATGTAAGATTAGCAACAGCTTTAGTCTCACGTGCCATTTGTTGCATTCCGCTTCCTTTGTTGAAATAATATTTGCTTATGCAATATACTGATTAGCCTTCCTGTTTGATTGACACAGTGACTGACTAGTGAGTAATTAGGACAGCCGCTACATAAAGGGAATGGCGCTGTTAGGGCTTATTTAATGCTATTTGCACTGCAAGTGTTCGAAATTAGTTAGTTTGAGTGTGTGTGTGTGGATGGCAAATAACTTCGATGAGTTGGACATCAGCTGCCGTTTGTACGAGTGCACATTCCATGAAGCCATTTAAAACATTCAACAAAAGAGAGCAAGATAATGTTTAACAAGCAATGCAGGACTCTGATTAGTATGTGCTTCGGGACTAAATTTTCATAGAAGTGGCGTGGGTGTGACTTTTCTTGGTTAGAGGAAAGGTAGAGCGAAGACTGAAGAAATTTTTGAAATTTTTATTCTTCGGGTTTTTGTAGGCACAGTTAAGGAACTATCAATCTAGCAGTATTCACAAAATCCTTGGGCGCCTAGATGGCAGTTAAATCTAATCCAAAGTCCCAAAATTTAAATCACTCTTCTTTCTTAAAGCTTCGATCTGCATTGATAAAGACATTTGAGCAAAGCACAAGTGGCATTACAAACAGAGAGAACGCCGTTGTTGACGTTGACGATGCCATTTAATGGAGATTGCGTACACGAACACAGCACAGAAATTTGTTGGCAACGCCAGCGGGCTTACAGAACTAGCGGTGGGAGCATACAGCTCATTGGCACTCAATGAGATTGATATAAAAGTAAACAAACTTGCTCGCCCTTCGGACAATGAGTGCGCCTCGGTAAGTAAACTTGTGCGCCATGTGCACGTTAGGGTGAGCTTGACTATGCCAATTCGTCATACGAACCAAGAGTCCCTAGGAATGGATAATTTGACTTTTTTTTCCATTTCAGTCAAGTCCTCAATCTTCCTTTGCAGTCTAGTTTGCAGCCTGTAGGAAATTTCTCTTGGCCGTAATTTTTTTTTCTGTATCTCTGTTCCCAAATAGACGCCTATTTTGTAACTATCAATTTTCTCGTGGCTGGCAAGTCCCCAATTATTTATGTATATGGATTTTTAGAGCTCAGAAAACTGTTTTGACAAAGGGATTGTGAAGCTAAATAAAAAAAGGTTTACATACAAATACGGCTTGCCTTAATGCACATACTAGGGATGCCAATCCCGGAAAAGCGGCTATTTTTAAGTCACTTTATTTAAATATTATTATTCTGAGATTTTCGGTATGACGAAGATGTTACTAAAAACTAAATAAACGTAATTCACACAAATTGTCTTTATCAAGAAAAGTGTGGAAAGTTTTTTGAAATATGTACATCCATTAGAAATTTTCAAACTTAGCCACAAAAATTGTAAATTAAAAAAACCTGATTTTATTTGCTTAACTATTTAGTTGAATAACTTTAGTTTAAACTAAAAAAGCATAGACATTTTCTTCATTTTTTAAAAGCTTAACTTAGGAATAGTGAATTTTCCACAAATGGGTCGAATCCCCAGTCACGGTTAAATTAGATCCTGAAAACCCGATATTTTTTAAATCGAAAAAAATTGTCATCTCTAATACAAACATAAGCACACACTTTCATTCAAATAGCCCCAAAGCAACTTTTATGTTATGGAAAATGATTTTACTTTGTGTGCGAAACTATGTAACAACTCGGAAATGCCTCAAGGCATTCTGTGCCAACTCAACTGCATCCAGCTAAAAGGGGGTTTTCAGAATATTTTGAAATGCTGGCGAATCCGGTAAAGCATGCAAATAGTTTACTTTTTACTAGCTCTATCTTATGGGCATGACAGACAACATATTTATTTTCTGATAAACAGTAAACAATAACCCTGCAAAAAATGCGATTCATCTTGGATCAGTCCGGGATGCGTCGCAAAGGAGAATGCGACTAATACCTGTTCTGACTCTGGTCGGATTGCGTACAGTAATATACCAATCTGAAAAAAATTTAGCTCTTTTATTGGAAGTGAAAAAAAATTGAAATGCCCCTTACCCGCTGTGATATTTTGCCCGCCTAGTTTGACATTTCACTGCAGAGGAATGGGTTTCAGCAGTTCGCAATTATGCCTTTGTGCTTGTGTGTGTGCGTTTTTCAAATATCAACAAGTTTTCTTTATTTTATATCCAACAACATAAGGAGGTGGCGCAGTTGGTTAAGTGGATATCGGTTGCCTGATTCAATTAACTGGCTGTGGATGAGCTGTGCTCTGCTCAAATGCAACGATAACATAAGGAAAATGAATGGAAGTAGTGAAAAAAAAAATTTGTTTTTATGCTTTTGAAGCATCGAAAACGTTCGTTAGGTTAATAAATACAATTTTTTTTTAATAAAATGCAATTCTTTTTATTTTTATTTTTAGAAACCATGACAGCGCCGATTTTGTTACAGAAGATGTTACATTTAAATTAAGAAAAGAGAAAGTAAATGAAGAAAAAATCGAACTTGGGTACATTGACTGTTCTTGATTAAGAAAATATAATTTTTTTTTAAACTAGTTTGACTGTGCTCCAAACTAAGAATTATTAATTCATTGACCTTCTCTAATCGTGAAGATTCTTTCTACTAATTTAAGCTTCTTAAATGGAACAACTCGATTCATATCAAAATTTACATATACACCATCGTTCTTTAAATAGTTTTCGAAATCGACTTGGCTGGTCCAATGGAAGCGTCCAGAAGACGATTGAGGAGATAAAAGAAAAATCGAAGTAGGAGCGTTGGGGATACCAAAAGGCGCGTTTCAGAAGTGTTTCGAGAATTGGAAAAAACGCTGGTATTATACCTGAGGGGGATTACTTTAAAGAGAACAAGATAGTTATTGTTGAACAAATAAATACTTTTTAAAAAAATCAAAATTACGGCTATTTATAATCAGACCTCGTACTTGAAAATATTTTTGGTAATCGGCACACCAAAATTTGAAATAAATTTATAGATCTATTTTAAAAAAAATATTGAATTATCAGAGGTTTTTAAAAAATTTTAAGATATAAAAATGAGTATCAGCCCCTTCTTGATTCCAACCATTTTCGATCTGAAGACCATGTATTTTTACGAAAGTCTCTTTTTGGTTACTTGGAACAGTTTGAGTCATTTCGTCGAGCATGTTTGCGAACTTTTACGACCTAATTTCGGCTCATTGGGATATATATGTAGATATATCTTTCGCCACACTTTTGAAGTAGTTTATGTACACTCAAAATCTTGTGTATCTCTTATGTAACCTGTATTTATTTTCTTTAAAGTACACTTGTACGAAGGCATCAATTCTGGATATGAATTTTTCTCAGTGCTTAAAAATTTTCAAAAAGTTTTCCACTGTCAATTTGTTAGTTTAGACCAAAGAGCTTGCCAAAATTTCTTTGATAAGGAGCTTTCGAAATACATCTATACTATGGCGGTTGTCTATAAATTTCCTATGAATTTTCCTTTTCTATTCTAACAAAAATATTTAATAATTAATTGATAATAATAAAAATAAAGAAAATTATAATTTTTGTAAATATAAAAAAAATATATTATTCATGGCTTTAGCTTATATATAGTTTTGGATAATCATCAACCAATTCCAGGGAACATTCAGAAAAAAATCTCCAAAATCATGCGAATGTTAGGTTGAAATCCCAGGACCTCGGTATCTAAGAATAACCTCGGTAACAAAAAATTGGCATTTCTATTATGCAAGTAAGGAAGGAAAAAAAGCAAAAACAAAAATAAGATTCATCATCTTTTTTTCCACATCTCAACGAGTATCTTTAACAAAGAGAGAATGACGTAAAGCTCTCTCAAAACGCAAAAAGTAAAAAGCTTCAAGCGAACAGGAGTCAGTAAAAACTTGCAGCAAAAACAGCTGTTGTCATTTTGATTGGTTAATAGTTCAAGTTTTAAAATTTTTGTTGTTGCTTTTTCTTGTCACGATCAGCTGCTTTTCACCTACAATTTTCACGGAGTGGAATTCTCACAGTAAAAACTTGTAGCTCTCTCTGCCAATGAAATGTCAAAATGCGCTCTCTCGCTGCAAGTGTTTTGTGTAAGCGAACACTTTCTCAGTAAAAGTTTTATAAAATGTTTAAACATTTTAATATACTTTGTTGTTGGATTTTGCGGTCTATTTTGTTTACAAATTTGTAAGTTATGAGCAAGCTCGAGACCAGTTAACAATAATTCTAAACGAATTAATATTGTCAGTTTTTTCAGACACGAGTTCGAATCCGTGTCCGAAAAGGGATCTGATGATGAGCCTGGAAACTCTGAAACATGTAATCCTATCCATCGCTGTAGATTTGTTCTTTGTAATTTTTCTCCAATTATCAATTTTTCCCAAAAAAAACTGACAATATTAATTCGTTTAGAATTATTGTTAACTGGTCTCGAGCTTGCTCATAACTTAAAAATTTTAATATACGCGAAAAAAGTTGTGGCCTCTGCTAAAAAAGTTTTCCCTTCAAAAATGTTTTAAATCAGCGCTGCAAAGAGCCTCCTCCACTACAATGATTTCTCTTCACGTTTGGATAAAAATGAAGCATTTCTGGAAGGTCACATGTGTTATATTTACGCAACCTTTACAACAACAATACTTTGCGCCCTAATTGGCATCACGTTGCCACCTTACACAATTAACAAAATCATTATCGTGTAATTGGATTGAATTTGTTTTTGTTTAATTTTAGCTATGATTTAATACCCCGCCCTGCACACACACACATTCGAGCTTAAAAAAGTAGTTTAAAATTTTACTTTCGATAATGCAAACATTAACAAGAAAGTACATGCATGAGCATGTGCCACCACGTTTGAAAGGGTAAATATTTAACTGGCCTCATAACCCAGAGCCATCGAATGGAATCATTTTGCAGTGTAAACAAAAATAAGACAACACAACGCGCGCACAAAAACAAAAATGTGTAACAAAACAGAAGAAGAAAAGCCCTCAAGGACACTACCCAAACGCGCACGGAAGTTGAAACTTATGTAAATACATATACATACAACAGCAACAGCAAGAAGAAGAAGATACATACGCGCGCCAATTTAACATACGACTTGCTGCCAATGATTCGAGCGCGCGCGCCTAAAAGTTGGCTATAAATAGCAGGTTTAAGGCATAGCGCGCCACGTCTTTGTGTAGTTGTTGTCATAGACGGTGCAACTGCAGCAACAAAAAATAGCAAAATAGCAAAACAAGCGCGCGCTTAGCGTCAAGACAACAACGCGCGCCCTAAAGAGCAACTCCGCTAGCACCTAAATACGGTTAAATAGGTGGTGCGCCTACGGGTAGATATTGATTTCAGGCGCTTAGGGCACACACAAATTTTCGTGTTTGTTCATGTTTGTATGTGCACCCAAATACATGTAAATGGCAAAAGTGTGCGCCGTACCAGGCACCGCCGCATATACGTTTGACTTTTGGCGTCTGAATACATTTCCAAGAATTTTCCGATTTTGTCTGGTTGGAGTTGCCAGTTTTTCCCAGTGACGCGCCAGTTGTTGTTTGGCAACACTTGAGCAAAGCATTCATTTCCGGTAGATTTATTTGTTTTGCTACAAAACGCGCGCTCTACGACTGCCAAGCATTCAGCAACCAATTCGCATCCGTAACGTTGTCGCACACTTTTGAAATGGTTTCCGCTGCGTTTAATGTGAAATAATCCTTTTTGCTGAGAAGTGTCGTTTATTGTGAAGTGTCACAGCAGCTGTGTGTGCGAGTTTAACGTTTTTGCAATTGTTGGTGTCGGCAGGTGGCGAGATGACAACTAGCGATGAGTTTTGTCGCGATCATTACGAACATCCGTTGATGTGGTGTGGCGAGAAGAAACGTTTGGTTGAACGTAAAAATGCGGAGGAGAGTATGCGTATGTGGCGTAGACGCAAAGCGGAGGAGGTGGCGCGCAAGGAAAAGGATAAGGCTGAGGTGAGTAATTGGCAATTGATTTCAGTTGACGTAGCTATTTTTAGTTCGTTATGGTTGGGATTGCCTTACGGAAATGTGATAAATTTTGTGCGATTTAAATAATGAGCGCATTATCCACTTCCATTTGGGTTTGAGATATTGCATGAATTGAGTTGGGATAAAGGTATTGGATAGACTATAATTTCAAAAAAACATGAAGTGAGTTCATAATGAATCTGTTGGAAATGGAAAATTTAGTGCCGCATTGTGTGGTGTGGGTTGCGAATATGGGGAAAATAATCTGAGACATTTGTGCGCTGTAAGACCCAATTTGTTT
Source organism: Sphenella marginata (assembly GCA_951509765.1). NCBI lineage: Eukaryota > Metazoa > Arthropoda > Insecta > Diptera > Tephritidae > Sphenella > Sphenella marginata. The sequence continues at coordinate 121,159,951 of OX608079.1, read as the reverse complement.
TGAACACAAATGAAATCAAATTTTGTCACTTATGGCTAGCGCTCGTAGTATATGCAAAATAAAACGCCTAAATATAGGCACGATGATATTTATAAGAAAAGTCAGTGGCGAGTTTACGCGTAGGATGTTTACGGGTCTTAGCCCCTTTTTTAAGACGATAGCATTTTTTGGGGTAGTTCAATATATCGTCAGCTGAGTGGAAGATTGCGCTATTTGAAAATATTTTCAATAAACTTTCTATTTCAGTATTTTTTTTCAATAACGCCATATTTAAAAATTTAATTCAAAAACCCCCTATTTCAGCTTTAAATGTATGAAATTTTAGTTCAGATAGGGCGTTTTCGAAATTCTAACCTAACCTAACCTACATAATGATAACTAATAAAGGCTGAAGGTGTTGTCTGTGGTTGCAATTATGATTATAAAATCCATCAGAGACCTTTCATATTTTTTTCTTGCATTTTTTGTCACCTCAATTGATCGATCCTGATACTGTAAGATGAGCCGCCTCCCCTGTAAAGTTTCAACACCGGAACTGAACAAACCTACAAGTGTAACATATTTTTAGGCGCACGATTTTGCATGTGTAAATCCGTTCGCTACAGCGTGTCTTTTTCTAGAACTCTAGTGTTGGTTTTTCTTTGCTCCATCTGTCTCAGATTTAATTTGTTCTATTCACGAAATAATTTCGTATGAGCGAAAAAAACGGTAGTATCTGCAAACTTTTCCCAGATCACTGGAAGTTTAGATTTAAAATAGGATTAGAAAGCTTTAAGCGAAAAAAAGTGTTAAAACTACTAGGGACTTAGTTCAGAAAAACCTTTTGGCAGATGTGTTATGTAATCTTAAAAACAGTAGTCAGTTCTTAAACGACAAAAAAAATACTAAAATCATTTTATTTTATTTTGTAGTAGTAGCTAAACTAAAATTTAATTTCGAAAATAACATTTTTTGCTTTAGAATAATGAGTGCATTTACATACTTTAAATAGGCTAGCCGAAAAATTTGAGTAGGTTAGATGAAGTTGAAATATCAGTCGGTTTTTTTAAAATAACAAAAAGAGACCTTTCTCCACAATTTTTTGTAGCTTTTAGTTCAAATTGTAGCTTTAGTTCAAATTATTATTATTTTTTGGCGTGCAAAAAAGCTCCGAATTCTCAAAAATATTTACTTGGCTTTAACAAATAATAACCTAAAATACTTTATATTTATATATACTCATTTAATTACATTTAGTGTGATTAGTTCGAGTTTAATCAAATTCTAGATTTCAGATAACGATTTGAACTTACAAAAAGTTCTTCTGAAAAGCTCTTATAATTGACTTAGCGATTTCTACCTCCTGTTACAAAAATACCGATTTTAAAAGCTTTCTGTCTTGTAAAAGCTGACCAATTTCAGTTTGTGGGAATGAAAAGTATTTCTTCCAATTGGCGGGTCGTCATAATGTTGATTATTAGGACCAGTTTCGACTTGCTATAAATTTGAGCGGAAATTTTTGAAAAATACATTTATTTTATTAAGTTAAGTTTCTTTAATTTCAAAAGCTTTAAGATTTCGAATGAATCATATCATTTTAATAAAACTTACCAAATAGAATGAGGTTAATGACTCGATGGGATTACAAATCGAAATCGAAATATGATTTAATACAAAAAAAAAAAATTATTATAAAAACGAATCAAAGGAGTAAGCGGAATGAAATGCAAATGCTCGCACATAATCAGCAACTTAATAAAACGTTCACATGCAATTTGCAAATTGAGCCAAACCAGGAAGTTGTTCGCTGCTATAGCGACTTGACAATGCGATTTCACTTGATATGCCTTGACAATGCTGATTGCAATAGTTTAGCATAAATAACGGCGCACAAACATACCAACAACAAATTAGCCAAATATGAGTAACAGCAGAACAAGGCGTACAACGAACTTTTGCAAATATCGCGTGACTTCCGCGAGCTCGTGTTTCGTCTTGTCGAATTCCTTGTAGGCCATGAAATTTTGCAGAGGCGAAAAGCGAGCCAAAAATAATGGAAAAAAGGGGAACGTATTTTTTTGTGTAGAGGTAGGCACGTGATAGACACAATTAAATTTGTTTTCTTTTTGTTTTTATTGTAGTAGCTGATTTTATTTATTTGCAACTATAACAACAACCTACAAAACGTTGATAATTTCGATATGTCGCTTTTTGTTGGCAACTAAGAAATTGTTGTTTTTGTTTAAGAACGATAAGTGATTACGGCTGAAGTTTGATGAAACTAAATGTTTTATACCCAGCTGTGGATTGCGCATACCAACATAATATTTTTTTTTGGTTTAAACGCTAATTCATAGGCAATCTTTCAATATAGTTGACAAAACAAAAACGACAATTCGAATAAATTTAAATAAATAAAAAAATTAAATTTTGAACCGCCTCTGAACAAAAATAAAAAATGGTACATATTTTTAGGCGCTTCATTTCGATCGCTAGTGATAATATTTTCTCTGCTAACATCTCAAATTCAACGTGAACACGCTCAAAATGTGCTCCGCACTATCACAGCTAGGTATAAACCATGAATTAACCGTTAAACAAGTGCTGTTATGTTGCGCCCAAAATTGTGTAATTTATTCGTTGACTTGGATGCGCCTAAAAGTAGGCAATAATAACTGTCTGCGCGCATTTGTTACTGAAGCCCATATTTTCGCATCGGAAAACGCAATGGTGTGAGAACGTCTAGCAGCGCTTTTGATTGTTTTGCACGTTCTCGTGGTTTTCGAATGTAGCTGAAGTTTGAGTTGCGCGCTGTGCCATAAACTTGCATGGGACAAAGGAAAAAAAAAAGAAATAAAATAAATAAAAACAATTGTATCACTGACCTAGTTACGTTATTTCTATGGCACAACGGAATTTATTTATTTTTTGTTGTGTTTTGCAAACGTTTTTCTATTTTCGCAGTATTACGAGCTCTTTGTTAAACATTATCCATGGGGTCGTCCTGGCGGTGGTGCACCAAACGTGGATATCAGACGCAAAGATATCACAGCAGTCGGCCTGCATTCAACGCCAACAATTGTAAGTTACTCATTTGCTATGATTTTACTTCACTTTCATTGGTTTTCCTTCGTCTCTTTGGTTTTTCCAGAGCACAATGCATCGCCTAAACTCATGGCAACCCTGCCGCTATAATGACTATTTCTCACAACGCAAAAAATGTCACGATCCCGCCACTTGTTATCATCATCATTTGCATCATCACATACCACCATTACCAGCACCACCACCACCACCACAACCACAACCGCACGTCACCACTCATACACACACCGTACAAACCACCACGGATGCCTGCCATCCTGGCGCTGGCAATGTGCTAACCGTTTGCGAGCGTAGCGCTGGCGATGGCTCAAAACTTGTGGCCACCAATACCAATGCCAACGGTGCTAGCGGCGGTGTTGGTGTTGGTCTTGGCGCAACCAAAAATGGTGAGACTCTGCACATCACGCTCAAAGATCATCCATCAATGTCATTTCGTAATAAAGGACACCTCGACATTGAGGTGCGCTACAAGCCAGGTGCTGCGGCTGGTGGTAAAGGGAAGCCTTTGCTTGAGAAGATTGTCGTATCGGATAGTGAAAAATGTCCACTGGCACAAGGCGTACAAGCTCAACCAATGACGAAGTGTTCGCCGCGTAAGAAGAAAATCGTCGCAAAGCTCGAAAAGCCGGTGAGCTGCAGATACTAAACATCCAATGCGTTGATAAATATTTTGTGTGTTCTTTGTATGACTCGTTGCAGGCTTGTAAGGATCCTTGGGGTAAAGCTGGGCCTGGTGGCAAACCGTGGCGCAGTCCAAAGGCAGTGGGCGCAACGTTTATGAAGTCGTTGGTAATTGTTGTAATTTGTTGTAATGTTGTAATTCGAACTTTTGTTTTGCTTCTGAAGGGGAAATTAGGGGCGTGGTCTTTAGTCCGTATTTTCGTTCGTTCATATATAATCAATAAGAACTTCTGTTTTGTTTGCAGGGTTGGACCAATAAAGAGATGCTCAAAGATTTGGATCAAGATAACCCTGTCACACCAGCCGAAAAGCCCACATTCCGCAAAGTGCGCACAAACAAAAAAGTGCAACGCTGCTGCGAGCTCTGCATATGCACCTGTCCAAGCATCGTCACGAATAAGGGATGTGGTGGCAATCTACCTGTAGGAGCACACAAAAAGCTCCAAACAAATTCACCCAAACGTAGCCAATGTGATGCAACTCTCAATCCAACACCAACAACAACAACCACTGCCGCTCTGAAGCAAAAATATTGTCCACGTTTTCTACGCCATTGCGGTGGTCCGCCCAATATGGACCACCACGGCAACAACAAATCGTCACAAAACAACACTGAAACAAGTGCCAATGTGGGAAGCGAGGGTACCGAGTTGGTGCCATTGTTGGCACGTCGACGCGCCAAAGCACGACCCGTCAGCCTCTCCAGCACGGATGTGACAAAGCGCACCACCTCCAAAGATAGGTACGAATGCAACATGATTAATCGTAGCAAATATATGCAGCATTTACAACAAATACACTGCAACAACAACAATAGCAATAACAATAACATTCATATGAATAATATGAATAACATCAACAACAACAACAGCCATAGCAAATGCAAAAACAAACGTTTCATCGCTAACAAAATTTGTAATTTTAGTATACCCATGATTGGCAATAATTGCAATGACAACAACAACAATGAAAATAGTAGCAGTGGCGGCAATTCATGTTGCTTGAAAAAATTCACTTTGCATATTCGCTAAAGCTTAGAAGGGATGTAGGAGTGACTTAGGTACATATCAAGATCATACAAGCGATTATTCCGATAAATGGGTTTCGGTCTATAACTTTTGCAATGAAAAGGCTAGGAACCTAAACTTTTGCATATTTGGTACACATTTCATATCTAATGTGTAAAGTGAAAATCAGTCATATCGGACAAACATAACGCATAGCTCCCATATAATCGATAGCTTCGATAAATGGTTTTTGTCCTACATATTTTGCAATTGAAAAGCTGGGAGCATAAATCATTGCAAGTTTTGGTACATTTTATATACGGAATGTGTGTAGTGAAAATTGCACAGATCGAAGCAACTTAAGATATAACTCCTATACAATCGATTGTTCCGATAAGCTCCTTTTGCCCTATAACTCTTGCATTATAATATAATATAATGTATTATTTCGCATGTTTGGTACTTATTATATATTCAATGTGTGCAGTAAAATTTAGGCAGATTGGTCGTCAGTAAATTGTTCCGATAAATGGACTGTCAGATTAATAGTTTTGAGGAGTTTGTACCAATTGGAAGTAAGGAACGGACACTTTAAAAAGTTCTTTTCTTCAAAATCCCGTCGAATACGTCAGGTCTCTCGAAGTTAATTTAATAAGAAGTTTGATTAGGCAGAATTTTGTTTTGATATTTGATGTCTCAAACAAAAATATGTTCCGTGTGGTCAAATATGTGAAATGCCCCCATTTCTTATTCTATGCTAAGCTTTTAGTCAGAAAATCATATACCATTGCCAGCTAAGCTATTATCAAATTAAAAATTTATGCAGCCATTCATTCATTTATTGATATTTCACACATTTGTACAGAAAGAACGTAGCTCATAAAAAAAAAGAATAAAAAAAGTGCACTAATCTAGCTTTATTAAAACAATATATCATATACATACATATAAATCTACTAAATATAAAAATTAGTGTCGCTTATTGATTTATTTTTTTTACATTTTTTTATTTGTTTTCTTTTTTTATTGTATTTTTGCAAAACGAACAGAACTATAGCAATTGTAATCAATGTGAAACTTTAAAAATATATAAAAACAAACAAATACTTAAAAATAGCAAATAAATTAGAAGTGTAAAATATAAAAAAAAATGTTGCAAAATAGAAAGCAAAAACTAAAATTTGACACAGCAAAAAAAAAAAAAACTGATGCAAACCAATCTATACCGTCTTCTTTGTACTCGCAACACGTCCGGAAACTCAATTACAACCACAACTTCAACACACGAACACCATTTGAAATGATTCGGCATGTTCTATGACACAACCGACATAAAATGACAACAACATTTCTACCTTCTTCTTGGTGCTGTTGTGCGCTGTAGGTTGGCCACCGCGCAAGATGTGCGCTATCTATACGACTTGAACGTCCAAATGTCTGAGAAGCGTCAGGCGACGTGCACGGAACAACAAATTGAGCGCGATCTTAGCACAAAACATTTTGAAACGTTCGACACCTTTTGGGGTCGTCCGGGGCATGGAGCGCGCAGCGAGGTGACAATAAAACAGAAATTGGACAATTTGCTTTACGGCGCGAGTAACGAATGCTGGAATTGAGAAAGGCTGGGGTAAGGCAAAAGTGGAGGAAAAAAGAGTGTGAAGCGAGAGTAGCAAACTAGGAATAAGTAAAAAAAAGAAAAACAAGTAAAAGAATATATGTATGTAGTTGAAACCGTACAGTTAATTTCGTTAATGTTAATTACTCAAACATTTTTGTTTATGTATAAAGCATCAAATATGTGAATTAGGGTGTGCCATTTTTTTAGCGATAAATTGTAGCAAAACAAAAAATTATTGGAGAACAGAGATTTAACTTTATAGTAGCGTTTTTTTTTCAACCCTTGGTTTCACGTATGAAAGAGATAGCACCTTCGTGAACAGCATTTTTCTAAGTTGCCATATAATTTTTTTTGTTTTGGATACTTATTACTTATTACGTGAGTGTCACAATTTAAGTAGAACCGATATAAATTTAGAATATTATCCATCTAAAAAGTATTGACCCAAGAGCGGGTATTCACAAAAATACATACATATACATATGTATATAAAAGAATTGTGTGGCAACGCCAGGTGTTAAATTTAGCTAAAAATATTTTTTTGCTTTCTTACAACATAAAATGGATTTCACGTTAATTGCGATATTGGCGGAACTGATTTGCTTTGTTTTCATTTTAATTTAAAATAGACTTAAGTAAGAGAGCTACATGATCTATAAAAAACATTTCATAGAAGTGTGTCAAGTAGTATTTTAGATAAATGATATATAAATATACAAAATATAAATTTAATTATGTGGCAACCCTTTTTGGTAATTTATTTTAATAATGTATTTGTTTAATGAAAACATAAATACTTTTCGTTTGATTATTATTTCTTCATATATCATTTCATTTAAATAAAATCTGAAAGGTGGCAACACGCAAAAACATTGTAAATGGCAACACCAACAAATTTTAAAATTGATTGTAAACTTGATGCTGTTTGGATGGCAACCAGAATTATGAACACCTCTTTTTTTTCTTGATTAAATTTTTTTTATCTAAAAACTAAATGACTAATAAAAAATTTACTTCAGATAGGACATTATTAAACCATATTTTGCAATTAATTGTTTCTGGAAATAGTTCTTAAATATGGAGTACTTCAAGCAAATCCGTAGGCAAGACCATCAAAATATGTTTCACAAAACAAACAAAAAAAAAAAAAATACAAAAAAATGGCACACCCTAATATACATGTAAAATTGTAAACATAATTTTTGCGAAATAGGCTCGAAATGAAGTTGAATAAGAAATTTTGTCGATTTGCCAGGTCGCAAATCACACAAAGTTAAAACGAAAATATACATATGCTGGAGAATGTGAAAGATAAAGAAAGGAATTAATTAAATTTTTGTTCATAACTTGGAGTTGAGTAATGTTATATTTGCACAATGAGGTCAACTTAAAATTATTGAAAAATGTTCAACTACTTATCTTGAAAATATTGTCACTAAAAGTCGAGCGCTCGAAATAAATGTGTAAGGAACTCATACATATGCGCCTAAAAGTATGCAATATTTAGTCGCGCTAAAACTAATCGGAGTGATTAGTCGCTATATCGGCTCCGTTAAAAATTGTGTGACTAATCGTTAGGATTTGTTTTTTTACAAATTTTAAACCGTGTAAATGTAACCACCATTTTGATACTAACTAGTTCATGGCTTTCTTGTTACATACAACCCATTTGCGTAATAATATAAATGTATTTGTTTTGAATTTCAAAGCTGGCTTTCGCGTTTTCATGTAAGTCAAACGATTGGAATTTCCAAGATTATTATAATGAGCATACTTTTAAAAATATTGTTTGTTGTTGCTTAATAGTTATAAGTAAACTTAAATATCTTAGTTAAATATTTATAAAATCTAATCGAAAATGTTTGTAAATATAAATTAAATCAATAAAATTTAATTGTTTATTACAAAAGAAGATTTATTTATTACGCCATTGGATCCCATATACCTCCTATTCGACCAACTCCCAAAGTACTTATGAGTTGTTTACTCGCTCAACATAGGGTTAACATGTCACTCAAGTACTGTTATACACTCTCGGTGCAGCTACGACAGTTTGAGTGTCACTGTAAATAACTCTATGCCAGCACTGGATGGCCTGGAATGTTTTGCGTTATGTGGAAGCTAGCAGAGTCGCATTGGAAAGTGTGTTGAATATAAAAACACGAATTGTGGAATGTGTTTGACTTTCGTCAATGAGGAGAAGTATTTGTTGGTCATGTCTTCAGTGTTTCCAATGCTGGCATTGCAGATGGTAAACTAACTGTTGTGACAATGAGTTGATGCTTGTTGGTATGATTTATTAGGTTAGGGATATTTTTTGTGAGAATTAATATGATAGCATAAGGCAAGTTAGAGCATTGAAAGGGATACAAAATAAAAAACTCAAAAATAAAAGATAAAATCTGCGCTATATTTTAACTTAATACTATGATTGAAACTGAACAGATTTTTTTGCTGATTAAATAAATTTGGTTTTAAATGAGAAAAAAACAAATTTTAAGCCTAAAATTGTTTTAGCAGGAATTTCTTTTATTTTTTTGAAATTACGCCGTTTCAATATCCTGACTTGCAAAATTAATATGTTGAAAAATTAATGAGGTAAAAATGCAATAAGTTGAAATTGACGCTACAAGGTTTTGTTTGTAGTTTTTTTTTTTTAACATTTCGAATGCATTAATTCCATTTGAAAGCTTGTCCTGCCTGTCAAATAATCAATAATTCATATTTAATTGAATATATGTACATTTTTGGGAAACTTAATACATTTTTTCTTTTTAGTAATCAATAAATGAAATTCATGCATAATCATTTTGACATTAATTTATGATGCAAGCGCTTATATCTGTGCAAAGCTCGTGCGGGTTAAGGGTTATGAATATACCTGAGATAGGCATACCGGTCGTAAGGGCCGACTAATATGCACAAAGGTAATGGTGTACAATTCGTTGGTTGATCTACGGACATGAAGCCTCTCACCTATTCTCTCTCTTCCCCATTTTTATGGCAGGATTGAGGGCATGACCAGGAAGGTTTTACTGATGATAAATCGCTATTACTACAGTCGGGCAGTAAGGCAAGGGAGTACCGGATTTATATGCGGCCAAGGACTGTTAATTCGACAACACTCGATAAAACCGTCGGAGGGGGCGTTGGTCATTACTACAACAAGAGCAACATTTATACAATCCTGGCATATGTACATATATAATTGCAAAAAATAAAAAATGTATGTTAGTCATAAGTAGCGCAAACTTGAGTCAAACTCGTATCTAAAATGAAGTAAATTTCCAAGAAAGTAAGGAGAACCAACTAAAAGTTGTTCCTCTTTTCCTACTAAAAAAACAAAACACGTGACGAGTGATGCAAACAAAATTCGCAAATCTCATTTTATTTTAACAAACCGTTTATCACCACACATTCACAAAAGTTTTCTGTTTATCTCCACCTAAAAAAGTAATTTTTACAAAAAGCGTAGTTACGTGTTTACCGCAAAAAACGCGAAGATATGCGCTTAAAACGTGTTGTAATTAGCATTTAAATGGAAATGAATTATGATTACCAACTCGGAAATGTTTAATGAAATTTCCGTGACATTTCCGTCTACCTTTTTTTGTACATGTTGACATCGCTAACTACATACAAGTACATACATACATACATAGGTGAGCATGTGAATAGGAAATATAGCATAATTGTAGCTAGGTTTGCCGCCAAGGGCGTTGAATGTGCAGCAATTGGCAATATGGCGTAGCTAATTATCAACATTTGTTACAAAGTTATTTTAAATGGGATGGCGGGAAGCTTTGGTTACGCTCATGGATGACTGAGGAAATTTTCGTAAGGTAGCATTTCATCGATAATGATGCATCAGCAAAATTTGTAGAAAATTAGGTCATTACGTTTGGGTCTCACTGTGTGTGTGTGTGAGCACAAAGAAAAATGAGCAATTTTGATAGCTAATTCAAGTTACAACAAGTTTTATTAATAAACATATGTCGCACAAGCTACTAAAATGCCCGTTCATAGTTTGCACTGTGAATTTCGGAAAAGGGTCGCCACTGCGTATACGTAACTTTTTTTTGTTTGCTTTCATTTTACTACTGAAAGAGCTGGGTAGCTGGGTTTTCTTTGAAATTTTCTCGAATTCATGTTTCACACCTTTCTCAACTCTACTTTTTGGTCAGCGTACAGTAATTACAAGAACAAAATAAATTAGTTAACAAGAAAACAAACTAAAAGAAAACGACTATAAATTAGCATGGAAATCACGAATGGGAATGTGTAAATGTAATTAGACAGAGCGGTGCCTTTTGTGAAAGCAGCAAGCAGCACTAAAGGTTAATTGTGGGAAATGTGGCAAAAATAATTAGCAAAATTGTTAGCCATTTAACGCATCAACTAAGCAAGATAAATCTTTTGAGCATAGAAACCTGGCGGTTGAGGAAGCTGCACTAGGAAAGAACGTTGGATTATACGAGCGCAGTTAGATATTTCGTTGACTTTTCGACTTCGGAAATACCTTGCTCAATGGCATCTTCTTTTATACTCATCATATTTAGTTTGTTTTGCTGATTTTTATATTTGTTCCAAATAAAGAAATTTTCAAGTTGTGAATCTCGGCATTTTTCGGAGGTGTTAACTTCATTTGTTGCGACTGCCTTACTCTTTCTTCAGGCTTAGAACCACTCTAATTATTGTATTTGTACTGGGCTGTGTACAAAATCAAGTTTAATCGTTTAACCCTTTTCAAAATTTATCAATGTGAATGTCACTGCTTTTTCTTTTTATGGCTCCTAACCATCTAAGCATTTGACTTCTGTTTGTCTACTGGCGCCAATTGGAATAACAACGATCTCAACATACCCTTTTCATCGCAGTGGTGATCTTGCGCTTCCGCTGATTTCAACTCATTTCTAAAAACTCTGTTGTTGACCAAAAAAAGGTGTTTTACCCTGAATGGTAATCGGGAGAAAGCCATTGCCTCGATTTTTTTTTTTTTTTTTTTTTTTTTTTATTGTTAAGGGTTCTCGTTTTGTCTTGGGTAACAAAATGATTAAAAAGCGACCTATGAAGTTGTTCCATGTTTTTTCTCTCTCGTCGCATATGAATAGCAGAGAAAGCTTTCTCATTTCAAAATATTCATGCAAGATGTAATTTGAAAGCTCAGCTTAGTTGCCTGTGACCTCATTTTTTTACGACAACTGAGTAAAGCGCATACAGGTCAGCGCCATCATTCATTCATTTTCAGTATTTGCCCACGTCCAGAGCCACTTCATCCACTTTAATGTGACATTCAAAATATTGATTTCGTGCTTTGGATGGGGCTGTTTGCGGGGTCGACTTTCATGTGGAGTGGGAATGCTCTATTCGTACCTTATTGTAGTCGGCCTGTGGTGCATAAATTCCATTATCATAGATAGTGGGGTTCTAATTCGCTATCTTCTTTGGGTTCTTGCCCGACTTCTTCATTTAATCGGGCAGAGAAGTGCTCCATAATTAGTGTCAGTACTATTTTGAAATGGGTCAGTAGGCCAACGTTCTCTTTTTTACAGACGTTATTGACCTACTCTAAGAGCCGTTGTACCTTCATTCGACGATTTAAAGTTACATCCGGACAGATATAGTGAAACTTTAAGAGCGTGTCTAGATTTATTTTCACTTCAAAATAGTATCAAACTCTTGCTAACACAATTCTCTGAATTTAACAAATTTGGCAACGTTCATTAAATTACAAAAAAAAAAACTCCAACAAATGCTTAACAATAAAACGCAACACAGCAGCAAGTGCGCTTGCACTTAAAAAAAGAGAACAGCAGCTGCACAAAATAATGACACTCGACTTAAAAATAACTGAGCAACTGAGTGTGAAAGAGGTGTGGCTGGCATTCAGCAAACTTACAAACAAATACGAAAAACATGACAAAACACGGTTAACCAAAACAGCAATAAAACAACAACAACAAAATGGTGTTACTTGTCTTGTCTTCTATATCGCCATTGTTGTTGCATAGCTGTCACTTGCATGTCTACGACTCAAAAAGGAGTCACGAAAGAGTGTCAACTTGGAGTGCTGGAACATTTGTAACTAACAAAAGTTGCGCGAAGACATGCGAGAAAAGAAATGTTGAGAATCTTCATGAAGATATGCGAGAAGTGGGTGTTTTGCTTAAGTTGGTTAGTTCTCTTCTTTATGCTACTGCGGTTATGTGTTCAACTTGCGCATATTTTGCCAAGAAGTTTAATTTTGTTTTTGTGCGGTTTAGTAAGTTTAAGCGTGCTATATTTATGAACCTCACTGTGCATATGTTCCTGCATGAGACTGTAAAATTTAATTCTGTACATAATTCTTGTAAATTATAGTAGGTACGCATGTGCGACTGGCAAGCAATTGAGCTCATGAGGTTAGAGCGAGTACAACATTACGGTGAAAGATGTCATACAAATCACAATTTGAGTATCTCTCGACTTGAATTTCCAAGTAACCGTCACACTTCGTGCATTTCATTTCGTTCTTTAAATATATCCCCCACACAGAATTCGAAATCATATAAAGTTGATAATAATGTACTCGTATAGCAGGAAATTTGTGTGTGTGTGTGTACCTCGCTATGTGCAGGTGTAGAGTATAACAAAGGATATGCGGCTTTGTCAGACACCACTTCAGCAGATGTGCACCGCTTCTTTCGTGCTTTGTTAGACCTTTTTATTTATCTTTTTTTGTATGTTTTTGTGTGCGTCGCAGGTGCATTAAAATGAAATTTTTGAATTTTTGTGTATATAAATAAATATGTATTAATGGGCTTCTATGTTTGTATGGTTGTGTTTGTGTATGTGAAAGTGCGCTCGAGTAACTTAATAAATAAAGCTTTCATGTAAATTGTTTTGTGGATTTGCGTCTTTAAGTTAAGCCAACACTGTAAATAGACTTACATTTGAAGGAAGAGCTTACCCATATGTATGTGCGTTACATCATATGTACATGCATGTTTGTATATGTACATATGTATGTATGTGTATGTGCAAATGTATGTAAAATATGAGCGCGACAGTGTGCGTTGTTTTAGAATTTTCCTGCATTGGTAGTAGATTTACTACTATTTTTTGAAAATCTAGAAGCCGAATACATTTTAGTAATAAATTTCTAATAAAAAGAAAGGAGCCGATCTAACAAGGCGTGTTAGATATTTCCTGCATTAGTAGTAGATTTGCTACTATTTTTTGAAAAATTGAGAAATTAAACACCTTTTAGTCCTAAATATTCAAATTAATAGACAGAAGGAGATTTACTGCATTAGTAGTAGATTTACTACTATTTTTAAAAACACGCAAATCGAACACATTTCAGTCCAAAATTCTTGAATTCAAAGAAAGGAGCAGATCTAACAAGTTGTCTTAGAGATTTACTGCATTAGTAGTAGATTTACTACTCTTTTCTTAAAAATCTAAAAATCAAATATGTTTTAGTCACATGTTTCTAAATTAAAATAAAGCAGCAGATCTAAAAAGTTGCCTTAGAGGTTTATTGCATTAGTAGTAGATTTACTACTATTTTTGAAAAACAAGAAATCGAACACCTTTAGTCCGAAAATTTCTAAATTAAAAGAAAGTAGTAGGTCTATACGTTTTGAGTGTTATCTGCTAGATTTCTCAATAAAGTAACGGAACTAAATCTACTACCTTCTAATGAAATGTAAAAACTCACTACTAAATTATATTGTTTACTACGATTTCCTTTCTCATTTCTACTACAACGCTCTTCGTTTGTTCTAATCCTGCTGTAGCGTCAGACATTTTGTTACGTCTTCTCTCATTTTTGCATGGCTCTTATTATTTGCCATGTTGGAGCAACAAACACACGACCATATTTGTACAGCTGAGGGCATTGTTGTTTCGTTTGTTTTCTGGCAATTTATGTTTTATGCAGGCAAATGACAAAAGCTGAAGGACACTTTCAGTTGAGCAGCCCAGCTGCTTTGTTGTTTGTGTAGGAAATGATACAAATTCTTCAATAAATTTTATCTGGTCATAGCTGTGCCCTGTTTGCCGAAATATTTAAAATTATATATAACGACATCTAGTTCAAGTATTTATTTGCTAACGAATTGAACTGGGCGGTTCTAGAAATTTGTGGAATAATTTTTTGTTTGGCAAAACTTGGTGTATGAAAATTTATTTTCTTAATACTAAGCCTTTACAATTATCCTTTGTAGAAGCTTTCTCTTCTTTGATTTATCGGTAATTTCGTACCATGAATATGATGATAATAATAATAATAATAATAATAATAATAATAATAATAATAATAATAATAATAATAATAATAATAATAATAATAATAATAATAATAATAATAATAATAATAATAATAATAATAATAATAATAATAATAATAAAAATAATAATAATAATAATAATAATAATAAAAATAATAATAAACATAATAATAATAATAATAATCTATATTATTATTCTAAAACAAGGAGCTTAGCTAGACTAAACTAAAATACGTACATAAATGAAATGTGTATCAAATGAAAGCTTATCATGAGCATGTTTGCAAAAAATTACAAAAATTTCAATTGGTTAATTTGTTCATAAGATATATCCGTTTAAAATTCGCTTTAATTTTTTTCTAAAAAAAACCCACTCGATTATCGGGAGTTACATACTAGTAATAATAATAATAATAATAATAATAATAATAATAATAATAATAATAATAATAATAATAATAATAATAATAATAATAATAATAATAATAATAATAATAATAATAATAATAATAATAATAATAATAATAATAATAATAATAATAACAATAATAATAATAAAAATAATAATAATAATAATAATAATAATAATAATAATAATAATAACAATAATAATAATAATAATAATAATAATAATAATAATAATAATAATAATAATAATAATAATAATAATAATAATAATAATAATAATAATAAAAATAATAATAAAAATAATAATAATAATAATAATAATAATAATAATAATAATAATAATAATAATAATAATAATAATAATAATAATAATAATAATAATAATAATAATAATAATAATAATAATAATAATAATAATAATAATAATAATAATAATAATAATAATAATAATGGAAAAGAACACTCAAAACTCCATGCAACTAATGAATATGGAGAAAAACGTAGTGAAAAGTTAGATGTATGCGTTTAAAAATTCACTACCAGGTGAAAAGTGAACTTAAAAACCTTTTTTAATCGTTGTTGGCAAAAGCATTTAGGAAGCTTAAGTGAAATGCGATCTACAAAAACAAAAATTGCCTGTATGTTGTTTTGCTGGAACGAGTGGATGTAGAAAGAGCTAAGTGGCTGATTGACCGCAAAATAGACGAGCAGTTCAACCACACATACACAAGTGTGTAAATACATATCAACGGATATATAACATATTTTTGCGAAGATGCCCAGCAAACCAATTTAGGGTCATTCCAAAACAGAAGACCACTTGGTTCAAAGGAGAGGTAAAAATAAATATTAAATGCGCTGAATTTAAATAAAATGTCATAAAATATTGTAAACGTAACATGTCGATGTTTCTACATTGCGGATATTCAAGAAAAATGTACAGTTTTTAGAATTGTTGTTTGTCGGTCTAAATGTTTGTTCGAGTATCACTCAAAAAATGCTTAATAGAACTCAATTTTACTTCTATATTTACATTAATAATCATTTGACTTAAATTTTAAAATATTCCTTGTTTCGATTAATATATCGGTTTCAGTATGCTTACTGGGTAAAATTGTTATGCATTCACACTAATCCACATTCAAAGCCACACACACACACACGCATGAATAAGCTTTTATATAATCGTGCGCATTTGTTTCTTTTGCATTTTTCATACCTTTACCAGAGTGCAGAAAGCTATTGAAGTTCATAAAATATAAACAAGCGGATACCAGATAAAACAAAAAAAAAAACATAAAAGTTAAACAAATGTATCGTGATTGCATGTATGTAGGTATGTATGTATGTGGGTGTATGAGCACTTGAAAATTGCTGGCAGCAAAGCCTTGTTGGTCAGTTCTTGACCGGTTTGAAAATGAATTTTATATGCTCGCACTCAGGGCCGAATTTACAGTTGGGCCAGTGAGGTTAACATCCAGGTTGATAATACTAAATCATCAATGGAAAGAGTGCATAATGGAAACCATGAGTGTTTGGAAGAACTTTCTCAATTTGCAAGAGTTCGGCACGGGGTTCTGATGAGTAGTATGATCGAGTGCACGCGGGGTACTTCTCATTAATTTATTACTTGGTATCGTTTGTGCAGTCAAATATAGAAAGCCATTAGTATTACTAGAAACACTGCGTGGGAAAAGTAGCCTATCAGCAAGAGTCGAAAAAAGTTATCAGTATCAGTAGCTTTTATATTGTCAATTAATCAAATACTTCGTCGTTTTTTCTCTTGCTATTTATTGTACTGTTTCTTTAGAAACACTGATTCATTAATGTTTTAAAAATATCTACCTCAACTAGGAACTTTCAATATGTAATACTTGTTTATATAGATGTATGCGGGTACTAATGTCAACGTTACAGCCAGGCAAAAGGGCTCTGATACTACCCAACAAGCCAAGTAAACGTACATAAAGTAAAATTATGAAGAGTTGAATAAACTTTTACGATGTTTAAAAAAGTAAAAATAATATAAAAAAAATAAAAATATAATTAAAAAAAAAAGTTCCTATTTGATTCTATTCCTATTCGATTATTTTAAATTTATTAAGATTTCTTAAATTTTTTTCTTTGCATTTTTTTTCTTAATTATTTTTTAATTAATTGGAAAATAATCATTATTAATTTAAACTAATGGTAATTTGTCATCTGGTAATCACTAAGATTAGTAATCATTTAAATAATGAATAGGTCCGGTTAAGAGGTAGCTATGACTATTTGAAAAGTAATTGAAAACAAATTTGTTTATAGCAAATACACCTCAAGCTATTTAAAAAATTCATGCCTATAAATTAGCTCAAGGCAAATAATAAATTTTTATTTTTTTAATAATCATTTTAATGTATTCATAGACGGATTTATTTCAATAAAAAAAAACCATTAAAAAAAATATTCTCCGAGCAGCTTGTTGGGTAACAAACGACTATGGAATATGGCTTACAAATGTAAAGAAATGTCAGTAAACTTACATATGTACATATGTATGATCATTTACAAGTACATACTATGTATATATGCGAGTACATAGTAAGTAAAAATATTCTACTGCAACATACTGTGGGCATTTGCCGCATGACGCACACAAAAATGTTACAGTAAATATGCTGCACAAATGTGAGTAGAGAGTGCAGAAATTCACAAGAATATTTTTCCCGCACATCGCTATACATTTCTAGATAATACATACAGGGGATATTAGGGTGATTTGAAAATTAAGGGCGTACAAGGAAGAATTTGTTCCCTGAAAGACTCCCTCGGAGCAGATATGAATGCGAGCTTAGCTATTCAAATCATAACTCAAAAATTTGTGGAAGATATAATTTTCAAACGAAGCAATTTTTTTTTTCCGGAAAGGAAATGCCTGGCAAACAAATTTTTTGTTTTTGCAACTAAATTTCTCATATTTGCTCTATATTTTTAGGGTTTTTTGTTTTGTTTTTGGAACACCCTAATGTCCATTTTTTATATGTGCCTTCGTATAGGTATGCCTGGTTATTTGCTTTTCTTTGTAGACATCAATGTACTTCAAACAAGCTTTCAAGCACGAAAACATGACAGCAAAAACAACAACTTGAGATGTAACGGATATGAGGCTAATATTCGGTGTTCAGTATTCGGTTATTGTGTGACTTTTTTGGCATCACCTTTTTTGGTACTATTATCCACTTGCAGTTATTGTCATAGATTTTTTTATGAAAAAAATTCGAGATATTCAAAATCTGTTTATTTCAGAAAAAATGAAGCCGGTTTTTTTTTGTTACTATTTAGCGAGTTAGGTATGAATAAAAGAGCAAAAATATATTCTCGCTAAATTTTCTTCGTTGGTATTATTTTTGGTTTTTTGTGTGCTGCTCATGAAAAACATATACAAATTCTTGCACTTTTAGATGTTTATTATTCAAAACGTTTAAGTAATTAAACTCGAGTATTTTTCGTAAGCACTTAGCGACTCTGTATAAAATAGCAAATAATTTTTTTTTATAATTTTTGTAAGTAATATTTTTAGTTGTAATGATTTTTTCATGAAAAAGAAACACTCAACATATTTGCTCGCAAATATGTTTATTCAAAAAAAAAATTCAAGCAGATTTTTTTTTTCGTAATCACTTAGCGACTTAATGAATAAAACACAAAAAACATTTTTTTTTTTATATTTTTGTAGGGAGTATTTTAGAGCTCTTATAAGTTTTTCGTTCAAAAAAGCACCTAAAGTTTGTTTACAAATAATATTAATTCACTTTAGTTTTCATTGCAAGTGGCGTTTAATCATACTAGCCGAGCCCTCATCACATATTCGTTACTCGCTCAAATAAAGCTTCGTGTCATCGCTAACAAATAACTTTTCTAAACTAATGCGGATAGCGAGCAGCACGAAATAATGCAACTCAGCAGCAACCAAGTTGACGTGTACGCGTTCAATTTAAGGAAGCTTAAGTGAGCCTGGACTATGTAGTTGGTTCCTTGTTAAGCTGCCGAGCTGCTTGCCTGGTATGTGGCCTCAGCGGTTGCCTAACATTTTCGGCAACTCTATTAAAGCGTCAACAAAGCGTACAATGATTTTCATCATTTTTAATTTTCTTTTTATTTGGCTCTGCGCCAACAGCTATGCTATGCTTCTTCTGCTACAACATAAAGGATGCTTGCATAACAATAATGTTACTAGCACACGCACACAAACACACACACACATGCAACACTCTCACACACACATGGACGGCTACATATTTTACTCTCTTCGTACATTTTACTGCCAACATTTTCGTCATTTGTATCCTCTGCTATGCGGCAAGTAGCTACCGACTTCACTGCCGGTCATTTCAGCTAAGGAATGCTTCCTTAGTTCTTTTGGAATAAACACATACATACATATGTGGCACATTCCTTCAAGCATGTGTGTGTCTTGTTTGCTCAGCTCTATGTTTGTCAAATGGTAATTTCAATAGTTCAGAGCTTTTGGTTGTACTTTTCGTTTTGTTTTGTTGATTTCCCAATTATTGGATTTTTTGTTGAGCTTAGTCCCAGGTACATAGGTCTTGATTGGTGCACTTGGTCAATTGCTTCAAATAAATATTCCGTAAGCCTAATTTGGATTTACTGTCCGTTTTGATAATTTGTTGAAAAATCTTCAATCAGCACAAACATTCAATTCAAGTTGTAACCTAATTGGGTACGAGCAAAGCTTTTCGCATGAACGAAATTTCATTCACACTGAATTTGCTGCATTTTTCTACTTTTAGGGCAAATGTTACAGATGTTTATTTTAATTTTGACATATTTAAAGAGCAACGTTTAAAAATGCGTGAAGAGAGATTTAATTTCTATCGTGCTTCCAGTGTTGCCACCGATGTGAAAAGTGGAAATTTAACGACGATCTCTTCGACCTTTACGAGTAACGAGCAGAGTGCAGTGAGTAAGCTAAACGAGTTGGCTTGCTTGCGCCATATTATGCGAATGGAAACAGAAGTTCCTGCCCAGCAGAGTGAGTGGCTTTTACGAAGATGGAAAAAATGTTTAAGCACAACTCAAAGTGCGGTTATGGCAGATAAGATACATCTCACCTCTTATTACTAATCTTCTATAGGTGTTAGAAGTAGAAAGATGTGATCATTTCAACACATATAAAGAGTCGCATCCTCCTCTGCCCCTCAGTGATATTCACTGCTTTGGTATGAACGGTTGCATACTTTTAGGCGCTCAATATTTTTCAAAGAAGTCGTGTTTAGTGGCTATTTTGTATGGCGATAGATGTAGAACGTCAGCCTTCCAGCATTTCTCATTAATTTTCCCTCCTCTGTTCCAAAATGAAATCACTTCAAACGCGCTCCTGCGAACGTTGAACGAAAATTTTAAAATGATAAAGCGATATTTTCTGCTTGCTGGCTGCTCACTTCTCACATATGAAACTACTTAAAATCTGCGTGACGAAATCATGGAGGAGCGCACACATAAAATATTCCATACCCGCAACTCACTTCCAAATTCATCAAACATTTACCAACAACTCTGATGGTGTGGGCATAGCGATTGAATGAATTTTTGCGAATATTGCTTGCCAACCAAATGCCAACTGGTCTTCCACTTAGCTGTCACTGCAGCGAGTAAAGCAATAACAAGGCGTTTGCATTTGCAGCACCATAAATCACAGAGCACGCACATTCAAGTGCTCTTGAGTGATTTGCTTCACTTCGTGGTGCAAGTGATGGTATACCCTGAGGAAGATGACGAGTAGTGATGGCAATCAAAATAACAGAAATGATGTGGAAATGGCAACTAAACGTAAGCTTACAAAAGAGTTAAAGCTTTGGCTTCAATAACAATCTCAAAGTTGTCACTAGTTGATTGATAAGTTTAGAATTATTTGCAGTGTAGTTTTTTGTTTTAGTTGCATCTATTTTTTACTTGGAACTTAAAGCTCATATGCTTGAGCTCTTATGCTCGTAAGCTTTTAAAATCCAAATTTATGAAATTCCCTTTCTTATCTGTTAAATTATTATATTTGTATGCTACCATGAAAAATCTAAAACAAAAATAAATAATTTACCAAAAAAAATATTAAAAAAATTTCAAAAAAATAAAAATCTGAAGTTAGCAAAACAAAAAATAAATAAATAAAAAAGAATTGCAAACAAAAAAAAATTTTCCTCAAAATTTAAACAAAAAAAAACATACAAATAAAAATTTTTTATGCTCAAAATTTAAAAATATAAAGCAAAAACAAAAAAAAATATATAATTAAAAAAAAAAAATTCCAACCAAAATTTAAAAAAATTAAAATCAAAAGTTTAGAAATTAAAAAAAAAAAAATACGAAAGAAACTTTTTTTATTCAAAATTGAATAAAATTTAAACCAAAAAAATGAAAAATGTAAAGTTAGCAATATGTAAACTGTTTCGTTAAGATTTTGCATTATGGCCACTTTTGACCCTTCCAAGCCCACTACGCATTGTTGGCAGTTGTACATTCTCTCGGGTGTTCTCCTTTTCGAGTCTTTGATCCACTCTTGGCCCTATGTCAAATCAAATTACAACATTTTTTCATAACAAAAAAAAAACATTTTATCATAAAACATTTAAGCTGTAAACATATAGCTAACAAAACTCAATTGAGGAAATATGAAAAGGAAACTTTAATCTCCTTTCATTAGTCACAAACTGACCGTATGCGCCAACACTATGCCCATAACAAGTGTGCCACTTTTTCATTATTAGACGCATTTGAGCCCATCAATCACGAATTTCCGACCGACCTAAGCTACAGCAAAGTTAACAAAGGAGGTTTAATTCCAATGAGCGAGCCATTGAGCTGACAACGCTGACATCTTCCAACGAAGGCAAAACAAAAAAACAACTACAAACAAATGTAAACAAAGACAAAACAAACTGTGACAAGTAAGCTCAACCCAAAACGTCACTGGAAAGTTGGCGGTGAGAGTGACAGCAACATGACAAGTTCACACGAACGCATCTAAGTTGGCCAGTTATTTGCTCACTAGATAGCTGTGTATGGGTGTGCGTTTATGTGTTCTACTTATCATCTTAAACATTGAATGTGTCTACCATAGGTTTTGCTGTGAAATGTTTTGTTTTGGTAGTGCTTCCTAAATTAATAAAATTCAATTTCTTTGTTTTGGGTAGCGGACAAATTTCTTCTATCACTTTGCCACGTCAAATGAAACTGATGTATGGTGTGCGAAAGCTTTCAAATTTCTCATTGGGTACTTAGTTTTATTTACAATTCTAGAACACCAAGACTACCTGCAGTCGTGCTTATGTTGGCTTGCCATTTCAACTTTTAACAGCTTTTAAGCTTTCCATAAAATCTAGTTTTCTAAAATTGCCACCGTCATGTGTCTACAATTCCAAGTTAAATGTATATCCCTGTTGCCGTGATTTACTTTTGGTTTACTTTTTGTTTGGAGCTGCGAAATCCTTTTATGAGCACAAACACAAACTTTATTTTGATGTTGTTTTGTTTATGTATATGTATGTATGTATATTTAAATAGTTTGCGCAGTGAATGCATTTTGCTATGTTTTCTTTGTATGCGGCGAGAAGCCCCATGTGCCTAAGTTAAATATTTGCTTGTTCAAATTCTATTATGCATTTTGTGTTTTTATTGTTGTACTGCATTATGTTTTATATTTACACATCATATACTTACGAAGTAGAAGTTGTTATTATACATTGTAGGCGGAAAGGTAAGAATTTTATGTTGATGTGGGGATCTAAAACTCACAGGAAAATAAAATAAAATAAAATAAAATAAAATAAAATAAAATAAAATAAAATAAAATAAAATAAAATAAAATAAAATGAAATAAAATAAAATGAAATAAAATAAAATAAAATAAAATAAAATAAAATAAAATAAAATAAAGTAAAATAAAATAAAATAAAATAAAATAAAATAAAATAAAATAAAATAAAATAAAATAAAATAAAATAAAATGAAATAAAATAAAATGAAATGAAATAAATGAAATAAAATAAAATAAAATAAAATAAAATAAAATAAAATAAAATAAAATAAAATAAAATAAAATAAAATAAAATAAAATAAAATAAAATAAAATAAAATAAAATAAAATAAAATGAAATGAAATGAAATGAAATGAAATGAAATAAAATAAAATAAAATAAAATAAAATAAAATGAAATAAAATAAAATAAAATAAAATAAAATAAAATAAAATAAAATAAAATAAAATAAAATAAAATAAAATAAAATAAAATAAAATAAAATAAAATAAAATAAAATAAAATAAAATAAAATGAAATGAAATGAAATGAAATGAAACGAAATAAAATAAAATAAAATAAAATAAAATAAAATAAAATAAAGTAAGATGAAATTTTCCAAAAGCGCTGACTTAGGTGCAAATATGATCGCACGCATCCCCATTTTCTTGGAAAGAAAATCCCAAAATAGCTCGTTCGCAATAAATACAATCTTCAACAAAAACCAAAAACAAAGCAACAAAAAACTATTAGAAATCCCTCTACGTAAAAGTTGGTTGCATTTTTTAACGGCAAAGAAAACAAAACAAAAGTTAAAATTCAGAATATTTTCCTTCCCTTGACCAAACCCCAATTGGGGAATGCCACTGCAGAAATACGAAAAACATCAGGGGAATGCGAAATAGGAAAAGTTTATTTGAGTTTTATTTGGTTTCGTATATACTCGTACAGTAATAGCAATAACAATTGTTTAGCAATATGCAGGTGGCAAAATGCAAGTGAGTGCGTGTTGTTGTAGCACTCGCTGTGGTTAAACAATGCGGTCTATTGATTGCGTCGAACGCTTGGAATGAGAGACTATCGGAAAAGAATGTAAATCAATTGTTGGTGAATATTGAAAGTGAAAAACGTAATTGTTAAAAATGCAATAAAACTTTAGAGAATAACGAAAAATTGAATACCAATGGAAATTTAAATTTATGTATGTATATACAGCATATCATGCAAATTGCCAACTACCAAATGAGTCGGGTCAAAGTTGCCATCTATTTTAAATTGTTTCAATATTATATGAGATTTTGTTATATAATTTATCTGCCAGCAGATTTTTTTGCTTTATTTTGTATAAGGTTTTTACAACAACAATGAAATCATAATAATTTTTTTAGTATAGGAAGTTAAAGGCGAACAATGCAGCAATGCAAAATACGACAATCAGTCTTCGATTTACCAAATCACTTCTTCTTCATTTCCCTTACTTCATACTTTCTGCTTCAATTTATTCAGCAAATCCCAATACAGCGGTGAATACACCGTAGATTCTACGATTTTACGTTTCGTGCGCAACACAACATCGCGATTTCCCTTGGCTTGCAGAGCGCGATAATTATTTTCCAATACAGTGCCATGATCATTGGTTAATTTGTGAAAACGACCCATCTGATTGTGTGTTATTGTTATTGGATGCGAGAAAACGAGCCAAGTGACAGCCTGTGAACAGGGTGGTGTTGTTAGTGAGCCAGCGTACGAGTAGTACTCTTCAACATCCATATCGCTGAATAAAACGGAGAGCATAAAATTGTTGATCACCGTCGAGCGATTAAACTCGGATATGGATGTCAAAACATTTATCACCTCATTTAAGCCCGCGAAATCAGTGTTGGAAGTAGGCTGAGAGTGTTCGTAAAAAATATTTATTGTAAATAGCTTAAAGCGAGAAATTCATAAGCAAACTTACATTCACTTTATATAAAATGGCCAACACGGCAAGTCCATCCGCATGCTCTCGCGCCTCCACGACCGTTGCATATTTCGTGTTTCGATGCAGCAAATGCATTTCCATTGAGTAACGTTCGCTATTGAGCACATGCTCAGAGCCATGCGTGTCGTTGGAGCCCCAATGAAAATGCAAGCTCTCCATTATATATGTGGCGTTCTCAGTCAATGGTCCACCTTTGATGTATGCGGCATCACTTCGTGTGGTCGGCAATTGTATGTTCGCTGTGTGCCCGTTGTTCTCAGTTCTTACAGCTTTCTTGTAGGGCACATCGTAATGTATGAAGCTTAGCAAAGGCATGTCATAAGAAATGGTAGCCTGAATGTGGTAAATCGATTAGTGAGTGAAAATATATTGGAAAGAGAGAGAGGAGAGCGAAACAAAGAAATTTTTTAATGCTAAGCTGAAATTTTTTCTGCTTTTGGTATTTATTAAATTCACTGTAAAAACTCTTACCTCCTTTGAATTTAGTTCTATAGGCGACTGTCGATTCATTCGGCATTGCTGGAAATTGTCATACCATTTAGCTTGATGTTCGTAGTCAAAATTGAGTCCTGTAAAATTATAGATTTAAAGTTGTTGGTGAATGCTCTTTTGAATTATTTGTGTACATTTTTTTTTAGTTAATTATTATTTGAATCAAATGTGCTCTGTGTTTCAATTAGTTAGTGAGGCAATAATGCTTAAAGCATGGTGGAATTTTTAAAATAACTTTTGTCATCTCAAAGAATCGATCTCGAAATTTTTTTAACCTCTTTAATATCGAATTTTCAAGAACTATATAGAAAACGATATATCGGAAAAATAAACTGAAAATACATTTCAACTTTTAAAATGCCTATCTCAGTAAAAATAGTAATAATACAAAACTTGTATTTTTTGTTAGACCAACATAACCTAACTTTTTTCAGCCAATTAAAATAGCCACTGCACAATTGTCGTTAAAGAATTTTCTTATACTATTTTCTAGTATTTTCAACGGCATATTTTTGTGTTAGCTGGTCAATTATATTATTAAATTTCTTTCAACACACTTAAATACAATAAATCCTCTATGAAGGACATACATACCACATACTACGTCTTCACAAATGAAACAAAGAAAAATCGCTGAAACAACATTTTTACATTTACACATCTTCATTCAATCAAAATATATATAAATGTTTTGCTCATAAAATTTTTGTATTTTTTAAAGGACCGTAAAGTCTAACACCCGCGCTGAGTACTAAAATATGAATGAAAAATTTGCGTTCTTCGCAATAAACTTTATACATGTCAATATCAAGATATCAAGGCGTCATAAAAGATGTGAAAGTGTTTACAAATTTGATAAATTACGTACACACTAACTTTTGCAAAGAAACTCTTTTTATTTGTAATATCGACAAGCCAATTATTCGGTAGCTGGATCACTGTGGGACAAAGGTGTAGCGGAACATTTTTGACGATGATTAGCTCAATAGTTTTCATGGTGATCACAGATAGAAGCAATATTAACTACATACCTCCCCACAAAAACAACAACAATTTATCATACAATATCTGTTGCTAGCTTCCCCTTTATTACCTTATAAAACCAAATCAAGTCAGAGTGTGTTGCTCCTAATCAGTATCCGAAACAATAATAATGATCATAAAATCATAAACTGTAGACTTAGTTAAATCTAACAAACTTTGTAACCAAATGACACAGCAGATAAACAATTTATTTATCATTTTATCAGAAGTGTGGAGGTAAATATTTAGCTCTTATTGTTTGCTAATTCCAAAAAATTCCATTCAAAACAAATGCTAAGTCATTTGCGATCAAGGGGATCTACATAAGCACATTCAAATATATAAAAAAAATTATATTCCCAGAAAAACACGATTTATGAGAAGTTTTTGGGACAAAAGGTTGGGTGAATAGTACCGAAAAGGAAATCGAAACCGAGAACGGAAACGGGGCAGGAAAGGGACACGTAAATAGAATCGGAACTAGAACTGGAATGAGAATCGGAGCTGAAAAAAAAAACAGAAATGGGAATCGGAACTGTTAACGAAGTTAAAGCCGAAATAGGAATCGAAACCGAACTGGAATTAGAACTAAAAAAGAAATAGTAATAGCAATTAATACCAGAACGAGGACAGAAATTGGATTTAAAAAGGAGACCAGGAACCGAAACTAAACTGGAATCGAAACCAAAATAAAAGTGGGAGTCGGAACCCAAAGTGAAACCATAACTGTAATGCAAATCATAAGTGCTGCCAGAATGAGATAGGCATATCGGAACCAAAAACTAAACCAGAAGTGAAATGGGGTTGGAAGTGGAACTAGTATAGGAATGGGAATTGGAACCGATATTAAAACAGGCCAGCAATGTGAATCGGACTTGCGGCAGGAACAATAAATGCAATGGGAAGCGAAGCCGACAACGACACTAAGACTGAAATGGAAATCGAAACTCAAAGCAAAATCAGAACCGAAATGGGAAACGGAGCAAAACTGGAACCAAACCAAAATTGGAACCGCATTAAAGTTGGAACTGAAACCGAAGTTATGACAGAAACGGTATTCACAACTAAAACCGGAGCGAGGACCGAAATAGGAATCGGAACCAAAAACGAAACAATTATTGAACTGAGATCCCAACTGGATCTGCAACCAATAACTAAATAGAAATTGGAACTGGATATGAAGGCAATACGGGAACAGGATTTGGACCCAAAAAATCAGGCGGGACAGGGATGAGAAGCGAAAATGAGAAAACGAACTCCTACGCGAATGGAAAAAGAACTAGGAATCTACTAGAAACTGGAAACGAAGTACGAATCGGTGCCAAAACCGAAACCAATATAGAAAGAGAAGTCGGATTCTAAACCGGGAACGAAATGCGAATGGAAACCTGAACAAAATTAAAATCGGAGACGAAATGAAATGGGGGCCATAATCAAACTAAAAACGAGACCACAACCTTGACTGACACAGCAAAAGAATCAAATGACATTGGAATGCAAAGCAAACCGAAATCGGAACCAGAAGCAGAAAGAGAACTTAAACTGGATCCGCGTCCCGAAAAAAACACAACAAAAACCAATACCGGAGCCACGATTTAAATCGAAATCGGAAGCAGAACCGAAACCAAGATTTAACCGAAAATGTACCCGAAACTGGAGTCTAATTATTAGTTCATTTCATTTGCCCACCTTTGGTCTAATACCATAACACGAACCCTTGTTGAACTCAGTAATGTCTTTTCATAACGAATAATTCATTAATATTGCGCATCAGGAAATAGAGGACCCTCCATGAGTTTCTGGTTTCTATTTAAAATTATTTTATTCGATTAGTATTCTTGTTATTTGCTTTTCCCGTTAGCTGCTAGAAGTGGCACGCACTTTGTTATTCAACAGCTGAGCTCATTCATATAATTTCCATTCACTGCCTTGCTCAATGGGAAACGCAAGCTCTCGAGTGCGTCTGAGTGATTTGAAAGAGATGGCGCTGTTGCGTTGGTTAGCAATTCTCGGCTGCACGCGAGGCTATTAAGTGCAGCTGTTCGCATGAAAAGGATACAAATGTGAAAGGTGATTTGAACAGCAAGCAATCGGAATTATTGTTTGACCTTTGGCTGATTTCATTGAGAAGTGCAAAAGCAAATGGTTGAAAGCGATTTATGGCATGCAAAAGAAAATGATTTCAAAATGGGCAGCCTCAAGTGAGGGAGCATTACGCACGAGGTGGAGAGAGAATTAAAAAGTGGCAAGCAAATGGAAGCTCAGTTGAAGAAAGCTTATTGGTCGGAACAAAAGCGGTCGTAATAATTATAGATATTTTAGAGGGTGAAGTCGTGTGTGGAAGTCTACTCAAGTGAGGGAAGTTTCCAACAGACATTCACTAGCGTATTTCTTCAGAGTGATTGGACTTAGGAGGGAATTATTATCAACCCTTACGAGGCCCGAATATTTTATTTGACCCGACTGATCATTCAGGAAGCGATTTGTTATAATTGAGTGTGTCTGGAATCGAACTTGAAATCTGTGCTCTATTTAAGTCGTTTATATTTCTATTCTGACGCTAACATCTACAGCTTCATGCTCAACAAATTCATAACAAAAGTTTCTTAAACAAATTCCTTCTTCCTTGCACCTTCACCATCCCTTTACTCCTACTGCTCCTCATTCTCCTCGGGTATTGTGTCAATTCTACTTGGACGTGGTGGTAGAAATGTATTAATATTGAAATCTTCCGGCACAACCGAGTTGACTATCGATGATTTGTGTTCCTTCTGCCCCTGCTCAAACAATTCCAATTGCTCTGCTGTCATATTCTTCTTTCGTACGATTTCCGCAAATTTCTCCTTTGCTCGCCGCTGTTTTGCTTGTGAACGTTTCAAACGATAGAAGTCCTCACGTTCATATTCATCCAACTCATCGCGTATATAAGCGACGGTATTCGAATAACGTGGCAACATCACATACTCCAAAGCGTTGACGCGCATATTATTTTGATGGACGCCCTCCTTTAGCACATGCACTGCATATTCCAGCGAAGCCAATGAGACGAGTGTGCGTACTGCATCTTGAAATCGGGCGCGCACCACTTCGACTTGCTCGCCGCCACGTGACAAACCGGTGAGCGGAAAACTTCCTGATTGGTTGACGTGCAAATCGAATTGTGGCAACAACAGTCCAGCCACTTTGGTATTCTTAATCCTCATATAAATGTTCGCCTTTTCGATTTCCAATAGTTCGCACGTTCGTAAGTCTGTGTCGAGGAAATTTGCTTTGGCCATGGAGAAAAGTGCCTTGGCCATAACCTTATCTACCACTTCCTTGGCTGCATCCAGTTCGGCAGTTAATTCGCGTAGCTTGAGTTCGAGTGCATCGCGTTTGCGTTTGAGCAGATTTAGACCGCGTGTGGCGGCCACAATGCGTTGCTTCATGATGACGAGATTAGCGCGGGAAGGAAAAATATTGAGACGATCCGCTGCCATTGTAATTTTTTAATAATATGTTTTTGTGATATTTTTTTCTTAGCAAAATATTTGAGTGACTTTATGACGGCCTTTTGATATTTTTTACTAAGAAGTTCACAATGAAAAAGTGTAAAATTAAGAGAATTCTGATACTCGATAAACAAAATTGAAATGATTATTGCCATGACTACTTTATGGAAAAATATTAAATAAATTGATAAAATATTTTATTATGTTACTTACTATTTTTAGAAAGTTGGCAACTCTATGAAAATCGCATTAGGGGCAACACTTATGTGAGAGAGCTTAAATTTTGACAGACATTTGATACCGATATTGGCATAGCTCACTAATTAAAAAAAAAAAAAATTAAATAGGTGGCAGCACTGTAAAATCTCTGCAGTGGCAACGCTTACGTGAGAGAGACTCAAATCTAGCATATCGGTAATAACCCATATTCACAGGTTAATTTACATATATATATACATATACATATCACGTCGTTTTCGTGGTAATAATAAATATAATGGGATTAGGTGGCAGCTCTAATTAAAACTTTATGTTGTGAAAAGCGACATAAAATAAATTCTGTTGTTCTATTTCATTGCAAAAAAATCTAAAAAGGTGGTAATGCCCTAAAAGATTCTTGGGTGGCAACACCTACATAGGTAGAAGTTCTGAGTGCCATCAAAATCGGTTAAACAATTTCCTATACAGGGTGTATGTTATAGATCCTTATAATCGTCTAACTACAAAAAATTGTTAATGACACTCGAACTAGACTATTTCATATTAGATTTACAAACAACTTAGACTAATCGACTAGCAAGATAATCGATTGTAGACATGGCTGCTAGCATTATATAAATGCACAAGTCTAGCTCGCTTCAAGTTAAAATATAAGTTTTTTATAATCTAAAATTTTCCTAAAGGGTCTCCGACCACAAACAAACAAAATCTCCACATTCTACTTCCTGCGCACAAACTGACAGATACTTTTCCGTCGCTTACGTCATCGCTATTGTTTTGCCAACACTAAGCCTTTATTATTTATGACAATTTAATGATGAATAAATGTTTAGCACATTCATATGATAAAGTACCGCAGCCAAGATAGTTGTTTGGCAAAGGCAATTTCGCGCAAATGAAACAAATAGCTGGAACATACAACGCAGACACAAAGCAATTATTCTTGGCGGCAAAGAACGAGTGTTGAGGGACGAGCGGGTTGTGGGTTATGCGCTAAAATATGGCACGGAATTATAAATAGATTCAGTTATTCACATAAATACATACATAGACATATATTTAGTTGCACTAGAAAAAATCTTTTTTTGTTAGACATTTGTTTAATAGCGTGGAGGCGCATTTCCGGTAGCCTTATTTGCATAACAAATATTAATTGAAATTTAAAACTTTTACAATTTCGTGTTTTTTTTGTTATAAATTCATCCAAAAATAATTAAATATTCCCAATAAACCGTGGGAGTCATACATGAGTCAGAAATGAGTCCTAAATGGTAGCGCTTATGATCTTGATGAGCTCGTTTATGAGTCCGAAATGAGGATATTTCCCTTCTTATTATGGTCGTCCGATATGAGTCTGAATCCATATATCATATTAAGAGTCATATAGGATAATTTTTTTTCTCAACTAGTAAGGAAGTCTAAATTCGGGTGTAACCGAACATTAAATACCTAGTAGTGATCTGTTTTGGTATCCTAATTTACTCAGGCCTATTTTAATAACTGAAAATTTGTTATAAAGGCAACTGATTGTTTTCGATAAAAACACTTCTGTTGTGAGTGGTAAATCAAATTATTACTAAATAACAAAATATAAATACCTTTCCTCATGTTCATGAAAGGTATGAAAATAAAAAAAATTAATAAAAAAAAGGCAGTAGAGTGTTAACTACTTGCCCGTAAATCTTGCTTGTTTGTTATTCGATTTGCGTAATTTTTGGCAGGAGTATACTACATACTATTGGGAAGTATCTCACAAAATTTCATTGAAATACATTCTTCAAATTCCAAGCAATCGCTTTTGAAAATAGCAGAGCTTTTATGCTAAAAAGTGGGCGGCGCCACGCCTACTTCACCAAAATCCACAAAATTTGTATACAGTTTAGTTTTGGTTAAAAAGCTTATTATGTGTGTAAAATCTTATTTAAATAACTTATACAATTATGGAAATATCGCGATTTTAATTTTACGAAGAAATTTTTTAGAACTGTGTTCAAAAAGTGGGCGTGTCCGTTCACCGATTTTGTGTATTTTTACAGCAAAGAGTTAGCTTTATATGTTGAACACTTTCTCTAAATATCGTTCCAATAAGTCAATTTTTACCGGAGTTATGGCATGTAAAGTTTTGTGGAATAATCCCCCATAAAGGGGCGGGGCCACGCCCATTTTCCAAAAATTTTGTGCTTTCGACTTTCTTTGCCCACGAACACTTCAGAGGTGAAATAGAAATGATATACAGCTAGTTTAAGCAAAGTTATAGCATATTCAATATATCTATGATCCTTTTCAAAATCTTTCGTATAAAATTGGGCGTGGGCCTAACCCGATTTCAATAATTTTTTTTCGAAATATTGCTTGTATTAATATAAATATGTGTGCTGAATTTTGTTTTGCTATATTGAGCGGTTTTTGATTTATGATTAATAATATTTCCAAACTTGACTATATCAAAAGTGGGCGGTACCACGCCCCTTTTTAAAAATTTTTTCAAAAATGTTTTTGTTGCCTTAACGCTAAAGTGCATACCAAATATTATCCTTATAGGTGTATTATGTATTGAATAATCACTCTTTTTGTATTTTCGAAAATATTATATATATAGAAAGAGGGCGTGGCTTTTAACCGATTTTGCCTATTTTCAATAGCGCTCGGAGATAAGTGAAAAGGAACCTACATACCAAATTTCATTGAGATATCTCAAGATTTACTCAAGTTATCGTGTTCACAGACGGACGGACGGACGGACGGACGGACGGACGGACGGACGGACGGACGGACGGACGGACGGACATGGCTCAATCAATTTCTCTTTTCCTCCTGAACATTTTGATATATATAAGTCAATATCTATCTCGATTCGTTTATGCCGTTACATACTACCGTTAGGCCAATGAAGTTAATATACCTTGTGTGCGAAGCACTACTAGGTATAAAAACGGCACGTTAATTGCAATTAATCAAAAATTGTACTCAAATTGAAATTTTGATTAATTTGATTACTCCTAGGATTATAATGACTCATACGTTTAATATTATTTTTAATGTTTTATTTTTTTTCTTACTACTCAAATGTATTCTAATTTTAGTTAATATTTTTTCCTTTCCATCGTGTACACAATGAGCCTTTCCTATATTCTTTTTTCCTTTCAATGACTGAAATATTAATCTATATAAATATTTAAATTAGTCTGACTAGCACTTATACAATAACTTGTGTCAAATTCTTGCTCAATAAATACATATACAAATATAAAATCCAACACAAAATTTAATCCTAATCGATTAATTACTCTAGAAATGTTCGATTATCATAATTAATAATTAATCAATTATATCAAAACTAACAAAAATTCAATTTGATTATCAATGATTAAGATTAATAATCATTATTTAACAGGTCTGATTTTCACACACAAGGTTCTTATATATTAAAAAAAGTAATAAAAAAAATTGCATTTTTATTTCGATGATTTGAGAAGTTGAAAACCAAAACAGTATGCGCAAAAACTCTGAATAAGCTATGATAGTTAATATTCATATTAAAGTCTCAACCTCGAAACATATTTTGTATTAAGGGTTAATGGGTATTATGGGTTAAAAGTTGAGAGCTCCCACAGCTGAATTCGATGATGTATTTACTGTGCTACTTCGCTGCAAAATTTTATTTTTTTATTGGTTTATAGCAAAAGTTAAGTATGTTTATTTATACTTACTTGCTTTTAAAAAGCTAGCAAAATTCAATTGTAAAATGTTTTAAAACAGAAAAAAGTTAAGAAATAAAATAAAATCGAATAATTTTTGCTACAGCTGCCAACTAATTTATTCCACATATGTATGTATGTATGTGTTTATGTATGTATATATGCACTACTCTCATCATCTTATCTCGTGGCTCATATATCCATCCAAATTTTTTCCTGCTGCATTTCCGTGCATTTTTCAGCTTCCGAGTAGCTGTCCAAAAGCCACAGCGCAATCAGTTTTCACTGTCACTTCGCATCAGCTACATTCGTTTCCTTGTCCACATTTAAGATTCATTTTTATTATCAATCAGCGAAAAAAACAAACAAAAAACATTATATTCTGAGTTGCATAGAAACACATGGACGATTTGCAAAATTTAAGGAGCTTGGAGTTCGAGTCGGTCTAACTTAGTTGCTGAACTGGTTTGAAAGTTTCAACAAAATTCTGCTTAATGAAGCCAAATATCATGCTCGGTATTCAAAGAGTGCTTCTCTGGGTACCATGGACCAGTCTCACAGTTCAAAAAATTGGCGATTCTACTGTCCATAGCGCCACTAGCAGATCGGTTTCGTGAGTGAGTAATAACTCAGCGCGGACTAGTAGCTCTTCAAATTCACATATTCTAGAACTAGTCGGCATATGTATATCTTCATACATTTAGTATAGTTTATACATATAACGTTACTCATATATTCATAGTTTTACTTGCATCTAAACAAAACTAGCACAGCTGCAAATGTTAAAGCATGTAAGCCAAACAGGTAACATGGCATTTCAACAGCAAAGGTTTTGTTGGCTGCTTAGCTGAAGCGCGGTGACAGGTATTCAACAGTCCTTGCTACCACAAACCAATGTCAAGCAAAAGCAAAGGCACACACACATACATACAAACACATTCACAAAGTACACAAACACAATTCCAATTCGCTAGCCCAAATAGAGTTTTCTTGCTACCAACTAATTCAACAGTTGCTCAGTGCGCATGCTAAACTTGGATTTTTTACAATACCGGAATTTCAGGATTTGAATTTTATGTTAACTTAAATTTTGTTGCAGGATATATTGAATATATAAAAAAAAAAGAAATCACTATATTCTGTACTTAACAAAAGTCACAGAAAGAATAATGATTATTTTCCAATTACTTAAAAAATAATCAAAAAGGAATTATGAGTTTTTATGATTTTTAAAACTTTAAGTAATCAAAAAACTTTTTTCAATTATTTTTTATTTGTTATTTTGTTTTTGATTATTTTTGAGAAAGGCAATTATAAATAGATTTTTGGACGATTCAAAAAAATTAATGAAAATCAAAAGTCCAGGAAAAACTAAATACCATCAAATGTAGTCAAATAAAAATTGTCGATTACTTTTGATTTTTTCTTTCTTTATTTTTAACTTTTTTTATTATTTTTTATTATTGAAAATAATATGAAAATATGATTTTTTTAAAATCGTAATTAGCTTTTAAAAACATTTTTTCTATTATTTTAGTGTTTTTTTGATTATTTTTTTTTTTTTTTTATTTGTTAATTTTTTAATAATCGTCACTAAAATTTTTTTTAATGGTAATCAAAAATCAATAATCCAAGAAAAAAAACCAAAAAATAATAAAGTACATAGTCAAAAATATGTTTTCGATTATTTAAATTTTTTTTTTTGAGTTGTGATTTTTTTGATCATTTTTTTTTTTTAAATAAGCGCAAAAAATGATGTTCGTTTTTTGATATTTTATACACGTTATCAAGTTATAATTGCCCTTTCCTGAAAGAAATTAAGTAATGATTACCAACTAAAATCCTAAAATCTAATCTAATCTAAAAATCTAATCAATTGATTATTAATTACTGATCAAATTTAACAGATCTGATTTGAACAATTTTTATTCTTTTACGAATGTGTGTGTTAGTCTTTAGCAACATATTTCCAATCCCGAACTCACTGTTGTTGTAAGAATTTTCGGTACACAAAAAAAGCACGCTATCCCGACATATGTACCTGCATCCCTGGTTTGACATCTCTAGTATGTGCTATGCGATTCCTCAACTTGCAAACCCATCCGTGGCTCACCTCTGGAACTGCACTAAATGTCAAGTCGTGTAGTATTACTTGCAACTGTAAATCTCATTTGCTATGTACGAATGTAGCTATTTGTGTTGTTTATCTCAGCTCGTCTTAAAATGCGAATTGCGTTCGTTTGGAATTCTAAGTTCACATTGCGATTGCACTTTGTCTACCGCTTCTCAACCTTTGCCATATACCTTTGTTTAGTTTTTCTACATAAAGGCAAACATATTTTTGTGAAAAGTCTGCGGTGTTAGATCAAACTAGTCTTCTTTCTGACTAGTCAACAATTGTAACTTTTTTAGATCATTTCAAACTAGTACGAAAAATTTCAAAATTAATTTAAAATTCTTAGTGTATAACTACATATGTGTCCAGAGTTCGAAAAACTAGAGATAAACTTAGACTGAGCTCTGAGAAATTTGAATTATTTTCACTTAAAAATCACCACTGGAAGGTGGTGAGACAGGCCTTATACAGATGACGATTCTTTCGGAACAATAGATCCAACGTTTCATCAACAAAGCGGCTGCCAGTTTGTCCACCCTCTGTTGTTGTTATTAATTTTTTCAAAAATTTCATCAATTTTGTTATTAATATTAAATTTTGATTCTTTTTTTTTTTGCATTTAGAACTAGTTTGAGACTGGTATATTTCTGTTCAAAATTTGATCATTGTGATTTCGTAAGACATCGTTAAGTCCAGAACACCAGTTTCTTATATGGAAAAATAAAATTGGCTGTGCAATTATTTTCCTCTCAACCAAATTTTGGAGTAGTTTGCGACTAGTCGGTTTCACTACAAGTCATTTAAGTTTTCCTTTTTGTCTTAAAGTAACTTTGTGTTAGTTTATTCAAGGCTCGAGGTTGCTCATGTCTATTACAATGAAGACTTTCCTCTTGTACGAGTTTGTGTTTAATAATTTCTACAAGTGAATAAGAGGATTGGAATTATTTCGTAGTAAATAACGTAGTATACGCTTCAAATGTGCGTTCAAGATTTATATTTATGTACTGGCGTTGCCACATTTCTGCTTAAATTATTGCGTGAGTGGTTTCGTCTACATACATACTTTAAGTGTTGTGTTGAGCTTAAAGTTTATATATGATATTCTGTAATATATAGGACAGGATACCAACAAAAAACCGACTTTAACTCCACCTGACAATAATATTTCCGATAGCGCAAAAAAAAAAACAAACAAAACCAAAAATTTGAGCAACTACAACGTGTTGACATTCTCACTTTCAAATAACGCTCACGGTTTAACAGTAATTAATAAACTTTCACGAACACTCATAACGGCAGTCAAAACATTTTTAATTAATTTCCCACAAATGCAGCGAAAAACCTCATA
Source organism: Sphenella marginata (assembly GCA_951509765.1). Lineage (NCBI taxonomy): Eukaryota > Metazoa > Arthropoda > Insecta > Diptera > Tephritidae > Sphenella > Sphenella marginata. The sequence continues at coordinate 121,122,722 of OX608079.1, read as the reverse complement.
ACATCTCGTTAATAACATACAAATGTGCGTCGTAAATGCGCATCGCTGTCGGGATCTGTTTTGCTTGAATGTAAATGAGGAGGAAGGCAGTAAACAATGGCGAAAATGGAAATGAGATGACAAAATGAGTGACTGTCATGTGGCACACTTACCTCAGCACACAACAACAACAAATCGATAAAGGAATGGATGTTCGTAAAATGGATATGCAGATAAAATGGAGCAGCCAAAACAAAGTCCAAAGGTCGGAAGAAATCTTAACGTACGTTTGCAGTTCGCAACATTCTCATCCGTGATGCGTATTCATGAAAAGTATAAACGTGAAGACAGCACTTTCCGAACTTGTTTTTATTTTATTGATTAAAAGAACTATTCAATCATTACTCGATTATAATGGGAATTCAGCAGGTCTGATCCAGGTCGTGTAAGCAAATTCAATTGCCTTCAAATCTTCTCTTAAAAATCTTCAAATATTCGAAGTTGAAGATAAAGAAGATGGGTATAATTTCTCGATATTTCTAGATGAAAATTATCGATTTAAACTAATTGTATCGCTAACCCAGAGGTATTTTTCAACATTTTCTGATCAAAATTAATCTTTTCAATAAATACCCACTAAAGCAAAAACAAAAATCGCAATTCATTTATAGCACACCCATTTACCTTTACCAAAGAGCAATTCATTTTATTGTTGTTGTTGTTGTTGACAGTGAAGCAATTCATAGCAATCAATACTTGAGCTGAACTTTTTCAAAAAACTCAGCATACAATTTTGCGCTTTTTTAGTGCGCTTAAACTTTCTCTAAATAGTTGTTACGAAGAATCTACAAAAAGTGCAACATAAGCACTTGGCCTGGACATGAGTTAACAGAAAATTTCTTGTACAAAAGTTGCAAGTTGGCGAGTGGCAACTAATTTTTGTGCTGTGAAATTTTTCTTCTGATTTCTTTTTTCTCTTAAAAATACAAAGTTCGAATACTCGAAGTTGTCTGGTTTTTGGAACATTATTGAATTTAAGTAACGAAATAATATTTATTACATAGCAATAAACTTGCAAGAATTTTTACTGAATTTAGTGAATGTACAATAAAAACAGCAGCAACAAATGTAAAATAAAAAAAATTACATACCTGTGTATATACATATGTACATATGTATGTATGTACGTAAATATTTATTTTTGTATGTGAAATTTTGCGCAGAAATCAAACCAAAGTTCTAAGTGCTTACAGCGCTTGAAATGAAACCGTTGAATTGGGCAAGAAGAAGAGGTGGAGTGCGATTTATTTGTTTTGCTGCTAAGTCTGAAATGTAAAGTGGAATACGCTCATCTCAAGCGGCTGAAGTGGCAGGTTTCACTACATGCTATAAAACTATTTTAATCGATCCCGAGCCAGAATTGACAGAATCGTGTGTGGTGTATTAGGGTGTAAATTAGACTGGTCGAAATTTAAAAAAAAAATTAAAATTTTTTTAATATTATGTTTAAAGTAGAATAGCATAAATCGAGTTTAAATTAGACTGGCTCAGATTAAAAATAAAAAAATTTTTTTGAAGTAGAACAAAATTTAAATTTTCTAATATTATTTTTTTAGTGTAATGGTATGAATTGAATGTAAAATAGACTGGCTCAAATCAAAAAAAAATTAGAATTTTTCAATACAGTTTTTGAGTAGAAAAAAGTTTAATTTTCTTTTGTATTATTTTTTAAGTAGAACAAAATTCAATTTTCTTAATATTATTTTTTCAAATTAAAAAAATTGAAATTTTTTTCAATAATATTTTCTAAGTAAAAAAAAATTAATTTTTCAATATTAGTTTTTAATTTTCTTAATACTATTTTTTAATATTAAAAAAAAATGGAATTTTTTCGAACCTATTTTCAAAGTAGAAAAAAAAATTCATTTTTTAATATTATTTTTGAAGTGGAATGGGTGAATGGAGTGTGAGCTAGATTGGCTCAAATTGCAAAAAAAAAAATAGAATTTTTTCAATACTATTTTTTAAGTAGAAAAAAATTTTATTTTATTTTATATATTTTTTTTTTTAAGTAGAAAACAATTTAATTTTTAGTATTATTTTTTCAGTGGAATTGTATGAATTGAATGTGAAGACTGGCTCTAATTACAAAAAAAACATTGAATTTTTTCTATTACTCTTTTTTAAGTAGGAAAAAATTTAATTTTCTTTTATATTATATTTTGAGTGAAGAGTAAGCTAGACTGGCCCAAATTAAAAGAAAAAATTAAAATTTGTTTGATATTCTTTTTAAAGCAGAATGGTATGAATCGAGCGTAAATTAAACAAATTATAAAAGAAATTGTTAGTTTTGATATAATAATAAAAAAAAATTTCTTTCTTTAATATTATTTCTTAAGATCAATGACGAAACCAAGTATTGTTATTTAGTTTAAGGCCTCTATTATTGCTACTTTAGAACTATTAGTAATAATCGAAAAATGAGGTAAGTTCTATTGATACTAAAATAATAATTTTTTTCGATATCTTGAGAAATAATTTGAATACAGGCCACAATAAAAAAAAACCGTTTTGTTTTTATATCAAAAGTTTCTTGATTTTTCTTTTAGACATCCAGAGAAGCGCCTCACAGGCCTACGTTTTTCACTTGTATCAATATTATTGTTAGCCCCCCCTCCCACTTATTCGCGTTACCATCACTCTTCCATTCCCAACAGCAACAAACTAAATTGAAACCTAATCGTTGCGTTTAAGTAGCGGCCAAAATTGATTGCATATCCTTGCTGTTGAGCAATGAGGGGAGGGCGTGCAGCAAAACGTCCGGTTGGTATCGATTTCTACTACACTCAAGTATCGCACGAAAAGTTTTATTTATGTAAGGCTGTGCTCAATGAATCCTAGAAGTGGAGGATGCGATTTAAACGAAAGCAACTTTTTGTGGTTTCATTTTAGCGAAAAGTGGAACAGCAACTATTTTAAGTAAATCGAGTAAAAGTGAATGGTTTGCAAAAGTGAGTGAGTTGCGAAATTTTCTGCAGAATTTAAGAAAAGTTGAATTTTTGGTATTTCTAAATTTTTTATTTTTTTGTGCCAGAACAGTCGTATAACAGTTTACAGGTTCAAACCCTAGTTGCCTCCCAGGTCAACTTTCAAGCTTTTGAGCAGCGCGTTTTCATAGTTAAATTGGGGGGTCTAGGGTAATTGAGACTTAGTCACAATATATTTTTAATTAACCGATTTTTTATGTTTTATTTTTTTATTTCTTTTATTTTTTATACTTACTGATTGATTTAGCTTTCTTACTTTGCTGCCAGTGTCAAAGGTTCCAGGTTGTTAGCTCAACTTTCTAGTATTTGATGAGCAATTGAAAGCTTATTCAATTAAAGCTTACAGATTCACATACAACCTTACTAACTGCTTTTCTTTCGCTTCTTAAAAGTACATATGTATGTAGAAATGTTATAAACCGTAAAAATACATTCGTAGTCAGTGGCGGATCTAGGAAGGGGGAGGCCCACACATTTTTATGAAACTTCGAGTGCATCTTTTACGCACAGTTCCTGAAAATTAAAAATGTTCCAATTCCAAAGGGGTGGTGGCCGCCCTCCTTTTCAGTCATACAAGCACTTACCAATCGAAATGTCTTTCTCTCATTACACGCCCCCTACCACACAACGCCACATATTTTTGGTAAATTGTACTAGAAAAACCCCGAATAACAGCTGATAGATTACACTCACTCTCGCACAACGGTAATCATCAGCATCACTCGTTGTTTAATCGCTTTTTTTTGCTCGTCTCTTACTCACATACAAATTAATTACATGCCAGAGAGTTGCTCTTAGTATGTGCTAATCAATTTTTATTTACTTTTCTTTTGACTTGTTTACTTTTTTGCTGCTTGTTTATCAGTTTATTCCATTACTGCAGCCATTTTTTTTTTCGTTCTAATTTTTTTGCGCCACTGACCTTGCGCTAATTTACGGTTGCTTTTTTTTTACTCTCTTCTCTAAGCATGTGTGTATGTATGTGTGCCGCATTGCCCACAAAAGATTAATTACGCTTTAGATGTAACAAATAACATTTTAATGAAATGAGATACACTCAGAAAATCAATTTTGACAAAACAAGCAAAATGGGGAATTATTTTACTAAATGGACTAGAAATTTTTTTTTGCCGGAATATTGTTTTTATTGTTAAAAAGCTTGTTTGATTAATTGAGTGGAAAAAATAAATTCAGCGAAAAATAGCAAAATATCATTTTCATTTTTAGTGTTTAGCTGTAGCGTATAAGTTTTTTTTTTAGTGCAAAATAACAGATGGCAAACAAAAACGAAATGGAAATTAATTTCATTGTTGATGTTAGATTATCTACCGATAAAACAAATTATAGTGTTACAGAAAAACAATCAATTATATATGCACCACAATTACAGCTCGATAATTAGCCGGTTGGGAGAGATTTAAAAAAAATGCCAGATAACAATCTTCAATCATTGCGTGTCATTATTTATTTGGCATAGCCTTTAGGTGTCTAGTAAGCTGGCAGCTGTGATTGATAGTCATATTTTTGTGATGAGATAGTGATATATTTTGTCTATACTTGGAGGTAAAAATAAATTCTGTTTGCTCCAAAAAGTTTATCTTCTCGACTTTTTCATTCTTGAGTGAGGTTTTTTTTTTTACAAAATTTCAAACTAATAGTTTATGCGATGTCATGGAGATATCATGTGATACTTAAATATCACACGTGACATTAGAAAAAGTGCAATAATGCCAACATTCATTATGGACATTAAACCAGACTAAAAAATATGGCCTTATTTCTCGCAAGCTGTGTACCTGTTTTATATTTGCAAATATATTTTCTTAAAATTTTTGTTGTTAATGACATGCGGCTTTATTGCACTTCGCCATTTTGATATAATCAATTTTGAGCACCGACTATATTTGAAGAGCAAGGCGTATACGTAACAGTTCATGATCTTATTATGGTTACAAAGTCAAAATTCTGTGACAAACTCACAAAACATTTTCGAGCACTGGCCTAGTACTTTCTTTATTAAATAAAAATTCTTCGCAGCGTTTTATTTTTTTTTTTTACTGATTTGTGAGCCCACTGAATTCTATTTTAAATCTTTTGAAGTCTCTTTGATATCAAAAAAATCACTTCAAAATTTCACTCAAACCCTTGCTTCCTCGCTCACATAAATTTAAGACGCAAAATTAATTTTGTCACACCACAAATGTTTGCTTTATTAATGTAAACAATACATTACCAGAGGCACCTGTTACAAGCCATTACATCTACACACAAGCTGGTGGCACGAGTGTGCATAATAGCGTGTCAAGTGGTCTGACATTGCTTACAAATGTGCCTTGTAGGAATAATATTAGATTGTTTTCATTTTGTGCATTTGGAACCACTTCTAAAGGCCTCATACGCTTCAGAGTGCTGAAATATGTAAAATGAAACCACAAACCCATTTCTCGATTGTTCCCAGCAAGCACAAACTTCTGAGGAATTATTTTTATTTTTCTTAAAATGGATCTGCATCCAAATTAAAAAACATTTCTTTTGTATTAAGCAAGCATTTTATTTTCTTTACTCAAAAATGTACTCGAAATTAACACTTTCAAAACTCCTACACATTTTTCCTACTGGGTATGTATACAAATGAGTATACATATGTTTGTATATGCAAAGCCGTTGGTGGTCTTTGAGTGCAATTACAACGCTTCAGGTGATGCTGTGACCTTAATGTAACTAAACATATAACCACGTATAAGCTAAATAATAATAAATGTTTGTGTTGTTGTAAAAGCAACAGAAAACGGCAAAAATGTTAGATATTCGAGTTTTATTTTTAAACTTTCTTAAATATTTAATTTTTTAATTGTTACCTTTATCATAACGCATAATTTGAATCTTTAAGAAATTATAAATTAAACCTGCGTGGCTTACGTGGTTACTGTCAGTGTCAATGTCACAGCTGACAGGTGTCAACTGAGAGTATAAAAAGTTTTAAGGGAAATTGTTAGACGGTGAATTGACATTGGTGAAATGAAGCAGTAAAATGTTGGGATTAAATTACTAAAATAGTTTAAATTAAAGAGCCCGAACAGAGGCGGATACACGGGGGGTTTTCGGGTCCAAACTTCCTAAGCCTAAAAAGTCATATTTTTCATTAATTATGAATAAAGTATGTTCTCGAAATATAAAAAAAAAATGTTCGCCCCTCCTATTCATAAAATTTTGTAACCGCCTCTGAGCCAGACAGTCAGTTTTATGCTTTTCTGTGCAAAACTAATTTAATGTTTCCTACATTGGTTGCGTTATTTTCTAGTTAGGCTTAAATTTCAAATTTAATTGATGATTTCAGCTTACGAAATGGGGGCTCTGGAAATAACCTTACATTTTCCTCGATTTTTGTTCAACAGATTTTCTTACTATGTCCCTTCACAATTACTTGCTTTTCGCTTCATTTGCCTTGAGCTTAAAGTATTTTTGATTAATCGCAATTTAATAGCGCATTCTTAATCACTAACTGGCTGATGGATGGAGCTTCGCATAGATCAACCACTGCTCTATGTTCATGTCATGAGTGCGCTCAATATGACAAATGACTACCACACGTACATACAGAAGTTAGAGTGTGTGTGTGTGTAATAGCAACATCATAAATATAACAAATAGAGCGGTGGCAGCTGGTGGTGGCGTGGTCATTAAGTATTTAAAATGACATATAAAAGCGCAAACTGGAAAATCAATTTTCACTCCAACCACAAACCACTGGACGTTCACGCTTCAATCTTGACAACAGCAGCTGCCTGACGTTTTTTGTCAACGCGAACGCAATTTAATGCGTCAACGCTCACTTGAACTTATTGCCACTTAAGCGCTGATAGCAACAACAACAACAACAATCCAGCAACAACCACATGAGCGTTCTGTCAAACAAATGCGCTTAAGCTTTCTATTTTATGCCTTCTACTCACACGCACACATTTACGCCACATTTTACCGTTGTGTGTCAGCTTTGGATAAACGCCATTTTGTGTGTAAACCATTTCGATTTCGAAACGTAGAAATGCTTTCGGTTATGTGTTTAATATGCGAAAGATGGATTAATTTGCTGCGACGGAAATTAATATGTTTTTCATGATTGTTTCATGTGTTTGTGGTTATCAGCGGTGTTGTTGTTGTGGTTGTTGTTTTTGTTTTTATTTATAGCTGATTGCTGAAATGTCATTGGAGACCTTTTGTTTTCCTTTAATTTGTTGTAGCTCGTTGCTGCGTTGGCAGTAAAAACAAAACAAACAATTCAATTTCTTTCGCTGAATATGAAATCAGCAGGGATTGAGGTTTTATGCACTCGGTTGGCACATTAAGTTGCTATCTTTAGCATGTATGTATCCAGATGGGTATATATATACACAATACAAATATTTAAGTATGTCAAGTAATTGCCTAACACTGGTTAACACAATATTTTTTTTCATTTTTTTATTTACTTAATGGACTTTAGAATGCGCTATGAAAGAAAACGTCATGAAGAATTTTCATTTTCTTCTTTTTTATTGAAAAGATTAATACAAAGAGAAAAACAAATTTGAAGTGATTAGATCACAGGATCACTAGTAATTTCACTAGTCATCAGATCATTTAGTAAATTCCCTATTATCAAATCTTAATCAATCAATTAGACCAAGCCTCAAAAAAAACCCGCATTAAAGATTCTATTGACTCAAGAAACCAAGCTGCTGTTAATTATAAACGTTCCCCCAATATTTTTATACTCCTTTGTACATTTTTGCTTTTGTCTTTTAATAAATCACCTCTATTATATCATTTAATTCTTATTTTTGCTACAAAGCTATAAATGTAGGGTGTGTATAGCTCAGACCTATCATAATGATTATTAATCGTAATGATTACCGGTTTGATTGATTATTTTGCTGAGAATACATTTAATGATTGATTACCATTGTTTTATATTTTTAATGATTATTTTGCAAATAATTAAAATAAAAAATAAAAAAAATTCATAATTTTCACGATCACTAAAAATAATCAAAAAAAAAAAAATAGGAATAATCACAAAAAAGCATTTTTAAATTTTTAAATTTATTTTTTTTTTTAAATAGTCGTGAAAAGTCATGGTTTTTTTAATCATAGTCAATTTATAATTTTCTTTTCTTGATAACAATTAAAATAATCAAAACCAATCAGTAAGTCCATCTAATTAATTGATTACTAATTTCCAATCAAATTTAACAAGTCTGGTATAATCGCAGCCGAAATATTATGTAGACCAGTGTAAATTTATAATTTGTTGAAGTTTTAACTGCATCTGCAAAATTGTCAGCTTTTGAAATCTTATCGATCCGTTATTAATTGCACGTAGCCTGGATCATCATGCTTAAAAGCGCTTAATGTGAGATACAGTTATTAACTAGGGATGTTCGTTTCATTTTTCGGGATTTTTCTTTAATTCATTTAAACTTACTGAGTATTAGAAGTTTGTGATATTGGGGTTCGTTATCGCAGGCACTTGCCTCATATTTTCTAAAAAAAAAAAAGCCTTTCATAGATGAGCTCTTACTTGGGCACTGAATCTTAAATCTTAAAAACTCTATGTCTTATCATTTTTTTCAAAAAATTCCCTACTTTTTCCCAATACTGCCCTACTTAAGAATTTTTTTGAAGAGCGTTTTACCTAAAAATGAGTTTCTGAATGAAAATTGAATAAATTTTCAGCTGAGATTATGCGTTTTTAAATCAAATATTAACTATGGGGGGTTTTTCTTAGCGTTGCCACTTCGCACACTTTTACAGCGTTGCCACATATTTCAATTTTTTTTAAATTGTCTGCGTCAATACCAGCATCTAATGAAAGATATTTTACATTGTTAATCAAATAAAAACAATATTTCTATTACGAACTAAGGTTGCCACCTGATCATTAAAAAAATACAATCAAAATGTAATTTTCAATGTCATATCATCATGTATGAAAAGTTGATTGAGCTCAAGGCTTTTTTGAAGAATAAGCTCATTTCTGAATGTATTTACATTTTATTGTTAGTTATTTAAAATTCAATCTGAGATTATCATCAGGAGCTGTAGCCAGAAACCATAATTACTTGAAAATTGCAAGACATAATCTTTTTCTTCTAATTTATAGTGAAATATATTGCACAATACAATACAATTTAAAAATATTGCACAATAAAATAGCAATACAATTAGAAATGGTAATTATTCAAAACGCCTTGAGCTTAACAAAAACTTAATAATTGCCAAAAAATTTCTTATAATTAAAATCGAATTTAGAGATCGTAAATATACACAATAAAGCGTTCAATAGCAACTCTCTCGTATAGAAATTTCAAATTAATTAAATTATTAACTCTTTGCTGTGCATTCAACGTACCACAAAGACATCGGAGATGAGGCACAAGCACAAACTGAGCTCTTGGTAGGCCAAGTTCGCAAGCACACAAAGTCATGCACATTTTCGTAGGCATTTCCCATGATATAATTAAATTGAATTGAAATAAAACTCTTAATTGAACTATAGCTACAGCCCCCCCCCCCTCAACGAGCAAAGTTGGACATTTCCAGCCAAGTGTGTAATTACTCAGAAACAAACGAAAAAGATATTGAGGGGTTAATTGAGGTGGGTAAGTGGGGAGGTCAAACGCTAGCCTGTGCTTAGAAAATTTTCTTTTTTTTATTCTACAGAAAGTTCAAGTTGCTCTGAAATGCTTAAAGTGAAAAATTCAATTTGTTTGGCAAGTTTTAACTTTTTGTTAAAAATGCAAAAATATTGATCCTTTCTCTGTTACTTTAATTACCTAATTGAAATTTTCGTGTGCTGCTCAATAAATAACTGTAGATAATAGATCGCGTAGAAATTTTAATTGTTTTTCGGAAAGTTCCTTATGGCTTAAAGCTATTTTTGGTTTGGCAAAGTTTTGAGCGTATCGCTTACCTCTAAATGATAGTAACAGACATGGGCAGATTGCTTTGAAATTACAGTGCAGTAGATAACTCTGTAAGCACTCGAGCTTTACTGAAACTAAAGTGACATTCCATTTAATTTTTGATTCGAACTTAAAATTCTCTAAGCATTCATTTTTAGTATAGCCTTAAAATTTTCCTTTTAACAAACACTTACTGCTTATAAAAATTGCCCATCTCTGCATTCCACATCGCGACCATCTTCAAACGAATTCAGTTTAGATGGCGGCCAAGGTAATGCTGCTCAAAACGCGGCAACGTTCAATGGTTGCCTAAATAGGAGACTGGCTCTCTACTGAATCGCGGCTGTAGAGTGTCGAGTGTGGAGGCGTGCATCACACCCATACAACAACAAAACACAAAAGGCACTTAAATTAGTTTCATAACTTTTGAAAGCATTTTGTTCAGGTAATTATGTTGCATTGGAAACTTATTAAAATATGTCCGTGAATATTAAGTTAGAGGTCGTGCAATGTGACTTTGGTCAATTATAAACAGGGACCGTTATGATCATAACTTGTTTCGAGGAATTTAAAAAGTCAAATTTTGTTAGACTGGAAACTAATAACTAATGAATAATAACTAATAACTAATAACTAATAACTAATAACTAATAACTAATAACTAATAACTAATAAGTAATAACTAATAACCAATAACTAATAACTAATAACTAGTTACCAATAACTAATAACTAATAACTAATAACTAATAACTAGTAACTAATAACTAATAACGCACGAAAATTGCTTAAATCCCACAGACAAAGTCTCTACCAAACATATCAACCTAAGACTGTTAGATTTCTGCATCGCTCTATAAATGAAATTGGTTTTTTTCTATAGCCAACAAATAATTCCGCAAAATGGAGCCAGAGTCAGCATCGTACTGTAATTTCTAGGAATAAAATAAAAATAATTTGATTACCGTTGAAAAAGTATAACTCACGACTTTCAGCAGAAAATCTTAAGAAAAAATAAAGAATTTGGATATCAGTTGCTTTCACCCTCCTCTCTCTATGTTACAGATATGTACGTCTGTATTTATTCATATTCAAAGAAGTGAAGCAAGTCAAAAGAGACTGCTGAAGGCTTTCCTCATATTGTGCAAAGACCTTGAAATGTGCTGCTCTACATGGCTATAAAGGCAAATAAATGTCTTAGCATTAAGAATGCAATTTTGAATGTAGCCATGCACGACTATATAGACACACACATACACACACACATTCCTACATACACTTCTGCTAGTTTTTGCAAGTCACATCAACGTTTAGACGCGCTGCATGACTGAGGTAAATGAAAAATTCAACTTGTTTACGTCTAACAAATAACGTCATTAGTTGGTCGACCGCTGTGTATTTGCTTCTTGTTTTTCATTTTGTATATAACTCTGACAGTGACATATCAAAAGCATAGCGAGCTTTGAATGTATGGCAGTACTCAAAATTATATGTGAAACGATTTCATTGTAGGCAAATTAAGCTTTTGTTGCATTTTATGTGTAAAGAATATATTTAGAAATATTTCATAGAAGTATTTCTTTCAACAGTTATATTTAAATTTAAAAAAAAAAAATTTATATTCAAGGTCAAATCCTAAAACATGTAAAAATGAATGTAAGTATTTTTAAAATCAATTTTTTGTTATATTTTAACTAGGGCTGTGCGATTAATTGCTTAGTCAAAATTTTGATTATTCACAATTTCGATTACTCAATTAATCGATTAATTATGATTTTTGATTAATCAAAAAGCGTGAAAATTAATTGATTAATCGCCTTTTTGATTAATAGTTTTTGGAATAAAATAATGAATCATATATTAAAACGGCACAAATTTAGAAGTTCCTCGCTACTTTAACCGTTTGTTGCATCATCGACATTTTGTCCATTTAAGAATAGACAACATCTCAAAATTTTCATATAGTTTTTTATATTTCAATATTTTGAAGCATGTTTGGTTTTTAATTTTTTTTATTTTCAGCTATTCCAAGGCAAACTTTCACATAAAAAAATGATTAACCATTTTTCAAAATACTCGAGTAACGCTCTTTTTGATTACTCATAATTTTGATTAATCAAGTAATCGATTAACTGAAAAGTTTATTAATTAATTTACTCGATCAATCGAATAAAGGCACATCCCTAATTTGAACTAATATAAGGAATCAGCATTTTTCAAACAAATTTCAATAAGTAAATAAAAATCGATTAATTTATTTAAAATTATTTTTCGAATATCGATTATTCAGGCTCCAGGTTGCATCCCTGACTCGTAAAATTTCCTTACATACAGGATCACCTTAAAGATGATACATACTTTACATAGTATGTCTTTTATAGAATTTTTACCTTCTGGAGTGCCATAATAACTTATTTCGCCACTTTGTTGCTAGTGAGCTTTCGTATTGCCGAACTGCAGTTTCTCATGTTTAGTTTTAGCAGGGAACCATGCCACCATGCAATGAAATACTAAAACAACTTTTATCCCAGCCAAACAAGATCTCACTTGCACGCCATGCAACCTTCATAAGCACTCTCATGTTACTTAGTTTAATCAAATATTTCGTGCATGCAATGGATCGTTTGAGGTGGCAACAATCTGGGGACATTTTTGGTTTTAAGTGGCACAAACACACAGCGAAGTAGCCAGCACCAACAAAAACAACATGCACATAAGGAAGCAAGCAGGATAACAAAATGGGGTGACAGGAATCTGGAAAGAATATAAAAAGGAAACATCCTCAAGTTTTAACAAAAGCGTCCAACGGAAGGTGGCCAGCACGAAGTGGCATTGCAGCAGATGTTCGACGGGAAGTGACACATCCGCTCCGCTCTTCATGACAATGTTCCACTCACGCTGTTATGGATGGCCTGCAATGTGAATGCTTTGTTGCATTGTTGTGCAACAACTGGTTCGTTAGTTGTTCAACACAAAACAATTACAACAAATACAAGTCAATAAGAATAAAGCATAAAGTGCATTGCATGCCACAATTTGTGTAATAAAGTAAATGGAATTTCATTATGATGGTAGATAAGTAAATATGACAATTTAATGTTGCATTTTTGATTTTATGTTGCATTTTGAAAATTACTGTTATGAGTAATATTGAAATAATTTGATTCTCTGCTTTTTATTTTTAAATAAACACAAATTGAATATATGTAAGTTTCTTTTTTTTCAATACCTGACACAGTTTCGAGCTCCGTTTCTTTTCTCACAATTTTCGTTTCATTTTCGTTGTTTTGTTTCATTTTCAATTCGTTTCTAAATGTTTCGTTTCATTTAGTTTTCATTTAAATTTATTTAGTTTCATTTCCAATTCGTTCCTATAAGTTGGCGTTTCTGATGATTTTTGTTTCGTTTTAATTTCTTTTCTTCCTTTTAATTCCGCTACGTTCCTTTTAGTCTTAATTTCATTTTTGTTTCGCTTTATTACCTGCTCATTAACAAATTATTATATTTTTTTTTTTTTTTTTTTTTGGCCTGGTCGTTTTTCGTATCACTTCATTTCTGACACGGTTCTGATATTTGTAATTTAGCATTAAATTAATGCGACCCTTTTTAATATGTATATCTTTTAATATACATTTTCGCAAAATTGGTTTTTCATTTCGGTTCTATTCCGATTCACTGCTTTTCCGAATTTGCGATTGCGATTGTTTGTTTCGCTTCAATAAACTTTTTTATTTGGTAGTGTTTTATTTCGGTTTAGATTTTCTCTTATTTAGGTTTAATTTCCATTCCCTTCCAATTCCTTTTTGCTTGGTTTCCCTTTTGTTTTGATTTCGTTTTGATTGTCTTTTCTTCCCTCACCACTCCCTTTTGTTTCCATTTACATTTAGTTTCCAATTCATTTCAGACAACTTTTTTTGTGGTTGTCCGTTCACATTAATTTTTGACTCCGCCTGATTTTCAATTATTCCGTTTCTTTCATTTCAGTTTACTTTGGTTTTCGTTTGCTTACCTTTTTTTTGGTTTAATTTTGGTTTGTTTATCAATTTGTTTTGGGCGCTTTTAATTTCTGTTCTTCCCACTTTCTTTTTATTTTTGTTTCGTTCCGTTCCATTTCATTCCCGATTCTTTACTTTAAGTTTTCATTTTCCATTTATTTTCGCTTTAATTCCATTTATTTTCTAACATTTTTTATTTCATTTCAATTAATTTCATTTTGAATTTCATTTGCGTTTCATTTTCATTCTGTTTTCACTAAATGTTATTTTTTTTTTTATTATTTTTTTTTTTTTGATTTCGTTTTAATTTTTTTCATTTCATTTTCATGGCTAATTATATTTAAGTTTCCCTTTGCTTTCCTCTCATTTTGCTTTTATTGTCCTTGTTGGTTTCTATTTACTTCCAACTTTCATTGTCATTTCCTTTTCGTTTCATTTAATTTAATAGTAATTACATCTTGTTGGTTCATTCATTTCGCTCTCAGCTTGATTTTAATAGCGTTAAATTTCGTTTCATTTGGGACTTATTCCCTCTTCTTTCCATTTCGTTTCCATTACATTTGTATTTCATTTCCGTTTCGTTCCATTTTTGTTCCACTTTCATGACATTTTCGTTTATTAATTAAATAAAATTTGTAGTGATGGTAAACAGTTGGACTTTTTCCTTTCATTTCTTGTTCGCTATAAAAGTTAATTTCAGTGTTTCACATCTCAGTTTTTGCATTTAGAGTCCAACAATACGAAAAAACTATCGAGTTTCGTTGCTCCTTTTGTTTTTGTTTGAACCAAGCTAATTCGCAATTATTTTGTCGTACATTTTTTCACTTGGGAATAGATTGAAAAATACAAATTAAATGCAGTTCAATAAAGATTGACAACAGTCAGACTTTAAATTTTGTTTTTGTGATTTTTGTAGCAACACTTTTCCATTACAACTTGGTGAAACTTAAATATTTTTTTGCCGCTGCACTGGCGCAATGCCAACGTTGAAATAGAAAATAAACATTCTTTATTGTTGTTGTTGCTGCTGCTGATGCTGTAATGGCCGTATGCTCTGAGCGGCAACAATTTCCAATTAAAAATGTTAAGCTTACGCCATGTCAACGTGCAACAACAACGACACACACTTCACACTTTGCTGCACACTAACACACTTGCATGTGCAACATTATCGATGTATGTATAGGTGTATGTTTATATGTTTGTATGTTTTTTAAATAAATAAATAGTAGCAAATTTGGGTCCAAATAAGTATGAATATGCATTCCACAGTGTTCCAAGTGTTGTTGTTGTTATGTCGCTTGCAATTTGTTTGTGTGGCTGTTGCTTGAGTGTAACCGTGGCGGCGCAACACATTTTACAATAACAAAATGTAGCAACTTTTCACATTTGTTATAAAAAAAAAATTCCAATTTTAAAATCGCGTAATTTGTATGTCGTAATGCGTGGCTTGGAACAAAGTTTCAACATGCAATGAGCTCACAAATATGGACACATTCTTGCCCACACCCTCCTGCATTAGGCTGCCGGTTGTTTGGAGGGGCTGTAGTCAGGATAGTACCTCTGTAGGACATGCTTTCATCGCTTCCATGATCTCACTTTAGAGAGCTCTCTTTAACAGTCTACGCTGGGTTAGGATCAAGTCAATAACCTCAGTAGCTCCATGCTTGTTTTGTGACCCTATCCTCTTTCAAAGGTCTTCAAAGCCAAGCACATATAGCAAATGTATCATGCTGCCAATATCGTCATAAAATCTAGCACACCCTAATGCACATATTTACATTTCATTTCGCCGAATAACTTGTTAATGCGTATTTGTTGTAAAGCGACCGAGCTCAAAGCTGCGTTGCTGCGAGTAAAAACGCAATCTCCTTGCGGACAATTACACTCAAAATTTACTTTCCGCTTGAAGCTTCTTATGGATCCTACAACATGAGGTAAAGCACCGTAATGGCGCTGAGTCAAGTTGAGGTTTACAAGCCTCCAGTTTGAAGTTTTGGCACTTTTGGTGTTAAATTTTCCTTACTTTTTTTTGGAACTCTACTCCTCAAAGTCAGTAACAACAAAAACAAGCAAAATTATTAGTTTCAACGGCGGCAACGCTTGGAAAACTTAAAGCACCAAGCGGCCATAAGTTGGAGCTTCAAGGAAAGTGAGTAAGCTAATACCGTAAAATTCGCAAAAGTTTAAATGTCTAAAAAAGGGATAAAAATTAAAAAAAAAAATTCCTAAAAAATAATTGGCATCGAATGTAATTTAGATTGGAATCTAGTGAAACCAGATCATTCTCTTAAAATATGGCGCCAAAACAGAGGGAAGTGTTGTTGCACTTTTCAGAGCTTTTAGCGTTATTCTACTGGGTTGTCTAGATTGTCGGCCATTTTTAGAAGCCATAACACATAATTGATAGAATGTTGTTGTTGGTTTAAATGTTAAAATCGCACTCAGTGAGTTTAAAGTATTGCTACCGCTGAAAAGGGTCCTTTACGGTATTGAATTCAGTACACACCTATTGGTAGTATACCGCCTTTTTATGCCCCCTCTAAATATCTGATCGTGTCACCTTTACTATCTGTTATCCAAAAGTTGACAGTATCCCCTAAATTCAAAAAAGCAGGAGATTAGAAGATATATTTATCAGCTTTTGATCCACAAGTTGATCTTCTTAGCTGCGCACAGTGTTTCTACTATGAAAACCAGGTACTCCGGTACTCCGGTACTCCCTTGCGGTACTGCCCAACTGTCGTGATAGCGATTTGGTATAAGCATTGGAACCATCTAGGTCATCCCTCCTTCTGTAAAAATTTCATGGAATTTAGGTTGACAGTGGTATATTCGCTATAAGAAGTTACCCAAATCAGATAGCAACTAAATCCGATAAAGTAGTTAGTGCCCACTGAGAAATGAATATGAAAAAAAAGCGCTTCCGCCCAAATTAAAACCAAGCTTCAGTTCGTACAGGTCGTATTTGTATTTTTATAAAAATTCTTTAAATTGTGATTCAAAATTATTCACATCAAATCAAAAGCTAATTTCAAGTACTTGGAAATTCAAAATGAACCACAATCATATACTTTGAGTGACTACAACCAATTGGTTGTAAATAACGATAAATGAAGTCTATTGGCAGATTATTATTATTCATAAATACATCGTAAATTTAGCTTAATAACCGCAAAGAATGAAATAATTTTTCATGGAAAATTGTTGGACAATTCGTAAAATTTCAGTCAACAAATAATAAAAGTCAACGTTGAGTTAGCAAGAAATTCCGTTGTAAACAAGATGATATTCCTCGAACTTATGTCGATTCTCACAAATGGTTTTGATGGATTTTTTTCTTTTTTTTTTAAGTGGAAATTTATATAATTGAGAATCAATATTGTTTACAAAACACAGCAATTGTTATCTAAAATGGTATCTATATAAAACTGTTTTTTCATCTCTTTGTACTCTCAGTTGTCGGCAAGGATACCACAGTTTGAAAAAAAAAAAAAAAAAAAATTCAAAAGAGTCGAAGCTTGCTAAAGTAGAACTTTGCCTCAGCAAAATTTTTCGCGACAACGCTGCTTCCACTGCCTAAAGTGAAAATTCCTGTTCTTAGACAATGGCGTTGGGAGGAGTACGAATTGAAAAACATGTCTATGTAAATTTGAGTATACAATGGACACCTTCGGCATTTTAAACATTCTCACAAAAATCACATAAATGCAACTACGACAACACTCGTAAAACGTTTGCTATCTTTTCCTCTGTGTATATTTTGAGTTTTAAAAAAGTGGGAAAATATTCGCAATATTCGGGATCATTTCAGAACCATTTCGGAATTGTTTTCGAGCCCATTTAGGGTTCGCTTAGGGAATGTTTCGTACCTAATTCAGGATAATTTCGGAAAGGTTTTCGTAACATTTTTGCTGTAATTATTTACCGGGTTTTTTCGGGATAAATTTTCCACTGTTGCAGGGATATTTTCGGGATCATTTCAAATTCGTTTTGTGAGACTTTTCGAACAAGTTCCGAGGATTTTCGAGATCATTTCAAGAAAAAAGAATCCCAAAATAATTGCAAAAAAATTCCTCCGGCGAAACATCGTCATTTTATCGGCTACAAAATGTATTACGAGAACCAGTCAAGAACTGTTTACATTATCTACAGGGTCTTCATTATACATACTGTATTCGTTCCCATATACATACGTGTATGTATTTAGCTATTCCTTGTAACCACTTGACCACACACTAATGGCCTTGCTGCGTTAACCGCACGCAACATTTGCTTCGACATGAGAACGACGCTAGTAACTAACAGCCGCTAGCCGCCCGTAAGCCGTATCGTTCAACATATTCTTTTTTCTCTTTTTTTATTTTTGTTTTTGTTGTTTTTTCACTTAAGCGCCCAAGTGCCAACTGTTGTTCATTCGTAAGCAACAAAATGCCGACATTAATGGTTTTCCTGCTGCTGGGGAAAATCGAGGGGGTAAAACACAAATGGCCCTCGAAACGGCACACAATTTCTGTTTATTCGTGGGAATATGAGAACGTGCACATAATCACACTCTCACACTCACATATACATATGTACTGTATGAAAGTGGAAGCAGCAATAGCGGCGCGAAACTTTTTGACGCTCAAGGCTAAATGAAGCATATTCGTGTATGTGCCCAAAGTCCCATATTCGAGTGATTCGCGGTGTGTGATTTTACTTTATTACAACGCGAACAGATTTGTAATTTGGCGCAGACATAGGCAGAGTTGTAACATGTTTGTAGTGTAACACAATAGGGCAGCCATCAGTCTTGAGTCTGATTCTTGTTATGGGTGGATGTCCTTAATACATTTTTGATGATTCGAGTTGTTGTTGTATTGATTAGAGACGCCGACGTTGACATTATTTGTAAATTTTCAAATTCATTCTCAGTGTTTTAACCATGTTTAGGATTAAAGTGGCAACCACATTTTGTCACGAAACTCGTCAATGTCAACTACTTAGGCCAGCTGAAGCCAATTGGTTTTTATTTATTTTGAAATAATGGAATTTTAAATATTTTCTAACCGCAGCTGCTAAATAATAGTAAATTCAATTATATATCGCCACTAGCAAAGTAAATGCCAATTTAGGCAAAATTTTAATTTATTAATAAATAACGTTATATGAGCATATGTGTGTTGATATATGTATGCCCTTATACCCAACAAACATATTTGTAAATGCTTGACAAAATGACATAATACATACGACTTTTGTTATTGAGAGTTTGAAGTTAAATTTTTATAAAATATGAAGAAGGGGTTTTCACAAGAGATTGGAAAGCTTTGTTTGAATTTTTTTATAGATGAATCCCCTTATTCACTAAAAATAAAAAAAGCTTTTAAAATGCAAGTACTTAATTTTTTCAAGCTAAATTAAAAAAAAAGCTTTTGAAAAGCTTTGCTCGAATTTTTTTATGGAAAGGCCCCCTTTTCGCAACAAATAAAAAGGCTTAACTTTGCAAGAGATATGCAAGTAAGGTAAATGTCCATAATTTCGTGGTAGTACGTTATTTCGTGGTATTTCGATTTTTTCTTTCAAACAAGGAATTTGGGGAGTTTTTTTTTAAACTGAAAATTTCATAATAAAGATTAACTTTTCGGGAGTAATAATGGATATTTTACAAATTTTTTAAAATTAAACCTATTAAATAACAAGCATTATAAAGTTGGAAGCTCAGAAAATGAGCCTTTTGTAGGGAGGCCTCTTAAGGAAACTGTTAAGGAGACCAGTCGATTTTGTTAAGCCTGTAAAAATTGTATCTTTACATTTTTTTTTTTATGATAATTTTTTTGGTTTTATTTAACATTTCTTAAACGTTTTTATTACTGCAAAACTTATTTCAATAACTTTTCATTTACATTTTATTTAATATTTAAATACCACGAAATTAGGGACACATATTTTTGTGATGTACCTAATTTCGTGGTACCCACGAAATTATGGGAATATAATACTTTATGTTTTCCTTATTTTCTTTCACATTTCATAAGATACCCTATTATTTTAAGTATTTTAATTATTAAAGAAACCCCTGAGGAAGATTTTGACGTAATTTCGTGGTACACTTTTATTAACCCATTCGTCAATATTTTAATCGAAAAGCTCTGCGAACCACAACATTTTAACGAAATAATGGCATTATAGAACTTTTGTTTATTCAATAATTTTTCATTTCATTTAAAAAAATATGTCAAGATTTATACTTTTTTGCTTTTGTTATGAATGAATAGCGATAATAAACAAAAAAATTTAAATATAAAACTCATATTACCGCTTAAAGCGATACCACGAAATTACGTACATCAATTTTATCGCATGCCCCCTAATTTCGTGGTATACTGCGCATTTACATACATTGTTAACAAGAAATCAAAAATAAAAAAAAAGAATAAAAAAACCAAATTAAATTTAAAAAAATTTAAAAATTAAAAATACAAAAAAAATTAAAAACACACGAAAAAAATTAAAAAAAAAAAAATATGAAATTATTAAAAAAAAAAGTTACATCAATTTCATAAATTTTTTTTATTGTTTAGTTTTGTTGTAAAACTTAAAAGACCAAAAAACACAAAAATTAAAAAAAAAACATTTTTAGTAATAATAAATAAAAGTAATTTTGAGAAAAGTAACAAATTACATCAGTTAAATTAATTTTTATTGGTTTTTTTTTTTTCAATCGTAATCAATTACTAATTACCTTTTCTCGAAAACCAATTGAAATAATCATTAACAATTAAAAAATCCGTCTAATCAATTGATTACTAAGTACTAATCAAATTTAACAGGTCTGCTTACAAGTTTTTTTTACTTACTTACTTGGTCTTAAAACGCTTTCTTTTCATAAATACAATAACAATAAAAAAATTATTTAAAATTTTAAATTTTTAAACATAAATTTTAATAAATAAATTTGTGTATCTTTAGGAATTTGCGTTGAAAATAACTTTTATTTTCCACAAAATTAGAGTTTAACCAAATACCACGAAGTTAGGGACACTTTACCACGAAGTTAGGTACATCAGAAAATTTTTGCCACGAAATTAGGGACATTTGAGGTACTCACACATCTTTATTTATATAAAAAAAAACATTTGTTAGTTTTGTTTGAAATTAAGTGGAAAGCTATCTTAATAGATCAACTCAATGGGAAAAATTTACTTTTTTAGTTTTCCTTCATCCGTTTTTACCCAAGAGAGGTAGAAAGTCAGAAAATTCCTTAGTACCACGAAATTATGGACATTTACCTTACTCAATTTTTTCAAGTTAAATTAAAAAAAAAACGCTTTTGATAAGCTTTGTTTCAATTTTTTTAAAAGCTTAACACTAAAAATAAACAAGCTTTTTTACTGCAAGTTCTCAGGTTTTTCAAGTTAAATTACAAAACAAACTTTTTATGAATTTTTTTATAAATTAACCCCTTATGCACAACAAAAAAAGCTTAACTTTACAAGTGTAATGCAAGCTCTAAATTGTTTCAAGTTAAATTACAAAAGAAGCTTTGCATGAATTTTTCATAAATGAATCCCCTTATGCACAGCAAATAAAAAAGCTTAACTTTACAAGTGAAATGCAAGTTTTAAATTTTTTCAAGAATTCAAAAAAGCTTTTGAATTGTATATAGATTAACTCCCTTATGCACAAAAAATAAAAAAGCTTCTTAAACATCGTATAATTCAAAATTTGTATGGAAATGTCAGTTTAAAAAGCTTTTTAAACTAATTTAAATGTTTGTGAACATGGAGGTAATACACCTAATGATCTCATTCAAAGCTTTTATACCCAAAAATTTTAGAGCTTTATCAGCTCAATACTTATTTCAGTAAGCTTTTACAAAGTTTACTCAACATTTACTTTGATTGTTTGATTGTTGTATCTCCGTACTCACTATGAAAATCTAAATGCAACATTCTAAATTTATTCAAATTACATAAATGTTAACTCAGACTGCTATATGCTATGTACATATATTCGTTATGCATTTACGTAAGCTCAATAGTTGACAGCCACACAAATACCAAATTGACCTGCATTTAAGCCATAAGCGAGGCGTTTTATAAACAATTCGCCACCAATCACTAAGTATGACATTTGTGTGTGTCAATTCAGTGAGAGCGATAAAGAGCAGCTGTCAAAGCCGTCAACACCTACTCGAACACCCAAACTGTCAGACTGTCAACTACAGTAATGGTAGTAATGCATCAACAATTTGACACAGCAACAACAAGAATTTATTGGTGATTACAACAAACTATATTCTATGATTCATAAATGAATTTACTTGTTGGTTAATGTGATGATATCGTAGGTAGTGTCGTGACTACATAGATAGACGAGGCTTGTGTTAAAAGCCTTATATTTTAGTTATCGGGTCTTTTCCCCCCCACCCCCCTTCGGAATCCAAAAAATCATATTTTTCAAGTATATCATTAAAAAAAATTGGAAACATTTGTGCTAGAGCGTTTGGATATCACTGTTTGAGCACATCTGATGTCGACAGTTTGAGAGTAGTTTCGAAGCCACTGTAAAATGCTGTTGGCAACTATGAATGTTTCGAAGCCAGTGGAGGAATGCCATTTAAACAGCTGATTACTTTCAAAGAAAAATATTAATAAATTAGCAAAAAAAGTTGGACTTGTAGATACAATAATAAAATGCGAATGGAAGAAGAAATTCCAGACAGAGGTAAAAACGATG
This sequence comes from Sphenella marginata, assembly GCA_951509765.1. NCBI lineage: Eukaryota > Metazoa > Arthropoda > Insecta > Diptera > Tephritidae > Sphenella > Sphenella marginata. Next base: position 121,100,034 of record OX608079.1, on the reverse strand, counting down.
GAGAATGACTTCAGCTCTGTTGGTGTTTACAAGCGACGTTAGCTACTAAGAATTGACAACTGGCATGCTTTGAACCATAATAAACTTCCTAGGTTCTCCACCAGGATACAGCACTTATGTACATAACTTATATAAAGTCGTCATTAAATGTGACTACATACAAACACTTCAGCTTGTCGCTATCAGCGGAATGCAAAGTTTGTGCAAATATTTGTGTGCGTGTGTGTGTGTGTTTCAAGCAGGAGCACGTATTCGATTAATTTGTTATGCAAAATATGCCACATTACGGAAATCGCATTGGTACATAACAAACATACCGTTGTCAATTGTTGTATCAAACACGTGCACGCACAGACATGCACACATTCAGAACGATATAAATACAAAAACAATCAAAACAAATCGATTTCTTCACTGCCAATTCTATTCAATTTTGCTTGCGGCATTTTCGTCATGCTTCGCAAACTGCTCGTACACTAATCGCTATTTAGGTGGAGCTAGGTGGGGCAAACGTGCAGCCACTCGCAATTACTGTGACGGTGTTTTAATTGCCACCGATTAGTACATTATAAGCCATCTAATGCGTCAGCAAACAAATTACATAACATTTGTAAATTATTCAACAACCATTGAAAACGTGAAATTAATGTTGTAAAAGAGCAATAACAACGAAAAATTGTGTAAAAGCTTACTCGAATAAGTTTGGGTTTCAAAGCTTTGGAGGGTAAGCGTTATATAATCGAACTGCGAACGCGAATGAGAGCGATAAAGTGATCCTGATGGTGCTTCTAATAGGGTGAAGTATGTAGACTGGTGGTCTAGTCTTATTTTGGTAAATGGTCCAACAAAAAGATGCTATATTACAATCAGCTTTATTTGTTAAACACTAAGCTAAAATACATGTCAGCTTTTTTTTTTTTTCGAAATAACAAATCACAAATCAAAATATACAATGTATTTAAAAAAATTAAAAATATTTAGAAAAACTAAAAAATATGTTTGTGGATAATATGGATCACTACTCACCGATCTTACACAATAATTTTATAGAATTAATTCAAAGATTAAATTTTTTTTTTAATATTTGAAAAAAAAAGTTATAATTATTCCTTTATTTTCAAACAAAAAAATAGCGTCAAAACCTGCAAAAAAGTAACAGTAAAATCAGATAAAATTCGATCGAAATGTAAAAAAGTTCACTCGAACAGGAATTTGTAAAATTTCCAAACAAAACAGCTGCTTCTATTTTGATTGGTTAATCACTTAAAGTTTGCAGATTATGTTGTTGTTTCCTATGACACGATCAGCTGTTTTACCAGAAAATTTTACTGATCGAAACACCAGCAGAAATTTGCAACTCTCTATCGCAATGAAAAGTCAAAATGCACGTTCTCTCTCCTTGCACGAGTTAAAACTTTTGAAGCTTGCTCGGTACGACTAATATATCGGTCAACAACAACGTAGAGTTTAAGGTATGCTAGACGAGATAACCAGTTGCTTTTTATCCCCCACTCATACTCTATTTTATAAAAACTGCTTCAGCTAAAAATCGTTTCTAAATTGTCTATAAAAGCTCAAAAAGCTCTTTCATAGAAATCATTCGAACAATCAAAATATATATTCGTTTGTATCTTCAATTTTTCTTTTTTGGTGGTGTTTCTTTTAAATCATTCAAAGGGGTGTACGGTGATGAATTATGCCCACTTATGACTGTGAAACTGTCAAATAATTATATATAATTAATTTAATGTCAAATGGGTTATCCTAAAGTAATCAATATAACAACAAATAACTAAAAAGGTAAAAGGAATTAAAATCACTTTGAATGTCAAACCTTTTTCATGATAATTGATATCATTAGCAAATTTAATTACATTCATCAACAGTAAGAAAACAAAAATACCAAAGCTAATTGGAAAAATTCAGTTGTCAGTTTATTGTTGTAAATTTTCCATTACGTTGCTTTCACTTTTGTGCTTCTTCAATCCTATCACTCAATTCGACACTCTTCAACGTACCCATTTGCGGCCGTAATCCTTAAAAGTTGCAGAGTTTTTTCACACGTTGCTTATTGTTGTTGTTGGTGCTGTCCGCTATTCAAATGGAATAACGAAATGTGAAACTGTAATTAAACAGCAATTGGTCACATGAAAAAGCTATTATCCTCACTGCCATTGGCATTTATCACTGAAGTGTCGGCGTTTTGGTTGGCTTGCTCTTTGATTTGTTAGTGTTTTTGTTAGTGTTTTTGTTAGAGTGAACAATAAGCATACTCACAACATTTGCTTGACAACAGTTTATGTATAGGCGCGCGGGGAGTGGAAGGAGCATGGCACGCGCGACAATTTACTTTTCAGCAATTTCCAAGCGCTTGATGCCGTAAATACAGGGTTTTTGTGGTCAAAATAAGATGAGCTGGGCTTGGGTTAGTGGAGGTTATTACTACTACAAAGGGAGAGGGTTATTACAGTTAGGGTGATGAATGGCTGTATTTAGGGATGCAATCAAATTATCCCAACGCCGCATTCGACTAACGGTGCACATAACGGATAGCTTGCGAATATGAGAATAGCTAAATCTGTCTTGCATGTTCGCATAACAATGCACCAAGTCATTCGGCATGAGGCTGCTGGTTGTCAAGGTTGAAGGGATGCGAGCAAAGCTTATCGACTTTATTGGATTTCAGGACATTGGTCGGTGTGTGGCATGCTGTCAACGCGACTTTCGAATGTCGTTGCTTGAGTTACAAAATGCCAAAGTGAAATAACGTGTTTGTACGTAAGAATGTGCTGCCACAAAGAGGGTGATTTTAGGTTGAAATTGAGTTTTGCGGAGAGAAGGAAGCAGACGACGGTTTCACTTCAGCTCGTTGAAATTTTTGGTTTTACTTCAAAATCATAATTAAATTGCCAAATCGATATTTATTTCAGTAATGAACTCTTCACTTGAGTCGAATGAATTGCCGTTCAGCTTTGGATTTGAAAGCAGAGTATGTTTAAAGGGGTCCAAATCGGAATCGGTCCATTCCTTATATTTCCGGGTATCAATGCCAACTCGTACATTCCAGTGTCCAATAAGAGACGAGTGCACAATTCACGACATACGTAATGCTGCCACTGAACCCAACAACCCATTTCCTAGCCTAAAATCGATGAGGTTCTTAAGGAGATATGCATTTGACACTGAGAAGTGTTGAGGCTAAGCTAATTTTAGGCCAAAGTACTTTTGGCATAATTCTGTTTGTAAGCTGCAGATGGCGAAGTAAAAGTTCCTTGTAGCTTTCGGTCTTATACAACCATAAAGTGTTGGTGTTATTATGCTTGTATTGTCGTTGTTGTTGTCTTTGTAATTTCTTGTCTCCACAACGGCTAATGGCATTCGCTTACAACTTCGTTTGCTGACTTAATGTTGATGACAGGAAATCGTGTTTGGCATCTCACTCAACGTGTTGTAAGGACCTGACACCAGATATGCGCACACTTAGAGGCGATCCTACACCCACACACACACATACACACACACACACTCAGTTGCCTTTTTTGTGTATTACAAGCAAATCTCGGTTACATCAATTGCAGAAAGCATTCGCTGTAAAAGCTCGACACCTCTCAATGTTCAGTTTCATCAAGTTTTACAACGTTTATGAACCAGAAGATGGCTGAGCCGAAATGGATGTTAGTGAAAAATTTGAAAAATGTGTGGGGGAAGCTTTGAACTTAGTTTAAAAGTGTTAGTGGATTATGGATGCTTTAAAAGTTTAACGTTTGTTGGTTATACAGTGGTGTTGATAATAATAGTAGTGAAATTAAATTGGTTATTGTACGACGAAATAAGCAGAAGCTTTGTTTCAAAAATTTATATTGAAAATAAAGCGAGTTCTAGAACAGAAACTGTATAAAAAAGCTCACACAAAGTTCACGAACTTAAAAAAATTTACATCAAAATTTCAACAGATTCAAGCCAGATTTTTTGAATAATTTCTGAGTACGCTGTTTTATAGCTCATTGAATTTTGGCAAAGTACAAGTTAAAAAAATCTCAAAATGATTCCAGAATTTCTAGAATTTTTGTTGAATTTGTTTCTACTAAAAAATTTTGCAATGCATGAACGCTGTGTGGGAGAAAATGCGCAAGATCTGCGACAAAAAAAATTTCAAAAATTTAGGGAAATTTAAGATGTGCCTTTTAACCTGGATATTAACAAAAAAAAATTTCCAAAAATTTAGGGAAATTTAAGACGTTTATATTAACAAAAAAAAATTTTTTTTTTAAACTTAAGGAAATTTAGTACGTGCCTTTTAACCAGGGTTATTAGCAAAATTTTTTCTTTTAATTCGGGAAATTTAAAACCTGAATACTAAAAAAAAAATTTCCAAAAATTTAGGGATATTTAAGACATGCCTTTTAACCTGGATATTAACAAAAAAAAAAACATTCCAAAAATTTAGGGAAATTTAAGATGTGCCTTTTAACCTGGATATTAACAAAAAAAAATTTCCAAACATTAGGGAAATTTAAGACATGCCTTTTAACCTGGATATTAACAAAAAAAAAATTCCAGAAATTTAGGGAAATTTAAGACATGCCTTTTAACCTGGATATTAACAAAAAAAAAACATTCCAAAAATTTAGGGAAATTTAAGATGTGCCTTTTAACCTGGATATTAACAAAAAAAAATTTCCAAAAATTAGGGAAATTTAAAACATGCCTTTTAACCTGGATATTAACAAAAAAAAAAATCCAAAAATTTAGGGAAATTTAAGATGTGCCTTTTAACCTGGATATTAACAAAAAACAATTTCCAGAAATTTTGGGAAATTTAGGACATGCCTTTTAACCTGGATATTAACAAAAAACAATTTCCAGAAATTTAGGGAAATCTAAGACATGCCTTTTAACCTGGATATTAACAAAAAAAAATTCCAAAAATTTAGGGAAATTTAAGATGTGCCTTTTAACCTGGATATTAACAAAAAAAAATTTCCAAAAATTTAGGGAAATCTAAGACATGCCTTTTACCTGGATATTAACAAAAAAAAAATCCAAAAACTTAGGGAAATTTAGGACGTGCTTTTAACCTGGATATTAACAAAAAAAAATTTCCAAAAATTTAGGGAAATCTAAGACATGCCTTTTACCTGGATATTAACAAAAAAAAAATCCAAAAACTTAGGGAAATTTAGGACGTGCTTTTAACCTGGATATTAACAAAAAAAAATTCCAAAAATTTAGGGAAATTTCTTTTAATGTGGATATTATGTAACAAAAAAAAAATTTAAAAAATTATGAATTGTTTGATATTAATTTTGCTGAAAAATCGGATTTGAAAAATGTTTGACGTCATCATCGCTGTTTCACTTTAAAGAAGCCCTACATTAGTCAAATGTAGGACTCGTGGCTTAAGCTTACAGCTGAGTCTATAATGTTAGTTTACACCCACACTTAGACAATCACACCTGCTTTCCACTTTAATTAATTTTTATTATTTTCTTAACCAACCAATTCTATTCAAATCCTTTCTTTTGCTGCCATTTTATATCCACTTTTACAATAAAACCTGGAAACAATTCTCTATAAAGCGTATTCCCAAATCTATCTCTTGTTGCCTTATAAACTTTTGGCCCCTCACAAAATCATCAAGGGAAATTAACTTCTCTAGCACATTGAAAGGTTGTTTAACCAAAAAAAAAAGGAGCATCAAAGGCCAAACGAACACAAAGCGCCGAGCTACCGAGTTTTTTCCAAGTTTCATAATACTGTCCAAAAATAACCAAAAAGTAATAAAGAGCGATGGCTCATTCAACTCAACAACAGAGGACACATCACTTTGCAGTTTCATTAAAAATGGCCAAATTATGAATGCGTCAATGGCAAACTGTTCGACAAAATGTCGAGTGCGGTGGGGCACAAGCTTGCCACAATTCAAACCCACAGCGCACACGAACTACACGAGCTAATAAAGGTGAGAATGTAAAGTGTAATGGATATGGTGGTGATGGTGGGGGAAAGGCAAATGGGTGATGGAGCGTGTTGGCAGGTTGTATGAAGTTGGGTTGAAAGGTCAACTGAACGAGTATGCCCACATACAATTAACTCGTACGCTGAAGCTTTCCACATAATTCTTATACAATTTTTTTTTTTTTGGTTTTATTTTTGTGATTATTTTGCTTTTGTAGAATTTGTTCGCTAGTTGTTGTTGTTGTATTAACAGCACAGTTGTAACGGCTTATACCAGTTTTGGTGTTTGCTTTTGTTGTAGGCGATGATGGTGCTCACACAAAGGAAGCAACCAAGCGAGCTTTCAATTAAAAAAGAGCCATATGAACTACATGCACGGTAAGAAATTGGTGTCTAAAGGTGGAAATATTTTCATATAATGCTGATTTATGTAAGACTAGACCAGCTTTGTAAAATACTCAAAAGCATTCAAAAGCTCTTCAAAAAAAAAATAAAAAATACTCAAATTGAAACAAGCATTATTTACCGTGTACGCACTCAATGGCAGCGCATGAGTATTTTCGACTTTTGATTTCTTTTCCATTTTCGTTAAGCTTTTCATTTTTATTTTTAACCACTTTTTGTTGTTGTCCGTTTTGTTTTGTTGCTCCCAAATATCGTTTGTTTGCCTTGAATGACCCAGGAAAAATAATCAAAATTAACCGCGCGCTCAAATATTCTGACTTAAATGTGAATGGTTTGTGCTGTTTTGGTTGGCGTGTGAAGATCCCGCAGCTTCATATGTGCTAGGATCAAGGGACGAAGTGAAGATGTAACAATGCAATAAAACGAGCGGAGAAAATAACAAATAAAAGTAAGCCTTTAATTGAAAGAAGAAGAGCAAACAATCTGCTGTACCCATTGCCGAAATTTAAACTCAAAAAGTTTTAAAGAAATTTCAAATTTTTTGTTGGTGACAACGCTGTAAAAACTTACTTGTGGCAACACTTAAATAGGGGAGCTTAAAATGTAGCATATTTTTTATATAAACAAAAGCTCGTTCATATGGTTCAAGTTGTTTTCGAAATAATAGCGTATATGCAATAAGCTAGATCCAATGTGATAAGGTGGCAACCCTTTTTAATGTTTGATGAAGCAGTCGCCTGCTCTCGGCGTTGGCATCGCTTATTTTTGTATCTTCACTATCTAGCCTTTTTTGTGTTTGAACCTTTGAATTGATATTAGGTGGCCTTCCTGGTGCATTAGTAGTCTGCTAGCTTAACACACCGAAGGTATCTAGTTGAAGTGCCGGAACAGATAACAATCAAAATATTAGGAAACGTTTTTTTTTTCGAAAAGGGGACAATCCTCGCATCTGCCTAAAACAAATGTCATTTCGTAAAGGAAAAATGTATTTCTTAATCGTCGATTTTTTTTATTAATAATCGATTTTTGTTCTTAGATATAACTCAATCTGTAAAAAATCGGGTTTTGCAGAAATTAATCTGCTGTATAGAAATGTGTCAATTCGACAAAATCGATTACATAATAATCGATAACTCAGTAATCGATAACTTAATAATCGTTTTTTCTCATTAATAATTATTATAAACTATTAATCAATAATCATTGTTTATTAGGGATAACAATATTTGTGGAAAATAGATTTTTTATACGAAAATTGCCTATAAAAAAAATATATATTATGACCAAAGCTGTAATATATATTATGACCAAAGCTGTAAGTAATGATTACTAGTCATAATAATTAGTAATTAGGTTTTTTTTTAAAGTTGAAGTAATGATTATATTACGATTATTTTCAGATTCGCACGATTACTACTTGATTACGAAAAATAATCAAGATAAATAAAAATGACTAAAAAATAATCAAAAATAATAAGAAGTAATCTAAGAACAATTCAACTACTTTCAAAGACTACTTTTAATTATTTTTGATTATTTTCTCGTAATCCTGACTAATCTTAGTTATTTGTTGATTATTTGTAATCATAGTTAATTAATAATTAGGACCTATTAAGATGAGAATTATGTAGTCAACACCATTCCTATTCAAATTTAATCTAATTGATTACTAATCGTACTAGAAATTTAACAGCTCTGATTATGACTAATTCAAGTGAAAGTCATTTAATTTTTTTTTTTAATTCCTTCTTTTTTTTTACGAAAGTATTATAATTTAGGTAAACAATAAAACGATCATGAATTAAGCGCTCACATTTTTGTACCATCGCTAAGTTGCTTAGTCAGCCACTGCACCTTCCAAATGCTACTTTCATTCATATTTATCTGGCGTTTACAAACCAACGCGCTGCTTCCAAAATTTTAATAAATACTATATTTTTTTGTTATTTTCAGTCATAATAATTTCCATGTGTGCACACCCAATCTATATTTGGGCCAATGCCAGAACATTCAAATAACTGCCATTCAACGGATATTTTTCTGTTGACGTTCGCAAATGAGTAGCGGAGTAGCGCCAAAATGTGTGCTAAATGCGAGCAGCCAATTCACAATTCATATATGTATGTATGAGGTGAGCAAATGATGAATAAACTAGAGAATGTTATAAAAACACATACACACACTCGCACTCACACACACACACACACACACAACATGAAGCCCGGCGAACAAAAGCGTTGACTGGCGCAGTGTCATAAATCACTTTAGTTATGCGCCAATGCTGATATTTTGTTATTGTGTTTGTTTGCATCGCTTGTGAGTGGTCAGCTTTTATTGTTGTTGAATCTGTGTATGTTTGTATGTATGTGTGTAAGTTTATTATTGCGTGATTAATGTGTTTAATTCGATGGTTTATTGCTTAAATTGACCAAAATGACGCGTTCATTTTGCCACGCAATGCCCAAGTGGCAAATTCACACACAGAGCCATAAACACAAACACACACACATATAGCAGTGGGGGGGGAAAACAGTTCCATTTTGATCAAGTGGCAAAAAGTTGTAGATAATCGAAAGTTTGTACAAATGGCAACCCTGGTATACTTAGGTGGTACAAGAAAATCAGTCAACTTAAACCGTGAGTTCTGCTTCATTTAATCCTTGAACTGAGGTCAAGTTCACTGTCACTTTAATCCAAAACTGTGCAGCCGTTGTGTCCAAACAGAAATAGTCAGTAGGCAAGTCTAAAGAAATAAAAGAAAGTCCAAAGTGTTTTTTTAAAAAAAAAGTATCACGACTTTTAGCAAGACATATCATTACTATACCCAGAGTTTAAAGGAATAAAAAATGATGATAAAGTATAGGGCTCCCTGGTCTCTTGTCCCATATTTATTTGAAAGCGCTTCTTCCCAGACTATTAATTGGCTGTGTAAAAAATTGTATCCAAATCCAGGAATCCTAGCTCGAGTGATTGACGTGCACACTAGGATTCCTAAAACTATTCGAAATTCGAATGTTACTATTCGAATAACTAACTACTAAGCTAACTTTCGTTCGAATACTTATTAAACTACGAATATGCGACGGATAACTATTTTTCGAATACTTCTTATTATTTCAAAAATTTCTTTTGTTTTCCATTAAAAAATGTGAACTCGGCTGGCGTTAGAATAATTGAACGGACACGAATATTCGATCACTATGAAATATTCGACGATTTTACATTATTATTCGAACAGTTCAAGTGTTGTTCGAAGAGTTAGAGTATTTGAATATCAAGACCCAAATTTTTACTATTTTACTGGTATGGTATTAACTTATTTTTGGGCAATCCATGTTTACATATTTACTTGTATATATATGTTTATGTATATCATATCCTACATTACTACACTACTGCGCCTCAATGTCCAAACAATTCTGTGTTATTTCTGTTATATTTGCTTTTTTTGTTGTTTGTTTTTTTCTTTTTCATTCCAGCAGAACAACCATAATTTATCAAACTCGAGATGGCATGAAATCTCGGTCAGATTTAGGCGCAAACATGTCAGAAGTTAGTGTCATATGAATGTAAGTTTTTGGGCACGCCAGCAGCAAGAGTGGGGCATATGCGTGAAGAAGGGCAACATATGTGGTTTATTTTTAAACTTACTTTTATACTTGTACAATGTACATATATGTGAGGGATGTTGGTACTTGTGTATAACAAAGTGAAGATTTGAGGTTTAGTCCTGCACACTAACCTTAAGCTTTAAGTGCGATATAATTAAAGCTATGCTGCCGCAAAGTAAATAAGAAATAAACTAAATTTCGGTTTCGGCGAAAAGTTTCTTGTAGCTTTAGAAGAATATGAAGAGAATTATGTATTACTTAGTTAATAATGTTTTTTTTTTTTTTTTGTTTAATGGAAGAGTGATTCAACAGTAGACATTTAACCAAAACTATGTGTTTTCAGTTGTAGTGGGCACATAGCTTCAGCCATTGTAAGTAATACTTAAAATTTATTTTTGTAAAAATCGATGTTTTCTATTATAGTAAAATAAATTTAAAAACGTTGAGAGTATAAAAAAATAATCGTTTGAAATAAAATTCGTTGAATAAAAATTATTATCAACCGGTCTGGAGAACGGAAGGCTTGCAAATTTATGGAAAATTCGAAAAGCATTAAAATATTACGTATACGCCCTGTATTCCACAAACTCGATTGATGCTAAGCCAACTTTTGTTGCAACTTCTGGGAAATTGTTAACAACATTATTTTGCATGGTCAATATTGCAATATCATAAATAAATACACACACACATACATAAGCAAGCACACCCATACACTCATACAAGCGCTGCAAATACAGCTTGAAACCGGATACTGATTGGTTCTAAGAAATATTGATGATGTTGGAGCGCCAAGTAATTCACCACAACTTCATTAAATATTAATAAAAATCAAAACTTTTCGCTTAGCTTTTACAAGATTGGCCTTGATTCAAATTTCGGACAAAATTATTATTAATGAAGATAGCTCAACGGTGTAGTAATAACCAAATAGAAGCGTTAATATTTATTAAAGTTGTTGAAATGTGGTTCCGGTGAAGGTGTGAGGGACAAATATTGAAATATAAGAGCAATTCAGTTGACAAGCAAGGGGAGCTGAAATTACAACAAGCGATATTTAATAACTATATACCTTGTAAAGTGATTCTAACAAACACCTTGATTAAAAAAATTTCACATAGCAAATATTTAAGAGAAAAAATTTAACTTTCACTCATAAAATTACCCGAAATCGCAATCACTCGACAAGACAAATAATTAAAATTGATTCGTGCCCTGAGCAGCGGTATTCGCTTTTCTATTTTATTCCTTTTTCTCAGCTTTTAACTCGAACTGAACCACATAAATATTCATGAAACTCATCCACCCAGTCGACACACTAACAATAAAGCGCCAATAAATCGTTCGCTCTACAAGGATCATTATAATTGCTAATGGCGCTATTGTCTGCGTAAAAGCTTCAGTAATCCATTTGGTGGGTATGGAAAATAAATAATTCGGGGTGTTGAATCAAAATATTTAATGCTTAGAGAGATTTATATATTTAATCAAATTTATTCATATTAAGCGATTGAATATTAGGAATATATATACGTTGATGTAAGTGGTCTCTCTCTCGGCGTTTAGATGTCATATTAAATATTTTCATCTTATTTACTAAACTTTTTATAAAGAGAGAGCATAAAAAAATAAGCAAGCTGCGAAATATTTAAGCGTCGATAATTTACTTGCTTAACTTCTAGCGACTAACTGGAATCGATAAATTTTTCAATAAAAATCGAAGAAAAAAATTCCAGCACGTTTTTTATGCACAACTTGTTTAGTGTTACACAATAAAAAATACCAAAACGAAGCTTTGCATACAAAATATTTAAACACAGAAGCTAGTTTTTTCGTAAGCACTTCTCTTGTTTTAGGGCTATTTTAACAAATCAGAAATTTTACATTTTCTAAGTTCACTGCTATTTGTCATGTCGTCCTTTAACCGAATTAAAAAAGGAAATACTTGTCGATATTTATAAAAAGTAAAATCTCCAAGCAAGAACAGCCAGCATAAGCGATTTAAAGCGCAGCCGTCCAAGCATGAGAGCTGTCAGTAAATCAAATTTAATACCACTTTAAATTATATTTTTCTAAATCTTTCGTTCAATTTTTTTTATTTTATTTTATTTTACTTTTTTTTTTAATAATACAATTCCAATTTAAGCAAGTCCGAATGTCCTTTATTCTAACACGGGCAATTGAAATAGTGGCAATAAAATTGTGTGCGTTCGCTCCAAATTCAAAGCCATAAATCTCGCTGCCCAAAAGGCGTATAAATTTTACACTTAGATGACATTTTTCGCTTTCACTTAAATTGTTTTTTTTTTTTTTTTGGATTTCGTTTCTCATTTGAAACCTTAACTGCCGCATGTCGCAGCAGTTACAATGCACTACAGCAATAACCAGAAATGTTTCGTTTCAAAGCGCACACAAAACTCAGCAGTCAGATTGTTATGACTCCGGTTATCCGATCAGATTTCATATGCCATTGTAGAAAGAATTAATTTCTTTTATTACGCTTTATGCAATCAAAAGTATGTTTGGTATAAATGTGCATATATGTATTAGGGTGGAGCTTTTTCAATGCTTTTTTTTCCTTGTACTACGGCTGAAGTGAAAGTGATTGACAATGAAGATCAAAACCAGCGAAGAACTTACCTCAGACTAATTTTGTATTTGAGAAGGGTTAAGCTTGGCGGAAGTAGCTTGCGTCTCCCTACGTGGAGAGCGGTTGAAATAGCGGTGCTCATTGGAATACTAATCCGACCTCTTTTATTAGGATGCTAATATAATTAAAGATTTTCAACTTGCTTGTTAAACTCTTCTTCAGGAGAGCTCAAAAAAAAATTAAGCAAGCTCAAAAATGTTTAAGCGTCGATAAATTACTTGCTTAACTGCAAGCGACTTATTCACATACAACAACTATTTATCAAAGTGCTTTTTATTCACACGTTGCTAAGCATTATCGAATAAAGAAAATTTGCAATGGAGCTTGCGTATTCAAAAAGGTTTTAATATCAATGGCAATTTTTTTTTCGTAAACACTTAGCGACTTGTGTATGAATAAAACAACAGCGCTAAATTTTTTATCAAAATTTAAAATTTCGCTTGCAATTCAAATGTTAACGTTCCGCTTGTATGCTCAATCCAAGCGCTTTTTATATCTAAGCGTTGCCACTTGGGAAGTTTTTTAAGATTCGCCAACTTTTTCAAATAAAAAACTTATCAAATCAGATATGACAATGTCATTTATATTTTTATGGAGAAACCGAGTGTTAAACACACACATATTTTCTTCAAAAAAAATATTTAAATATATACACATATATTTTAAAAATATCATAAAAAATATCACTGTGACCAATTCAAATAATTTTTGCCCCAAAAATTTAAAAAAATATAAAACTATTCGATACCATTTTAATTTCGTTTTGATATTAATGAAAGTAATGGAAGGTTTAAAAAAAAAGAGATGATAATAAAAATTCTATGAAGACGAGAAATATTTCAAAGTTAGATTAGGTTAGATTTGACCAACATTTTGAAAAATTAAGCAGGGCGAAATCAAGCTCATCAAGGCAACAACTTATATCTCGTTATTCTTAAAATTAAAAAATTTTTAATTCTACCATCATCACAATACAATCCCCGAAATCGAAATAGTTTCTACATTTAAAAATTGTATCCAAATTGTCTCTCGAGTAATGTTCATGATTACCACATCCATCAGAAGCTTTTCCTTCGCATTGATAAGTTGTCAAAGTTTGTTTAAGATATTCGGAGTTATTTATTACCAGCATTATCAACACATAAACTACAAGTACTGATCGTATTTGCATAACAATTTATTTTGAATGCTTTTACATACATACATACATACATACATATTTACATACTGCAATTTTAAGTGCCAACAGAAGAATAACTTCTGAGATATCACAGACAACTTTTCAACACCAAAAACTTAGAAAAATAATATCACAACTGTAATCAATTTTGTTACTGACGCCACAAATTTACTGCATGACACTCAAACAATATTCTCATACACACATATTAACACACATAAATATCTGAAAATAGCTTAAAGCATGTGATGGTTGGCAATAAACCAATTCTATGTAAAACATATGTATGTACAGAATTATTTGAGTGTTTGTTGAGACGTAGTTAGAACTGCGCAAAATTGTATAATCCATCATAGCTGGCAGAAAGAATATGTTGGTGATGTTCTTGAACTGCATCTTTTTTTCCAAAGTAATGCCCAGTAGGAAAATAAATGTCATCGCTCGAGATAATTTTGTGAGAAGCACGAGGACAATGCAGTACGAAGACGATACATATTAAACTACGAATAAAAATAGTAGTACATGAGTTAAAAGCACTTCCCTTGCAAAGCACCAAGTGGAACAAAGTGGTTAGAAAAATGGTTAGCAAAGGGGTTAGCAAAGTGGTTAGAAAACTGGTTAATTCTGTACAGAGGAACTCACTTTTTAACCATGGTAAAAAATGGGTAATTTTATTCGGAGCGGCAACCTTTCTAACCGTGGTAAAATTACTTTCACAATGGCGGGCTATGATTGCAAACTTTGCATACTTTTACGCAATTTTTGTTTTGCTTAAAAACTCCTTAAACATCGTTGGTGCTCGTGTAAGTGCAGTAACAAAAAATTTTAAAAGTGTAATTCAAATTTCCACCACTTCAAAAGTAGTTAGCCGTGTCTTGCAGGGTGTCATAGCGACCGACTGCATTTACTGCATGCTCACCACTGATGTAATACCAACACGTTCCAACTATCACTAAATCTACTTCATACGTGTTCGCGTTGGGTATAAATATGTATGTATGCTTGTGCAAATGTTTGATTGTGTTTTGTGTTAAAAATAGAACGTCCTTGAAATGCCGGGTGGACGTGTGTGACATACAACAAAAAGGAATGAAAACAAATACATTCACACACACACACACACGCGTAAAGTATATCAAAAGTACCAAACGACAAGAGTTTACCACATGCTATTAATGTTTTCGGTATCTTTGTTGGAAATTAAGCCACAAATGATATAACGAGAAGTGTCACTAATTCTTGTGTTGCATTACGCACACATCTAAACATACCCGTTAGGGAATATATCTAGTTCTGGACTTATATATGCAACCACTAGTCTTTCACAAGCATTTGAGTGGCTAATTTAAATTCTATGAAATATTACCTTTTCTATAGTTTTCTATAGTACTAATACATCATTCTACATTCCAAATCTAGTAGGTTTATCAGCCAGGGTTTCGAAAGAGACCAAAAATTTCATAAATTGATTCTAGCACAATTACACCTCGTGTTGTTATTGGTCTTAAACACTATACAAACAAAAAAATTAAAAAGTCGATATTTGCTATTATAATTAAATAGATTGAAAAAGTTCGAGTACACAAAAAAATTATCGATTAAAACAAAATTCGATAGTTTTTGCCAACTCCCAACCCGCCTTGAAATATTACGTATACGCCCTGTATTCCACAAACTCAAATGCTGCTAAAGGAACTATTTATCCAACTTCCAGGAGATTTCGTTAAAATATTGCTGATAGTTAATATTGTAATATCATAAATAAATACACGCACACATACATAAGCGAACACACACATACTCTCATACACGCCCTACAAATACAGCTTGAAACTGGATACTAATTGGTTCTAAGAAATATTGATGATGTTGGAGCGCCAAGTAATTCACCACAACTTCATTAAATATTAATAAAAATCAAAACTTTTCGCTTATCTTTTCCAAGATTGGCCTTGATTCAAATTTCGGACAAAATTATTATTAATGAAGATAGCTCAACGGTGTAGTAATAACCAAATAGAAGCGTTAATATTTATTAAAGTTGTTGAAATGTGGTTCCGTTGAAGGTATGAGGGACAAATATTGAAATAAATGTCAAATCAGTTTACGAGCAAGGGGAGCTGAAAACACAATAAGAGATATTTAATGTTTATATATTGTTAAGTGAGCCCAGCAAGTACCTTAATTAAACAAACTTCACAAATCTAACTTTTACTCATAAAACTACCCGAAATCACACCAACTCGAAAGGACTAATAATTAAAATTAGATTAGCGGTATTTGGTTTTCTATTTGTGAGAGAAAGTTTTGAAATAAAAAAAATTTCCCGTACGTTTTTTATTCACAATTTGCTAAGTGTTTACGAATAAAAAAATTCCACAACAAAACTTCACTATCCAGAATTTTTAAACACAGAAGTAGTTGTTTCATAAGCATTTCTATAGATAAAAAGAAAATTTTTTAATTTTGAAAATCAAGCAACGAAAAAACGTATAAAAAAAGGCTAATATAAATATAATTAGGGCTGTGCGATGAATTGATTAATCAAAATTTTTATTATTCATAAATTTGATTACTCAATTAATCGATTAATTATGATTTTTGATTAATCAAAAAGGGTGTTTACTCGATTAATCAAGATTTTGATTAATCAAAATGAAATTTAATTGATTAATCGCCTTTTTGATTAATCGTTTTTTGAATAAAATGATTAATCATATATTAAAACGGCTCAAATTTAGAAGTTCCTTAATACCTCAACAATTTGTTGCATCTTCGACATTTTGCCCATTCGCGATCGGACAACACCTTAAAATTTTCTAAATTTTTTTTATTTTTCAATATTTTGAAGTATGTTTGGTTTTTAATTTTTCTTATTTTCAACTATTTCAAGGCAAACTTTCACATAAAAAATGAGTAAATTAATCAGTTTTTGATTACTCAGAATTTCTATTAATCAAGTAATCGATTAATTGAAAATTTGATTAATCAACTTACTCGATTAATCGAATAAAGGCACAGCCCTAAATATAATTGTAAGAATAATTTTTGCCGAACTCGAAAAACTGCCTTATTTTTGCTTTACCCCACCTTGGCTCTTATTACTTGCCTGAAATATATCCCAGGGTTAAGTGGACTTGCATAGAAGGAGCGTTTATCATACACATTACGATCCTCTCAAACTTACTGGCAATTAAGCTTTTATAAAAAATCAGAAAATAATCATCATCAATGAAGTAATGTGACTAATTTCCTTATTAATTACCACCAGATTAATCCATTTGATTATGCCTGGTCTGAACTAACTATAATCCAGCTATTTACCAACTAGTGCTCTTTTGGTTTCTTTATAACTAGTCCTGGAAGTTTGTCTCAATAGTTACTAAATTCCCTTCAGGGTACACCGAATTTAAAACTAGCGAAGTACTCGGAGTTAATGGTCATTTTAAACTCCATTAAAACATACTCATCCCAAAAACAAGCACATTCCAAAATTAAGTTATATTCATGCTGCATTGTGAGCAACAACAAAAAGTCAAAATTCTAAACTCAAAAAGCTACTAAACACTGCCGTTTTCAAGCGCCAAGTCAGATCATCCATGATTGTTTGAGTGTTCGTAGGGCCAAAGCCTGCAGCTAAGTGTGTTAATGACCATGGCGAGTGTGATTTTTGCTTATGCAAATTTCACTTCACTCACACACACACACAAGCAAACGCTCTTTCGGCAGTAATAACTTTGTCTGTGTTTTTTTTTTTTTGCGAAATCCTTGCAGTGTTGCCCTTTTTTTGTGAAACTTGCATGTGACTAGCTGTATTTATTTGTTAGCTCTTTTGAGTATCTAGCCTTGTCGTTGGTTGACAGGCACTTTAAATTACTTTTCCTCACACTCTTTGTAGTAAATCATAAATGACGAATGAGACTTAAATAACAAAGATACTGCAATTGAGTAAATTTCTTTTGGATTGAAGTGTTGGCTTTGACTAAATTAAACTATTTTTAGTATTTGTAGATTTAGAGTTTAGTTGGGATTGTGATATTATATCATAGACTGTCTTCAGAAAACCATGATTTAGAAATAAAAAGAAAATCTTGAGAAAATGATGCCGATAATATCCCAAAATCATTCGAAAATGGTATCTATCAAAAACAGTCCTGAAGTGCTCCCGAAAATTCCCGAAAAAAGTATCTAAAATTATCCCGAAAAATCCCGATTCTCAAAGTTAACTTGAAAAATTCCAGAAAATAATGCCGATAAAATCCCCAAATCATTCGAAAGTGGTATCTATCAAAAACAGTCCTGAAGTGCTACCGAAAAGTCCCGAAAAAGCTCCTAAAATTATCCCGAAAAATCCCGATTCTCAAAGTGATTTTGAAAAATTCCGGAAAATAATGCCGATAAAATCCCGAAATCATTCGAAAATGGTAGTGCTCCCTAAAATTACCCGAAAAAAGTACCAAACATTATTCCGAAAAATCCCGATTCTCAAAGTGATCTTGAAAAATTCTGAAAAATAATGCCGATCAAGTCTCAAAATCATTCGAAAGTGGTATCTATCGAAAACAGTTTTGAAGCGCTACCGAAAATTCCTGAAAAAGTTCCTAAAATTATCCCGAAAAAATCCCGAAATTTCAAAAATTATCCTTAAGTTATATAACCCCTTTAATAAATATTGGTGTACACATTTAAAGTTTTTATAGCCGCAAAACTGCAAGAAAAGGTCACACAAACTACATAACAAAAGCTCACAGCTGAGTACATAAAGTTAGGTTAAACACGAATTTAGACTTCCTTATTTCTTTATCGTTGCTCATTTAAACTCTTTTGTTTTAAACATATTACACTCATCATCATAAATAGCACCCGTTTATGGCTGAAACACACAAAAAAGCTTTAAAACATATTATTTTAATATTACTCGCATACTCAAAGCGCTAAAAAAAAGAAAGTGATTTAGAGCTTCATGAAAAATGTCCACAAAAGGGTAAAAAATATGACTGCTGCCGCAGACAATTCGCTTGCAAATGTTTGATTGAGAGTCGCAACCTCCTTCAGCCACCAACACCCACATGCGCCGGCTTACTCAAAACGACCGAGTGTCACACTTCATTGTTCCACATTCTGCGGATTGCAGCTTTAGACTTGCACGTGGACTAACGCCAGCAATATGCAAATCACCACAAAGAATTTACTTTTGTACTTAAATGTTTTTGTTGTTGTATTAAGTACGTGCAGTTGTAAAAATATAGTGAGGTTTCATTTACTTTTGCGCTCAACACTTTTCACAAACTATCAGCTGCTGCTTCGTGATCTGTTTACATGAACCGACGGCATTAAAACAACTTGCGCCCTAATCTGTGCCACAGGAGCTTTACTTGTGTGTTGACGGATCGGATATTCACTGCGCTAATTGTTGTACTTACGGACGGTACTAGCGGATGGCGATTTGTTAAAAGTTTTTTTTTTATTCTTTTTCGCGAATTTTTGAAACTGTGGGGTATTGGGTACAATGCCCAAATTCATACCCACATCCCAGAACTCATATCCTATATTTAAATCTGCTGACTTCTGCTATCGCATTTCCTCCTTCCCAGCTAACCAAACGAAATAAAAATCCAAAATGAGTTCGCCTTCGGAGCTTTTTTATTTTGTACGAATAGCAAAAAAAAAAAAAAGACTCAAAAAGGATGACTCTGAAAGGAGGTGGAAAAATAATCAAAATGGAGCAAAAAATGCGCCTAGAAAGAGAGTCAAAAAAGACTCTCCACACAAAAAAAATGTCACAACAACGTCAATAGGGGGCTCTAATTTGAGTCGAAAAATACGCTGAAGTTCAAATAAAAAGCGTCATAAAACACTCAAATTTCAACAGATTGGAAGTTACTTTGGAACCCCTTTCATGACACCGCTATTTTTCTAATTTTGGACTTCGAAATGCGCTCATTCCTGAACGCAGTACTTTGAAAAATTTGAGCCGCGTATTGAGTCTTTATCCCACCATTTGGTTAACTGGGTTCATTTACTCTGCTTGCCTCCTGCGCCCCCTACCAATGTCAGCATATTTTAATTTAATTTATTTCTTATTTCTGTTTAACGCCCGTGCTTTCTGCGCTACACTCCTACGAGACCTTGCCGCTTTGCTCTTCCTCTTCTTCATTGCACCTATTCATGCATAGGCAATGTTTCGTCTTTGTTTACTTTAAATTCATTTTTGCTTCTTTTCATTTTACAAAAAAAAAGGAATCGTCGCGCATATCTCATTGAGCTGCATTATCCTTGAAATCTGCTCAAGCGTTATCGTTTGCTCGTGCTCCCTTTGTACTGCATCAATTTTATCTGAATTTTTCGGCAGTTTGTTTTTTTTTTTGTTTTCTTTTTTTCTCTTTTGTTGTTTTTGCTTTTAGTGAACATTATTTACATTGCTAGTGGCGTTGTTAAGAAGCGTTGAGCTGTTGAATGTGAAAAATGAGCACATGTCAGTAGTGATTTTCGTTGGACTTTTATTAAAATGTTGTTGATTTTAAACAAAAAACACGCCCCTTTCATTGGGCACCTTTTATTTATGTTCAGCTCTTACTCTTCTTCGTCTTCTCGTAGACAATGCAGCATGTAGCACTCCTTCGTAATTAAAATTTTGGCTGGATTACTTGGAACGAGATTTTCATTATTTTTATTAATATTTATTCTTTGCTCCTTCATCCGTGTATTAACATATTCTCTTGGACTCTGTACATCAATATTCATTTGTTGTTATTATTGGCTTTACTTTCGCTGTGGGAATGTAATGCGTAAACTAGTATGGGGAAAGTCTATTACATAATGATTACTGCTGGTAATGATTACCGGTTTGATTGATTATTTTTCTGAGAATACATTTAACAATTGACCACCGTACTTTTGAATTTTAGTGATTATTTACCAATCAATAAAAAAAAATGATAATGATTTTTTACAAAAAAAAATTTGAAATAATGAAAGTAATGAAAAAAAATTTGTATATTTTTTTTTTTTTTTTTGATTTCTCTTAGTAGCTCTTAGCCTTTTTTATTTTTCATTTATTATAATTTTTTTTTTTTAATAATCGGAAGAAACATATTATTGTAATTTCTTTTTTTTGTTTCTGTTTTAATAGTTTTTAATTTTTATTTAATAGCTCCAGATATTTTCTTAAGTTTTTTTATTTTTCTTTTCTGCTTTATTAAACGTAAAAACATAAATTTTAATTTTTTGGTAGTCGTAACCAGCATGTTTTGTTTTTTTTATTTCTGTTTCCTTTTTTTTTTGATATTTCATGATCTTTTTTTAAATTTATCATTTTTTTTAATTATAGTAAAAACATGGCAGGGTTGTTCCTTCAGTTTGACCACACCTTTTCCGAAAGTACTTTAGAAACAGTAAAATGTACTTCAGAATAGTCAATTGTACTTCAGAAATGGTAAAATGAATTTCAGAATAGTCAATTGGACTTCAGAAATTGTAAAATGTATTTCAGAATAGTCAATTGTACTTCAGAAATTGTAAAACGAATTTCAGAATAGTCAATTGTACTTCAGAAATTGTGAAATGTATTTCAGAAGCTGTAAATTGTACTTCAGAAATGGTAAATTGTACTTCAGAAGCTGTAAAATGTTCTTTAAAATAGGCAATTGTACTTCAGGGACCGTTCTTAGCTGGATATGAACCCGGTACTTCCCGACTGGCTTAATGAGCAGTGAAACATTCTAGGATCTTAAGGAAGGTAAGATAGGTATTGAGGGGTGAGAGGCCTCATATTGGTTGATCAACCATAGTACAATTTTCGATCTCTGAAGTACATTTTACCAATTTTGAAGTACAATTTACGGCTTCTGAAGTACAATTGACAATTCTGAAGTACATTTTACCATTTCTGAAGTACAATTGACTATTCTGAAGTTCATTTTATAGTTTCTGAAATACAATTGACTATTCTGAAGTACATTTTACGGTTTCTGAAAATCATTTTACGCATTCTGAAGTACACTTGGAAAAGGTGTGGTATCAAGAGGTGCTAGCATGTACAAGAACAATAGCAAAAACAACTTGTTTGAAAAAAAGTTTTCTGCATCTCTCGCTACTTTTGAACATAGCACCAGCACGCTGTTGCTTGATTAGAGTTCCAAGTGTTCTTTTGTAGTTAGCGGCATTTTTACAGCCACTTCTGCTACCAAACCCAGCATCTTGCAGACGAATAAGTAATTCCAAGAAAATTTCAAAATGCCACAAAAACATTTTCTAGCAAATAACTTAAACCAACAATACCAACGAGATAAAGCATACACTTGAGACATCATTAGCCACACTTCACGTCTTTTTTGCTTTTTTGTGAGGCAACATTTTTTCATGTTTTGCAACCCTTCTTCGTTTGCTTTTGTTGTTCTATTACAATTGTAACTGTACTTTTGTGCCTATTTCACATTTTTCATAGACAAACATACATAAATAAATATCCAACTATCTTTCTATTTGCTGGCATTTCTTTTCTTTAACCAACTGACTTTGGCTTTTGCCTCTTGGCTGTGGGCCTCTTGAGGCTAATTTGGCATTTAAGCTGGTCATTAGTTACTTACCTAGTTTTAGTGGCTAGCTGTTGAGTACTCGAAAGGCCGTGAGTAGACAAGGAACGGTGTGGGGGGTAAATGAATGTTGACTTTGAGCCGTGGCAAATGTCTTGGCATTTCATAATTTTGTTGGGCAGTTTTAGAACAAATGTTGATACTAGCAGACAGCTATCTCGTCCTATCAATAGTCATAAGCAGCAACTGATCTCAAATAGGTCTTTGCTTTGTCTGATAAGTCCTTCGCTTCTCAAAATACAAGAGTCGATCCACGCCCGGCTATCTCCTTCCCTAGTTAGCATAGATTTCGCTTTGAAGAGAAGATAAGGAAACTTTTTTTTCTTATGTCTTCATTGGGAGTGAGCACTGGGGGCACTGAGCTGAAAGCACGGGTTGGCCTCCTCATTTTGGTTATGCAACCATAAACTATATCTTTAGAATATTTCATAAGCTGGTTGCGAATTATAAAAGGGTGCGCAAATGAAATAAACGAAAGAAATCGCTTAAGTCGCTTAAACAGGAGTGTTTCACCCGCTGTCCTATACCGATCTTAGTTGTGTAGGCGTTTTTCAAAGCTGGAACCACTGCTCTCGTCTAAACAAGGGATCAAACATAGTATACGACTTTGTTCATTATTGGAAACCAAGGGGAGTGATATACATATGTACATACATACCTACTTTTATTGAAAAAAAGACTTTTGTTTACACTGGTCTGTTTTATAACTAGTTGATAACTAGTTAACAATGGACCAAAAAAATATATAGTCAATAAACTAGAATATTTCTTGAATTGTTTGACTTTCAACTGCTGGTTATATATGTATGTATGTATGTATGCGTGTTTGTGCATGTTTATGTAGCACGTGAATGTTGCCTGCAATCGGTTTTTAACGCTGATCCAGCTTCAATTGTTGCTGTTGTTGTTATTGTTGATGTTGCGTATTGTTAAACACATTACTCCCATTGTTTGTTGTTATTGTTGTTTGCTAACACTTCATGCACGAACACGTTTCTCTGCCAGCCAATGCAGTTTACAATTGTTAGTATAACGTGTTTTTGCGCTTAAATGTATAATCCGGATAATCGGAGAGCGCATCTCATTGTGAGTTGTGTAAACACTCTGTGTAGCTTATGTAGGCTCAAATCAATGAGGAAGAGTAAACTCAAACTTCTATCACAGTTATAGTCATAGATGTGAGTATGTAAAAGTAAAACAAAATGGTAGCAGCCTTTTTAAATTTGAAGTATGTACTAAGCTATTTCACATGATTGAACTTGAATAATACATTCTTTGGCATTACTGTGACATAATCAATCAGAAGTGTTAAATTTGATGAGTAATTAGTAAACATTTGATTAGACGCACTTTTTAATTGGTAATGGTTATTTTAATTGTTTTCAATAAAAGGAAAATCGCTGTTGATTTAACTTTGTAATTTTTCTCCAATTATCAATTTTTCCCAAAAACTGGCAATAAAAATTCAACTACATATGAATTATTGTTCACTCGTCTCGAGCTTGCAAAACCTACAAATCTGTAAAACAAGAAAGACCGCAAAAATCCAACAACAAAATAAAAGGAAAATAATTGATTACGATTAAAAAAAATGAAAAAAACCATAATAAAAAAAAATTTACATAAAAATCGGAAATAATAAAAACAAAACTTTTTGATTACTTTTGATTATTTTTAATAATCGTATAAAATATTTTAAGTGTTTTCAATAAAAGGAAAATTGATTACGATTAAAAAAATTTTGGAATAATCAAAAAGATTAAAAATAATCAAAATAAAAATTTTTGATTACTTTTGACTATTTAAAATTTTTTTTATAACTATTTTTAATTTTATTATTTTTTAATTACTTATGATTATTGTAAATTTTTTTTTATTATTATTTTTAATTACTTGGAAAATAATCATTATAAATTTGAAGTAATGGTAAAAT
This sequence comes from Sphenella marginata, assembly GCA_951509765.1. NCBI lineage: Eukaryota > Metazoa > Arthropoda > Insecta > Diptera > Tephritidae > Sphenella > Sphenella marginata. Next base: position 121,075,703 of record OX608079.1, on the reverse strand, counting down.
CATTAAATAGATTTTCAGATAATCAACCAAACCGGTAATCATAGCAATTAGTAATCATTATATAACAGATTTGATTACAATACCGAAAATCTTAGTATTGTGCTTAAAACTTGTGGAATTTTCGGCACTAATGACTTTAGTTTTCATACTACTTACCCGACTAGTTTCATAGAAAGCAAATAAACAACGCGCACTTCGTGTTTTATTTAAGTTTATTTTACTAAAATTTAAATTAAACATTTTACATGAATTTGTTACATTTATTTTTATATAATTTAATTTTAGGAATGTGATTGTATATATGTATATGTATGTCTCTGTGTGTGTGTGTGTGTCAACAAATGTTTTTACTATTATTCTGCGCCACCTTCTATATAAATCCTTATGCAGCAAAACTTAACATAAATTCATTCACGTTATAATATTTGTATTTATTGCTATTTTACGTATGGCTATGTATATATGTATGTATGTGTGTGTGTTTGAATGTGCGTATATATATAAATATGTATCAATTGCAGCTAATGTTTATTTTTGTTGTTGCTTTTTTATTTTTTTTGTTAATTTATTTCCTTCATTTAAAACTATTCAAACGTTTTAGGCTGTTTACTGTTAATTACGTCATTAAAGCGCAATAATTAATTAATTATTACAATATTTAGCGGAAAAAGGAAATGAAGTTTAATATTTTGTTGTTGTTATTGTTATTGTTGTAATATGTATTTACATATATTTGAATATTCACTTAATAATTTTTTGTTGTTGTTGTTGTTCTTTTATATTTAAAGCAGCAATTAAATTTATATATATGTACATATATATATATATACTTATTACATACATATACATAAGTTAACAATATAATAATGACAGCAATAATAATACATAATAGATGCTATATGTATGTATGTATATATGTGTGTGTGTGTTTCTATGTATGCAATAATGTTTTTAAAATTTTTAATATTTAATTTGCAAGTTACAGCACGCATTAATAATAACAAAAAAGTGTTTATAATTTTCATTTTCTGTTGTACATTTAATTGTAAATATATTTTTGTTTTTGTTAGCAAAAAAATAGAGTTCCAATACAGAGCTTAAAAGTTTGTAGTTGCATTTAATTGAAATAAATTTAATTTACTTAATTTAATTTGTTTATTAAATGTCGTTACATCACACAACATTTCAGTTGGTTTTGTTTTTTTTTTTTTCGTTTGTTTGCTTGTTCGTGGCCTGTCATTTAATTAAAATTATTTATAAATAATTAGTTTTCGCTTTTAAACTTTTTATAACAGTGTTTGCGCTATGAGATGCGTTCAGGCATTTTTTCTGCTACTATTCGGTTGATTTGTGGGTGTGTGTGAGTGTAATAGTTAATGAAGTTTGTTTATCAATATACTTAAGCCAATTTATGTCCAGGTTTAAAATTGAAATCGAGTAATTCCGTTTCAAATTTCAAATGCGCAAAATTGCTTGAGTCCACTGTTTCTACGGTGAAGTGGCAAATAACTCTAGTTGAAGGGATTCTAAAAAACTAGGCTGAAGCAGAATAATTTTCCACTTGATATATATTGAAACAAAAATGTATATAGCAGACGATTTCAAGACACCTAACTCCAAATCGTGCTCTTTAAAATTTCGAAAAAAATTTAAAATTGCTCCATTGTCAGAACATGATAGATAAACTTATGAAGTGTTTCATTCCCCACAAGCAAAGCATATGGAATTATAATTGTTTTCCAAAATCGTGGAACTATTGTATGTACGAAAACATAAAAAGGTTATAGAAAAGTTCAAACTTCTTCAATTTAAGTTAAACGTATACATATTCAGCTCACAGCAGCCGGACTGGTATCAGTGCTGGGTTAACAGAAACTCAAAGAGCAGGTCTTGAAGTTAATAAATCAACAACATTACAAAATCATAAAAACAGCCACACCATATAAAAATGTTCTACAAAAGCTTCGTCTACTTAAAGCAACTTTTTGTATGTTATTTTTGGTTGTCGATGGTTTTTGTTTGTGGCATTTGTTGTTGTTGTTGGTCTTTTTCTTTTCAACTTATTGTTGCTTTAATTGTTTTTATTTTCGATATTGACTTTGCTATTGTTGTACTTGTGTTTTATAATTTTGTCGTTGTTGTTCTTTGTATTCTAGTAGATGGTTTAGTTGGTTGCTCTGCCGCTCTTTTTGTTGCATTTGTTTTTGCTATTGCTGTCATAGAATCTACCTGTGAATTTAAAATTTTTTTATTTTTTTGTTCGGTTTTTTTTTGTTATTTTTACTGTTTTTGTACCATTGTTCGTTTGTATTTGTTGGTGTTTTTTGTTTTTGTTCCACTTACATTATTCTTGTAACATTTTTGTTATTGTTATTTTGCTTATCATTTTCGATGCTATTATCTTTTGCGTTATTGTAATTTTTCTAACTGTGGATTTTGTCGTTGTTTTTTTTTTTAATTTTTCGAAGTCACTGAAACCGCCAACTTACCAGTGAGCGAGCACGGGGAGAGTCCTGAAACCATTCTGTACTAACTATATGATTATCAACCGAATTATTTGAATGTATGATTTTAGGACTGTTGTAGATATCATCAGTTATGATTTCTTATTAATCAAAGACCAACGCCGAATTTCGTGCTATAACTTCTGCATCCCAATCCATCACGAACCCTCCTGACTATTTGACTATTTAGAACGAAATGAACCACAGTGTTTGGAAAAAGAGAAAATTCTTAGCGCATTCAAAAAATAATTAAGACAAAAAATTTGCATAAAAAAAACTCAACAAAATTAGAACTTGCTGCTGCTTAAGGAATGGAAATTCACAGTTTGTGCTGTTCGGCAATGAAACTTTTTACTTTGTGTTTGTGTGTTGTTGTTGTTTTAATTGTTTTAATAGCTTAAATAATATTATTATTTTTAAAAATTTCAACTTATGCCTGCGCTAGCTATATTGCTGTCTCTTTTGTTTGTTTTTTTCCGTTTCGCTGTTATTTTAAGGAACTTATACATTTATTTATTTGTTTATTTGCCTTTTTGCGCTCTTCGGTTACTTGTTGTTATTTAACCCCCTTTTTGTTGTAATTATAGTTTATTGCTTCTAACGTGTTGCTTAATGCACTTTTATGTTTCACTTTGTGTGTTTGTATTTATTTCTCTTTGTATGTGTGTGTATATTTTTTTTCTGTTTTTTTGTTGTGAGTTAATCTATAAGAATGCACCTACGAATTGTTTTCAAGGTTTTTTTTTTATAATTTGTTTATAAAGAATTTTTGAAAGCCTTAAGTTTATATATCTAATAAAAAAAAGAATGTGCTTTTACTGGGTTTTGTTGTAATTTTTCATAAATGTTAAAATGTGGTGATGCACTTTTTGTGAGTTTTTATTTTATTTTTATTTTGCAGCTTTGCATTTTAAATTTATCTTTCAATTTTTATACATTTTCACTTTACTTTGTTGCTCTTCGTTTATGAATTTTATTGCGCAATACAATTTATTCATAACATTCGTGTTACTTTTAGTTGTTTTTTTTTTGTTTTTTTTTTATCTATTTTTTACGTTTAACTATTTTTTGCAATATTGGTAGCTCTAATTATTTTTATTTAATAATTTATGTTTTATTAATTTAAAAGATAATTTAGAATTTCTTGTACAGTTTCCTATCTGCTGTGGAGAGAACTGCGCTCATTACTGAACATGCGATTTCGGCTTGGATTTGATTTTTTTTTTGTCGAAAAATAGTGTTGTTTTTGTATCAGTGAAAAGTGCAAATACAATTTTCTTGAATAAGAGTGCTCGAAGTTTAAAAATACTTTTAAGACATGGAAAATCATTTGCAAAAGGTTTTGAGAGCTTTCAGGGTCCATAAGTTTGCCTGATTCTTGCCGAAAAGAGCTGTTTGTAAACTGTTTTCTAACCCAGAATGAACTTTCATTAATTTAAAAAAAAAAAACATTGTTCAGTATAGTCTAAAGACCTAAAAGCCAACACTTTTACTTTAAGCTTTAAGCTTAACTCAAAATCGTTAGCCGAAACAGCGCTCATTTTCTTCTTCTTCAAAGCAATACATTCCAATAAGGACCATAACCTGGAAACTGTTTAGTTTATCAGAGATTTTGTGGTAGTTCGTTGTGTTTTTTTTTGTTTTGTTTTGTTTTGTTTATTATGTTAACCCTTACTTATGCTATTTTTTGTTTACCTCTACTTTTTTATGTTTAATAGCATTCTATATGTTTCTAACTTTTTTATAGATATCGCTACTATATCACTTAAAATTAAAAAATAGGGAATGCACTATGGAATTTTAAGTTTCATTTCAGTGTGAAATATTTCTAATCTGAAATTAAGAAAGTTTGACCAATTTTTTTTTGTTCTTGTTTTGTAAATTACGCATTTTTAGAATATTTCGAAATTAGTTTTTTTAGTAGATATTTAAATTTAATGAGGTGTAAAAAGCTATGAAATTGCATCAAAATAATATTGTTAACATTTTCAAAATATTGCCTGAAAGCAAACACCCCTGCTAGCCCCAAAATATTACTCAGCGGGGTGTTTGATTGCGCAATATATTGCAGTGCATGAAACCAATGTGGAATAAACAAGCGCCTAAAAGTATGCTACATAAAAATGTGAATGAGAATTTGGGGTTATGTTAACATTTTACGTTATAAAAAATAAAAAAGTAATATATTTAGGTTAAATAAAATGCTTAGTGCATAGAAAATTTGTGAGCAAATTATTAATTGAAAACAAAAAAAAACAAAAACAATTTTAAATTTTTTGGTACAAAGTTGTTAATATTGATGCTGAAAATGCTTTACATATTAATGTAATTTATATATATAGGTTTATATATATAGTATATATGTATGTATTTATGTAAGCATGCTCTCATGCACTACATATGTTGTTTTCTTTTTTGTATTTTGTATTATATTTAGAATTTGTTGTAACTTGCTGCTTGCTTATACCGTCATTTTAGATTTTCAACATTCGTATTAAGTTAATTAATACATATTTTTTTATTTTCCTTTTTGTTTTGCATTTAGTATTTAAATATTTTTCTATTTTTCTTGCTAATTATTTGTTGCATATGTAAATTTTCGCTTTTCAATATTTTCTACTAAAACGCTTGGGAAGACTATTAAAAATATGAATTTCAATAAGCAAAAGTGCATAGCGTTTAATTTAAAGATTTTAATCATCAAAAGCCAAATTAAATATTACAAAACTGAAATCAAAAGTTTTTCAGGCACTCTGCACGAGAAAGCATTCTCAGCTCTCTCACACCGTTGTCTTCCTAAGCGAGAGGCGGTCTATTAGCGTGCACGTAAAAAAAAGCAATAGCTCTTACTACACTGTGGAAAAAAATCCATATTTATTTTCATGAAAATCGATTGGCATAGAAATAAACTTTTGAACTCTTTATTAAAATTTTCAAAAATTATATTAGCTATCCATATTTCTTTATTCCATCAAGAGTGAAGTGTAGCTACTTCTTTTCCAAACGGATTTGTTGAATTAAGCTCTTTGAACTTTTCCACATAGACTAAGCTCTTTGACAGAATAATAAATAGATTTGAAAAATTTCACGGAACAACACAGTTATTAAACTTCATTATGTGTGTTTGGGTATCACTGTTATACACCACCCAGCTAACCAAAATTGGAATGAGATCAAAATTTCAAAAAAAAAATTCAAAATCACTCCATCAAAGCATTACTAAAAATAACTCCAATATGAATCATAGTAAAGACTCCGATTCATAAAACACCCATTCACCGAATTCGGAGTTATTTAGGAGTATTTTTTATGACTATTTGTAGTGTACCCGCGTAGAACGATTTACTCATACTTTTTCGATCAGTTTGGTAAGTTAAGTATGCACTTGAGTGAAAGCTTTTTGAACTTTCTTGATTTTCTACAGTGTGTGAGAGCTTTTGTGAGCAAAAAATTCTTTATCTCTTCGTGTCCATTTCGCCTCACAAAGGTATGGTGAAGATATTTTTGAGTAGAAATCTTTAAGTCCAAACTTTAAATCTAACATATTTATATCATATAATTTCGTTTCATTTAGTTTGGAAAAAAAATAATAATAAAAGTCCTATCCAAAATCTTACATTTCTTAGGTAAACTTTAAAGTAAATTATTTCTTTATTTAATTGTGTATTTCATATTCGTTCGCCACCCAGTTAATTTGCGCCTTATTTTATTATATATACCATTATAATTAATAACATGAACTGTAAACGTTCTCAACGCTATTAAACGTTACTTAATGTCGCTCATTCAGTGCCACTGTCAGCGTTTTGTAGATAAAATATAATAACGGTATTAAGAGCAGTGTCTGCGATATTTGCAAATTATTTGACCCATTACAGCCGTCTGTATTGCAGCAATAAGTTTGTGTCTCCCAGATTTCTGAAAGTAGAAAAAGTTTTCGAGAAACATGAAAGTTTGCGTTTTGTTGGTATTTTTCTTCGATTTCATAGCATACATAGTTTTATTAATTCTTCTTCTTCTTACCTTTCTCAACACATTCTGTGGCACAATCTCGCACTGTCGATAGCTCGCTGACGTATTTCTGCAAAAAGAATCAAGATATGGGGGTTTGATTAGAAATCAGTTATTTGTTTGTGCTTTGGTTAAAATTGGACAGCATTAATAGGTATGTATTGGGTGGGTTCTTAAATTAATATGACATATGTTTTGTGAAGGTTACACCCTAGTGAAAGCAATTAGGTATTTGAGTGAGGTTTAGAGGTTATTTCACTTTTCAAGTAGTTTTAAAGCTTACAAGAAAGCTTTTCTTTCCTTCACTTCTTTTGGGTTTCAATTTCTAAATTTTATTTGATGAAGTTTAGAAATAACTAACGTCTAATAAAAAACATAGACATGCAGAGAAATTCAAAATTCGATTACCATTTTTAATCGTGAGCAAATTAAAATGCCAATGTGGCAGCACAAATGACCATCACAACAATCAGCTGTTTGGTGAAAACGAATTTCAAGCGAAACTGAAAATTTAACAGCCGCAACCAGTTTGTAAAAATAGTGATTTTATCATTAAAATACTTACTTTATTTATAGTTTAAATATGTTTAGGAAAGAGTGCAAGCTTTCGTTACTAAAAATCAAAAAGGTTGGCTAAACAATTTGAGTGATACAAGAGAGGTAGTGAAAAAGCCAGCGGCAGCCGCTTCAGTGCCCGATTTTCTCCATAACCAATAAACACAAATCTCAGCTATCCCTATTGCTTTTTAAAATGTGTCAAAACTTCTAGAACTACCCACGGATTTTTTTCACTTGTTTTGAATTGTCTTGAAGTAATAAACCATGCTACAAGGGTCTGGTTCAACAAAAGCTGCTTACTTCTTTCGGAAAATTTGTATAGTTTAACAAAAAGTATTAACTTCGAACTCTTCTTGGTGCTTTGGGTAGTTCATGCTGAGTTGGAAATGAAATAAATGTTGTAGCACTGTGTTATTAGCCCTATAAAAACAAGAATATAATCAAATTTCTTATCACAAACATATAAATGTGCTTGACCACTTATCAAATACTTGCAAAATATAAATAAATCACTTGGCCGTATCTTGTACATTGCAAATACTATATTACCACAATAATTTTTATCACGACAATTCAGTTAAATAGTTTCCGCTACAAACCTCAGCAGACAATGCCATCTGCGGGAAGCGTAATTTTCTCCGCCACTTTGGCTGTTACGCTGCTCGCTGCAATTGTCTGTTCACTGCCGTCCTGTGCATTAGACGATGAAGAATGTCGCGACCGACGCATGCATCCGGATTTCGTTACACCCAAGGGACGCGCCAATATGCGCAAGGTACCGGGTGAGGATACCAATGACTATTGGCACAATCAGGGCAAGGAATTTATCAAGGCTAAGTTTGCTGAGAAATTAAATAAAAATAAAGCGAAAAATGTGATTCTATTCTTGGGCGATGGCATGGGATTGACCACACATTCGGCAGCGCGTAATCTCGTCGGTGGTGAGGAGCAGTACATGTCATTTGAGAAATTCCCCTACACTGGCTTATCGAAAACTTATTGCGTGGATCGCATTGTACCTGACTCGGCAACAACATCAACCGCTTACTTGTGTGGCATAAAAGCCAACAGAGGCACGATAGGTGTGTGCGCGCAGGTAGAACGCGAAGATTGTGAAAGTATTTTGAACACAACCAATCATGTCTACTCGATCGCCAAATGGGCCATGGATGCTGGCAAATCGGCTGGTTTCGTTACAACCACGCGCATTACGCACGCTTCACCTGCCGGCAATTATGCGCACACCGCCGAACGTGATTGGGAGGATGACAGCGAGGTGAAAAAATCATGTGGCGCTGACAGCAAAGTGCCTGACATTGCAGATCAGCTGATAAATGGTGAGGTTGGTAGTAAGTTAGCGTTAATGATGGGCGGTGGGAAGAAGCATTTTATTGATACGAAAATCTATGTGAATGGCACGCGCAGTGATGGGCGCAATTTAATTGAGCAATACAAGCAGTCCAGCGCAAAGAACGCCTATGTGGAGAGCATAACAGAGTTGAATAGTTTGAACTTGAGCTCATATGAGCGTGTGCTCGGTATTTTCGCTGATAGCCATTTGCAATACCACTTGGAGACGGACGAGTACAGCGCACAGCCGACACTCGAGCAAATGACACGCAAGGCGATTGAGTTCCTCAACAAAAAGGAGCAGGGATATTTTCTATTCGTTGAAGGTGGACGCATCGATACGGCACATCATAAAAATATGGCACGCCTAGCTCTGGATGAAACTGTTGAGTTCTCAAAAGCTATACAAGCGGCGCGCGACTTAACCAACGCAGAGGATACATTGATTGTGGTGACTGCCGATCATTCGCATACCTTCAGCTATGCTGGTTACGCAGTGAGTATAATGAGATGTAACCCATTTGCTTCTTCTTCCTTACTTCTCTCTGACATTTATAGGATCGTGGCAATGATGTATTTGGCAGACCAGCTGAGTTTGATGGCGACCCATACATGACGCTTAGCTATGCAAATGGCCCCAGTTTTGAGAAATTCTTTGATGCCGATCCTCAAAAGCGCCGCGATCCGATCACACTTATGACAGGCGACATCCATGAAACATTCCCCGCCTTAGCACCTCTGGAATCGGAAACGCATGGCGGTGATGATGTTGCTGTATTTGCATCCGGCCCATGGGCTCATTTATTTACTGGCGTTTATGAACAAAATACAATTCCGCATATAATGGCATTTGCTTCGTGCTTGTCGGATGGTCGAACAATATGCTCCTTGAGTACTAGCTAATGCAAACTTTTTATAACTGACTTATTCTGATTGTAATCGTTATATCTCCTAAGCTAGTTGAGGTATGGAACTTAACTGTCACTTAAAAACTAAAGTATAGGTATGTTATTCACCACTGCAGTTTACACGCAGGTACAGTGGTGAGTTAGTTACCTATGTTATTCTTGTATTTTGAAATGTCAATAACATACTTATTATACGTTATTGGCAACCTTATAACAGCTGATTCAACCAACCTTATGAGAAACAATTAAATAGATTATTGGTGCGTCAACGTAATTCGCTATCCGTAACGAGTCTGTGTTCTTGACGACAATTTTGATAGTTAAAAAATAAAACAAAACTTTTCTTGTTTTTGACATAAGCTTCAAAAAACAGGGTGTTTATACACATATTAAAATTGAAAATTTATCAAGAGCACAGAATCGATATTACAAATTAATCCGTTCGACTATAATTAAATTGATAATATTTGCTAGTGCAACTCATAACTGGTTAACAAACGACTAAACCGGTGAGACTACGATTACATGATAAGGATTACGATTATTGTACAATAAAGTTTATGATATCACAAAAGTGGCAGGTCTACAGTAAATGATTTCGAGATGGACTGGTGGACTTTCACTCTTCCATAAAATTCAAGTCAGGGGAATATCTTTTGTTTATTTATATATTTTCTTACTCATATGCATAAGATGAAAATAAACAAAATTCAAGTTATCCATTTTTGAAAATCCCATAAATAAATTTGTATTTTTTTTGCCCATCAATAGATTTGTAAATATACTTGTAAATAAGTCAGAAATGTGAAAGATTAGTAGTCGAGTGCCATACAAATTCGTATTTATAATATTAGTACGATAAGATTTCGAGTGAGAGAGTTCATTTTTTGTGGAGTAACCCTTATACATTCGCTTAGCTGATAAAATTTTAACAAATCGTTCAAAGTAATATATTTTACTACCTCAATTTTAAGACCCAAAGTCGGTTAATAATCACGTGTTTGTGGCGTTTTATATTGATCAAATTATAGTAATTTGAGACGTTATACCTTCACGGAGTTCAAGATCGAGGTATTCGTATATGCCTCACAATGCCAGGCAATTCCGACCACTGAGTGCCGAACTTGCCACGTGATGGCCCAGCAAATCAGGCAAAGAAACAAAGAAGCAGTTCAATCAGGAATAAAACGGGACCATTTGAAAGCAAACCAGAAGAAGAGCATTGAATTTAATAATGGATCGAGACTTATTCTTAACCCAGGCAAAAACATGTTACTGCTTTGTTTTCATTTTTTTAAGGTTAGGGCCGAACTATGACTTGTTTTTGCCAAAACAGTTTATTATTTTTAAATCAGTCCTAATATAAACAAAATGTCAATATAATTTCTTGGCCCAACTAACCTCGATATCAAGGCAACGGCATGGGTTTTGCACATGTCAGAATTACCATTAGACTTTATCTTTACTGAAAATCAATAACAATAAAGATTGCCTGAACATTGTTTAATAGACGCCAATTTACGACTAAAAATACCACCGTTTGAAATTAAGATTTATGCGCTTAAATAAACTCAATTCGTACTAATCCGTCCTTAGTATACTTTCTACCCGCGTCTTGAGCAACATGTCGTATATTCAGCAAACGTTTTTACTCGTCACCGTACTCTGCGCGCTTGTGAGCTTCGTGCAGTCCATGCCCGATTGTGCGCGCGATGATGAGGCTTGCCGCGAAAGTCGTATGCATCCACGTCTTGCGCCAAGCAACCAACGCAAATATGCGCCAACCAAAATAGTTGGTGAAGCAACTAGCGAATATTGGCTACACCAAGGCAAACAATTTGTCAAGGAGAAACTGCAAAAGTCGGCAAACAAGCGAATCGCTAAGAATGTAATATTGTTTTTGGGCGATGGCATGGGTATTGCCACACACTCTGCAGCACGCACGCTGCTCGGCGGTGAGGAGAAGTCGCTTTCGTTTGAGCAATTCCCCTACACCGGACTGTCGCGCACATACAACGTGAACAAAATTGTACCAGACTCAGCGTCCACTGCGACGGCTTATTTGTGTGGTGTTAAGGCTAATGGTGGCACTATCGGTGTTGATGGTCATACGCAGCGCAGCGATTGTCAGGCAACTTTGAACACCACCAGCTATGTGCACTCAATCGCAAAGTGGGCGTTGGATGCAGGCAAATCGGTGGGCGTGGTTACGAACACGCGCATCACACACGCCTCACCCGCTGGCGTCTATGCGCATATAGCTGAACGTGATTGGGAGAATGATAGTGAAGTGACAAAAGATTGTGGTAGCAATAGCAAGATCGAAGACATCGCTTATCAGCTGATACATGGCGAAGTGGGTAGTAAGTTGACGGTGATAATGGGCGGTGGGAAGGCAAATTTCATAGATCAAAAAATCTATAAGAATGGTAAGCGCGTAGATGGACGCAATTTGATTGAGGAATACAAAGCGCAAAGTAACAAAAACGCTTATGTGGAGACGCTGGCTGAATTGCATAAAGTGAACTTAACCAATGCTGAGCGCGTATTTGGGCTATTTGATGACAATCATATGAAATATCATTTGGAAAATGTTGCGACACCCAAACAGCCAACCTTGGAGGAGATGACACGTAAAGCTTTAGAGATATTGCAGCGCAACGATAAGGGGTATTTCATTTTCATTGAGGGTGGTCTTATAGATCAAGGACATCATAAAACATTTGCGCGCATGGCTTTGGATGAAACTGTGGAGTTTTCAAAAGCGATACAAGCGGCACGTGAGCTGACGAGCGAAGAAGAGACGCTGATTGTGGTGACAGCTGATCATTCACATACTTTGTCCTACTCTGGATATTCGGTATGATTTTCACGAAAGAAAGTTTGACTAAAAGCTATTCACTGCCCCTGTCAATATTCCCTGCTGAAGTCTATCAACTTTGGAAATAGATCTTTCAATTCTTTTCCATTCATAAAAAAAATTAAAATTTTATGAAATTTCCAGAACGCGTGAAAAAGGTGAATTTGAATTCAGTGCAATGGGACTACTCAAACAGCTGATTTTGACATTAAGCCTACGAAATGCATTGTTTGTAATTCGCTTGGCTTTCATCTTGCATTGAATTCGCCTCGAAAAAATTATATTGAAAATGTTATTTCTTAAATTATTTTAAAGTGAATTAATAGAAGATAGAATCTATAGAATCTATACATTTTCAAGGTACTTTGTTTTTGTAATTCATAGGACCAATGTCAAAATCGTATTGTGGCGAAATTGTAGTGTCAAAGTTTGAGGAAAAAGTAGCTTTCAGCTGATGGGAATATTCGCCTAGAATTATTTTTTACATGAAGTCTGACAGCGGTCACTTAAATAACTTTTATTTAACTTATTTTAATTAATTTTCCCATATTTTTTTTTTTGCACTTTAGGTTCGTGGCAATGACATTTTCGCACGCTCAGGTGTTACGTCCAACGACAAACTACCTTATATGGTCTTAAGTTATGCCAATGGTCCAAGTTTCAAAACATTCTATGATGTTGCTGAGCATAAACGACGCGATCCAACCAAATTTATGACGGGTGCAGCACGCGATCAGTTCCCTGCCACTTCACCCTTGTCTTCAGAGACACATGGCGCCGACGATGTTGCCGTATTTGCTTCAGGACCCTGGGCTCACTTGTTTACGGGTGTTTACGAACAGAATTTAATTCCACATTTGATGGCTTTTTCATCGTGTGTAGGAAATGGAATGACAGCGTGTCAGCGAAAGTAATAAATCTTCTGCTTTTTAAACTTCATAAGGTCATAGCCACATAAAAATAAATCGAAATAAATACAACTTGGTGTTGAGTCGCTGAGAAAAAAGTTGTGGGGTAGTTGAATTACAATTGTTATTCTTATAGATGCGAAATATTTTTTTGTTTGATAATATTGTGATATGTCATTTTGGTCACGTTAGGAAGAAGTGGGCGTGGCACCTGCTTTAGGGTATATATATCTTTTTAAATATTCCTATTTTAGTTTGTTTTTGGCAATGTTAACAGATAAATTATTTAAACTAGTAAAACTTTCAAAAATTCAAAACATTTGAGAACTCTAGAGTAGCATTGACCTCGGCCTATTTCTGACTGTTTCTGTCAATTTCTGGCGCATAGAAGAACACAACCAAATTGACATTTGGCGGTGCTATCAAAGTGCTAATTGCTTTATATTCTGAGAGTTCATTTGCTTTAGAATTTTGGTATATATTAAAATTTAGAAGAAGTAAAAAAATACACTGCAAACAAAGCTTAAAATATTTCAAATTAACCCTTCTTCGGCCAAAAAAAAATTTTTGTTTAAGATTTTCCAATAATATCAATACTTTAGCGTTGATGTAAATCAAAAGCACACAGAGCACATATTTGTATATAAAAGCACTATATATGCACATTTTCTTTAATTATCGTTCCATTTTTTTCTATTGTTAAACTAAAAAAATTATCACTTAAATTTACAAATCACTTTCATAAATCCATTAGAAAATCCGTTTGGTCAAATTACACATTTACATGCGATATGTGCATGATAGACAAATTGACATCAATTTGCGGTCGCAAACATTCAATTTGCATGCTAAACACACCGAAGCCAAAGGCACTCACGCACACACAAACACACACACTAACAAAACTCGGTTATAAACAAGCCAATTCCCTGCCGCAAATATTTAGCTGAGCAAACCCTCACGAATTAACATTAAGATAATCTCAGCGTTTATCGCTGTCATTAGCAAGTGTGGACACCAAAGCACCACACAGGCAACCGCACTCACTCATTTGTGACCAGTCACAAATGCATCAAGCAATAACAATTGTCGCTGAAGGCAATGATTACTGTTATTACAGGTCATAATGCAAACTGAATATGTAAAAGCCCTGTACAAGGTTGTAAGCACGAATGTTGGATCGGCATCGTAAGGGCAGCGAGAGAACGCAGCTGAAACGAAGGAGGTGCTTGGTGGCGCTTTTGTAATGGAGGTGTTCGCATGCACAACACATGAATATTCATTGGCTGACATATGTTTTGGTGCCAAGTTCAACACGCTTTTAAAGTGCCTGAAGGGAAGAGCTCTCTAAAATAGTCCTGAGGGTAAACTCATGTGTGGTGCAGTGCAGCAAAAGCCAGCCACGTATTCCAATGTATTTGAAATGCGCGTTGATGTCGATAAAGATGTTTAACACACATACACCTACACTTACACATAATCGTTGCATATAAAAAGCATGAGCGACTGCAGCGTGGGAGTGGAAAAAGGTGCGGTATATCTGCGTTGAGAAGCAGTAACAGCCAAAGTCGAGCTGGGCCGAAGTTAGTGTAACTTTAACTTTAACTTTAACTTTAACTTTAACTTTAACTTTAACTTTAACTTTAACTTTAACTTTAACTTTAACTTTAACTTTAACTTTAACTTTAACTTTAACTTTAACTTTAACTTTAACTTTAACTTTAACTTTAACTTTAACTTTAACTTTAACTTTAACTTTAACTTTAACTTTAACTTTAACTTTAACTTTAACTTTAACTTTAACTTTAACTTTAACTTTAACTTTAACTTTAACTTTAACTTTAACTTTAACTTTAACTTTAACTTTAACTTTAACTTTAACTTTAACTTTAACTTTAACTTTAACTTTAACTTTAACTTTAACTTTAACTTTAACTTTAACTTTAACTTTAACTTTAACTTTAACTTTAACTTTAACTTTAACTTTAACTTTAACTTTAACTTTAACTTTAACTTTAACTTTAACTTTAACTTTAACTTTAACTTTAACTTTAACTTTAACTTTAACTTTAACTTTAACTTTAACTTTAACTTTAACTTTAACTTTAACTTTAACTTTAACTTTAACTTTAACTTTAACTTTAACTTTAACTTTAACTTTAACTTTAACTTTAACTTTAACTTTAACTTTAACTTTAACTTTAACTTTAACTTTAACTTTAACTTTAACTTTAACTTTAACTTTAACTTTAACTTTAACTTTAACTTTAACTTTAACTTTAACTTTAACTTTAACTTTAAGCCTTTGAACCCTCTCCCCCGCCACTCATCACTTGTTGCATGCGCCTCTGTCGCAATCCTCTGCAGACGAGCACTTATCGACACATTGACAACCTTTAGAAATATAAACTTGACATACGATGACAACGAGCACTTGCCCTTCACTCTGCTGTCAATGCATATTAAGTAGTTATGCAGATGTGATATTAAAATATCTTTCTATATATGTATGTATGTACACAACAGATGGCCATATTGCAAAATAAGCAATACACTTTCCAACAACAAAGCTTCTACTAACCAAAGTTGATTTTATCACCAATGCAAAATGATTATTCCTTTACACAAAACACACGTTGGCATGGCAGAAGCATACTTTTAGGGGCATGGAAGCGTTCATGTGTGACACTAATACATAAAAGCTACATTACATTATTAAAATTCACCTTTTATACACAAATGTGAAAAATTCATAAAATTACAGCAATAACAATGTAATGACAAACCCCATTCCCTTTTACGTGTTAACCAACTGCGATTCATAAAAATCATTTTATGAACAGAATCCACATGAAATGTTTACCATACACTTTTAAAGTATTTTTTGTAGTCTTAGCGAGTTATAGCGTATGCGCCGCAATTGATTTTTATAAACGCACGCTGACAGGGATGGATTTGGAATTATGACAAAATGGGCACGCCCACCGTGGTACAGCGCATTAACATTCTTAGAAGTAATTTTTCAATTTTTCAGAATACCTCAGCGAATTTTGGTATTGGAACTCAGCGACGTTCAATATTTTCGTGTGCCTACAACATTCCATAGAAATCAAACCAGAAATAATTTTTCCCATAAAAACGTGTCAGCTGATTGATTGCTCTCTCACACAATGGAGTTGCCAGTCATATTTTTGTATGAAGATTAGGAATAGTTTGTAGTTGCTTTACAAAATTAACCAAAAGTTTATATCAAATATCCCACAATATCTCAATAATGTTGATATAACCTAGAAATATGGCAACATGCGATATTTTTTTTTTTTTTTTCGAATTATCTTATTTTCACTATATTTAAAAATAATATTTAATGGTTTTGCATTATTTAAGGAAAAGAAGAAGAGATGAACTAAAGTACAAAAATATTTTAAAAATGCGTATTTGTAATAAGAATTTAACATATCACTGGCATATTTTGATTAAGTTTTATTTCTACTGACGTCACAAAGTCCAAAAATACCAACTAACCTTCAAATTTAAAACAAGAAATATGCAATAAACCTGCTGGCAATTTTCAAAATTTGCTGATGGTTATATTTACATATGTATATAGCAACAAGCCAACCACAAAAAAACACCAACCAAAGAAATTTATGAGACCAAAAAGTTATAGAAACATGCAACAAAATGTTGTTTGCTTTAGAGCTTTCTTCTTATCTATCTTCTTGTGCATAACGATGAGATTGACTTTTGTTGCAATGCGCCTTTGGCGATAATTTTTTTTATTTATGTTTGTATGTGAATTGTTGCAGCAGCATGTAGCTGGTGCCACAAAAAAACATCAGAGAACTTGGCAAATTGGCAAAATAACAAGACAAAGCGGCAGACAGCTGTTGACAGCTGTAAATTACAATGCAAATTATGTAGCGACGTAAGTAAGTATCCAACATAGATATTAAAAAAAAAAAAAATATGATGTATCATAAAAACAAATTTAAGTTCCTTTATAGTTTCAGAACATGTAATAAATGTGATTATAAAATGCGCCTAGAGCCAACAAAAAAAAAAAATTGTTCCATAAAAGTGCAGTCCTTTGCACAGATTGCAATGGAATTCGTTTTACAGCTCAATAAAATAACAAGAAAGAAACAAATTCTGAAATTAATTTTTTTTGTTTATTATTTTCAAGAGACATGTTAAGCTCATAATTTGTATTACGTCGTAATCAACAAAAATTAAGGCCACTTTTTTCAGAAGTTCGCCCTTCCTCCTTAAACATGTTTGTTTGGTCCAATTTTTAGAAAATTTAACTTTTTCCACTATTTTGAAAAATAAATTTTTTTTCTATTTTATTCACAAGTCGCTAAGTGTTTGCCAAAAAAATAACTGTTATTATTAATTTTATTCCCTTTTATTTGTTTATTAAAATTATTTTAACTGACATCAACGTACAGAACTAATAGCTTTCAATAACTCGTCTAAGAAAAGAAAACTCCATAAAAAATGGCGTGAATTTCTTCTTCAGCTGTCAAACTGTTATGCTAAATAATACACGTCATCTTCCAACAGCAAAACAAAGACGTAAAAGTTTATGATGCATTGCCTTTATGCGTGACTGCTCAGCTCGCTGACTGCCATATTTTGCACTCAAGTAATCATTTCACGGATCAGAGAGAGACGAACACATACTTGGGTAAAACATCGCTAGCAACAGTCCTTACCAGCCATGGCTACCCACTTTCTAAAACTTTTTCACCAAAATACCAACACTCCCCGCCAACCAGGATTGGATCAAAATATGCATAAAAATTGTGCATACTTTTAGGCGCTTTATATTTTTTAAATCAATTTTACAGATATCCTTACAATTCTTGTGTTATTGGCAACCATTTTCCAATTTCCCTGAAAACAGCAGCGCCTAAAATTATGCAACGTCTCTCAGACTACATATCGCACACTAGATCAAAAAGAGTCACAACTCAAAATCCGAGTAACTTTCAGTTAATTGCTTCTGGATCGCACAAAAGTGATTTCATTTTTAAAAACCTGACATCACTGTGCTCTTTAAAGAGTTACGATAATAGTCAAAAAGAAAAATATTGTATGTACTGGCCGCACTACTTTTTATTAGGCAATATACATATGCCAAGAAAGCGACCTAAAAAAATTTTGAGTTGTGACTGTTTTTGATTTAGGGTGCGATATGTACTTACTTTTCTGGGTAGCTCCACTCACTTTTTATTAACCCACTGATGGCTGACAGGGATGTTTCGCAGTTGCTATTAAATGAAAAAATGGGAAATTTCAAGAAGATTTGACGTCCTCAAAAAAATGGAAAGCTTCAAATACGTACACACCCCTGCCTGCAAGGCTACCTTGAAAGGTGAAAGTGCAATAAGACAAAAACAATTGATATGGAAAACAGTCAAGCACTCATATTTCCAGAAAGCAACAAAGTCATAGCAGTCGCTCTTTGCAATTTGACCTCGTAGCTGCCGTCTCATTTTGGAGCTTGGGTACAAGATGAAAGCACAAAAAAAAAGCTGAAATAAAGTGAAATGAAATGTGAAAAGAAGTGAAAATGTTACATGCAGAAATACAAAGGCAGTAAAAAGCAAGATCTTGAAATCGCATTTGTGTACAGTTCACTTAACGGGCACAGCAACGGTTAGGAACTCAAAAGGCAGACACATGCGCACACACGCTTTATTAACGTGTCCCCTTCAATTATCAAAAATATACGAGCAGTGATATGAGAAAATTGCAGACAAACTGAAGAAATAAGTCAGTGGAAACAAATGAAAGCTGACGGCTCACGTCACACGAAGTAATAAAAATTGAATTTTAGGGAAAATGCTACGAGGTGCTAGACCAGCATGCGTGCAAACATATACGAGTATTTGGCTCTCACGTTCAAATCCAGTGTCGTTCAAATCCACATTAGTCACAAAAAAGTAGTTAAGAGAATTTTTTCACCCACTCCAATCTAGGCCGAAGCAAGAGTTTTAAAATTTTTGTTTGTAAGTCTTTAAGTTTGGGCGGGCATCACTCAGAAACTGCTGAATACAATTGAATACAACTTTCAGCACTGCACTACTAGAGATCTAACTTAAAGTATAAGATACCCCCTTTTTCGATATCTAGAACGATTTTGGAGCTATCGAGCAATATGTTGAGCAGTGTGAGGTACTAAGCCTAAAAGTAGACAACAAAAGCAGTCGAATAGAATTTGCATACCATTTCATGCAACCCAGAAAACTGCTTTTGAAAGAAAAGTCCATATTTCTGCAGTTCTAAATGCAAACCAAAAACTCATATGTTGGCCACACTTTAATTCAACTTGTTTTCAATAAACTTCTCTCCCAAAAGAGTACACAAATAGTGAAATAAAATTTAAAAATTCCTTTAAGTCGCAGCAATGAAAACTAAAATTTATTCTCACATCTTCAATCAAATTATGCCAACGAATGTGTCCATCTTCGTTTTAATATGCAAATAAGAAAGTGTATGAAATGCAGGTAGAAAGCAAATAGATGCAAATCGAAACTTGTGCATCCAGCTGAATTGCCACTAAAATTGCACATATTGCATCAAAGTTATAATAACCCAGCAGTCAAAGCAACTAGTTGGAAACTTCAACAAAACCAGTGCTATCACCAAGCCAGACTAATGGGCGAACTGTCTTTTTCTCACTCGATTGATAGAGATTTTGGACATAAATATACCAGACTCAAACTAGTTCAAAATAGACCAAAGAGAGAATAATTGAATATTATTGGAATTTTTTAAGTTTAATTATTTAGCTGCCTCTGTTATGCTGGATAGATACTCTTATCACTTTTAGGGAGTATTTGAGCTATGTTGGCGAGAACGTCAAACTTAAAAACTTTTTTTGATGTAATTTTTTCTTGGTTGGTGTTTTTCAGACTAGTTGGTCATGATATTGGCAATTCTTGTTACCAGCTTGTATTTTTTTCTTGTTTCATTGCTGGGTATATACTCACATTAATATGCATATTTGCTTATATAGGTATGCATACATTTTCAGGCATCAGCAAAAAAAAATTTGGAATTCCAACAGAAAAACTCAATTGGAATCGCTTCCTCCCAATAAACAGGTGGCTCAAATTTGCATTCACATGGGCACAACTTTTGTGTGTATATACCCAGGACCAAATTGTGTGAACGATTATAAAAAAAAATATGGTGATAGCAGTGCTTGACAAATTGAAAAATTGTAATATTCTGAGCTAGCGCATTCTTCAAGAAAATTTTAAGAAAGTGCGATTTTTAAAATATTAAAAAACAGAGCGATCTTCCCCAGCCGTCGCTATAACACATTTTTCTCCCCACTGAGATAACAAAATTCAGACCACATAACCTTTGCTGAAATGAAATTTATTATAAAGCTTACAAGCCTTCTATAAGGCACGTATTTTCTGGCGGGTATGTTCGAAAGTACGTCGCCATGTTTCATATTCAAACTCTGTTTGGTTCCAAAAGTTCAGTACTCGTTTGCTTAAGCGTATTTTCAATTTGTTGCGCACACAATGATAAGCTAAAAACATTTTGCTCAGATGAATTTGTCAAATTCAATTTTGTTTCATTTGAAGAGTCTTCATCTGTGCCAAACTCACTTGAGATTTATGCGATTTTGCTCAAACAAATACAAACATTGAGATGAGCTACGTGCAGCTTCCAACTAAAATATATGTACATGCATTTAGGAATAATGAAGAGCAGTTGGTGGTTTGCTGATATTATTTTGTATTAACTTTATTTTATTTTATGTATTACATTTCATTTTATTTCATCTCATTTCATTTTATTTTATTTTATTTTATTTTATTTTATTTTATTTTATTTTATTTTATTTTATTTTATTTTATTTTATTTTACTTTATTTTATTTTATTTCATTTTTTATTCGCTCCCTTTTAACCCACAGTTTTGGCTTACTACCACATACGCAGCTGAATAAATATATTTCCTTCAATATATTCTTAAATATCATAAACATATTTTATGCATTTTTGTTGATCAGCATACTTTGACCTTGGTGGCACATGTGTTTCGCAGCACTTAAGCTTAACGTTCGCCGCACTTAGTTGTGCTCCACAACTTTCCGCCTCGCATATGAATATGGAAGGAAGCATTTTAGTGGCACCCATAAATGTTATGGCGTTCGCATTCAATAAATGTTTTTTAAATTTCTCTTTACACTCGCTTAATGGTATGGCTCATGTGGATGTTGCCTGCTGGAGTATTTACAATGGCATACCAATATTGCCCATACTTGCCCAACGCGTCCTTCTGCTGTATATTTATGCTCGAACATTATTGCTTTTATCTCTCTCGTACACCACATTTACTGTTTCTGCGCTTTTTTTCTCTTATTAAATACTTTTATTAAATTTTGTGTTGCTGTTTTTTTAATTGCCATGCCCTTTTCCATGCTGCTTGCCTGAGTTGTTGGTGCAGTCGGTCTTGCTGTTTGGACTCTCGGTGTGAAATCCACATAAAACTTGGGTTGCTTATTGCTTACATGAATACGGCTATTAAATAGACTTGCACCACATTCCATGCAAATGATTGCGATTTAAAACACACCAACGGCTATTAACAATAACAACTTCAATAAGCTTTTACTTTGCCGTTAAATTTACGATGCTGTAAGTATCCTGTCGTATGGTTTTAATTACTTGACTTACATTTGTAATGTCTTTTCTGCTGGTTTGGGGTATTCCATATTATTGGTTATTGAAATACAAACTCATGGACTTACATATGTATGAGGACAGTTGAATGCTTGGTAGCTGTAAAACTATATGTTTTCAAAGGATTTCTTAATAAATTGATGGCGAACACGCCAAAGTTGAAGCGAAAGTATCGACTCATACGGCTTATGACATGTGTGGCGGAGACTACTCTCTATGAGGTCAGGTGCTCTTCCTTTCACCACAAACCACTTTGTATAAAATAATCTCGTTCTTATAACTATCCTACTGTCTATACTAAGTAATAAAATTGATAAGAAAATTCGAAATACACTGTTGTAAGGAAACCCCTGTTTGAATACCAAGGGAATAGCTGAGCGAAACCGTTTATTGGTTTGGTAAGCACTGAATGAATTATATATTGATTTACAAAAGACTTAACTTGATTGATCGAAGTTGATATGTATGTAGCTTGCACCAGCGGAAAAACTGTTTGAATACCAAGTTAACAGTTTGCTAGGCACTGTATGTTAAAATTGCCAAATGAACTAAAATTCCATTGATTTATTAAAGACTTAACTTGCTTTCTCAAAATATAAATTTTGGCTTTCACCAGTGTTTAGCTCGGCTAAACTTCCCACGGACCTCAATTAAAACGTGATTTACTTTCTATCTACAACACACCCAACAAGTTTATGCCAGCAAAATTTGTAATTTAACCTCATCAATTTCCAATTTGAGTACCAAAAACGAAATTCAAATGCAAACAGAAATTTAAAGCTTCGATAGTGGCCGACACACATCCACTCATACTTAGATATGGTTGCATCACATTTAAATTTTAGTTTGATATTTATTATCTTGAACACAAATAAAGATACATAAATATATAATAACATACATACATAACAACAACAAATATTATGTTGTCATAATGCAAAAAGGTCGAGCACGTGAGAAAATAGAATGCTTTGTAAACACAACAAAAGGGCATCCAATACAACCATGCACAAACGCACCACGTGGGGAAAATATTTAGCTCTCAATTGGTACGCTTCTACACCATTTGTAACCATAACTATGTAGTTCAAGCCTCAATCGCTTTTACAGCCTATGAGCGGGCGATTTTAACATGGTGTTCTATTATTTTTTGTTTTTTTCCAGTGCAATTTAAACCGCTTAAAAGCTACTTTTAAACTTGTGAACATTTAGTTAGTATTGAACCGGCTTTAGTTTGGATCTTTAGTTCTAGTTCTATAATTTAGAGAATTTATCTCACTAGTTAAAGTATTCGGCGCTGGACAACTAAAAATATACAACAACAAATAAACTTATTGTAATTTCCATATCCTTCTGCTTTTGTCACCTTTTATGCAATTTGTTGTTGTTTGCTGCATATTTTTAAGTTCTTTATTGCATACATTTGTAACTGACTGTAAAACTTTGACATGCTGCAACAAAAAGCAACAACAACAAATTTATTTTGCTTGTAAATTTCGAGAAAATGATAACAATTTGAAACCGCACACAATGACTAGCTTTGGTCAACCGCATAGCAAATATGAGCTTTTTGTGCAGGGACTGGAAATTATTTTCGAAATTTTAATTTAAGCTTAAATATATATGTATGTACAATGAAAATTTGGCATTTCGGTGTCTTTTTGATAAAAGAACTATTTTGATGGAGAAAATGCTTAAAAACGTGTCACAAGGTTTGAGATCCGCTGTGCTAATAAAACACTTTGAATAACAGTAGTGTAGCTGTGAGGATAGTTAGTGTGTACATATGTAGGTACTGAACATTACGATTATCAAATACTCAACTTGTTTCATCAAATTTTCCATGTTTGTTTTTACCCGCCTTAAAATTGGACGCTGACTTTACTTTAAAGCTTCAAGGAAGAAAGTGATGAACGAAATCAGAACATAACGAGTGAAGAGTCTACGAAGGCAGCCCGGGAAGAGGCTTATAGATCCTACTTGAGGTCACGTCAGAAAAAACTTGTTGTCACTAAAGCTCACAACAATTACGATCTCTGTGCTGTATGTGTTCCCATACATTAGACTGGATCGAAAAAGTTGCTAAGTTCAACGTCATTAATTAACGCTTTTCCACCTAGGCGATCGGGTAACAAGGCAAGCCCTTAATTCAATTCACATTAAAGTGTTAGCTTCATCGAGATTAAATATTTAAGAGAGGGCAAGTCTAAAACTCGTACTCAGTCCGCACTTGTAGAGTGTTCAAATTCTCCAACTAGAAAGAGTAGAGTAGAGTAGCAAAAAGTTCGACAGCCACTGTGCTATGGAAAAACTGTTTGAATAACAGTGGTAATTTTTAACAGTTTGGCAAGCACTATGAATAAAAAAGCCACTGATATGCAAATTCTTAAGTGCCACTGTATTGTTGTAGACAAATATTGTTTCAACACAATTTTTAATGTAGCATTAACTTTTTAATAATTTCTTTCTCGCAGTATCTCAGCGCCTAATGTACATATGTATGTATGTATAAGCAAATATACATATCTGCACACTTCCTCTATATTTACATACTCAACACAAGTATTAAATTGAATAAAACTGTATTAAATAGAAGCTTCGTTTGTTCATGCTATACCTATGTATTGTAACATATATAAATATATATGCAATAACAATTTCTATGTACATATGTATGAGTATATCAAGTAGCAATAATGGTTGCAACTAGAAAGTCCAGTAAGGTTTACCACAATACGAAAACCAATGGCAAAAATGAATATACAAACAAAAACAACAACTACCTGACTTTGTACGGAATTGTGTCCATTGAAGTACCGATATAAAAGCAAGTGTCGATGTAATCTATTGTATTTGCTATGTATGTGTGCAGCACTGTAGTACACTATGGGACAATTCGCAAAAAATAATAATTCAATTTTAGTGTGGAACAGCACTTTACATATATTACCACTCAACGCAAATTTAATTCCCTGGTTTTATGAATAAAATGTTTACTCTCAAATCAGTTCGCTTAGCCCATAGTGCAATGCATGTGTGTCGTTGCACAATACAGGCACCTATGTATATTTATTTGTTGTCACGTTGTTAGGTTGCAATATTTGTTGGTATCATTCAAAAGCCACAGCCCGGAAGCTATGTATATTGTCTATTGTATTTTGTTTAAGGGCTCACAAACACATTAAGCGACCTTAACCGTATTCAAGAGCTTTGCTATAACAATTAAATTGCTTACAATAGTGTTAGTGTTCTATGGAACTAAAATTTAATTGAAAATTTATAGCGAATATGGCAATGATTTATCTATTTACAGGGAAAACGCTGCTAACGGACAAAGACGTTGTTGTCGCTTATCTCCTAACTATATGCTGTTGTTGTAATATTTCTACAAAGTTTATCGCTACAATTTTTTGTGGATTTATAAAAAAACCAACGGCACTTATTTTTCATTTGAACTTAACATTGATGAGATCTGTAAATATATTTTCCATGAAAAAAAATATAGTGTTTATGGCGCGGACAAATTTTAAAGCTTGCATAAGAAAATGAAAATAAAAAGCTCTAAAATAAGCTTTCGCAGCTTTTGAGCGAACAGTCCGACTCTTTGACTGATATCCAGTGTCCGCCAAGCTAAGGTTTCACTGTGTATGCAGATTTGCACAAAACACGATTAAAAGTTTCATTTCAAGGATATTTATTAGCAATTTTAGAGCTGGTCTAGTCCAATTAAAAAGTATATAAAACACTTAGTCAAAGCTTTATAAAATTCTGCAAATGGTAAAATGATATCTTAAAGCTCAAATAAGCATAAGGCGAATTCTCCATTTTTTGTTGTTGACAGAATGGACTCACTCTCGCTCATACTTGGCCTAAAGCTCACACCACTCGAGCTTTAAGCTAAACTTTTGAATTTAGCAAAACCCTTCACGTACGTCAGTGGGTTAAAAGTTCAACACAATAAATTCTAAAAAAGGTCACTCTATGATGTACGCAGGTCACTTCATTGTCTCTCAAAAAAAGAAACATTCCGTTCGCGCTTTCACACCATTTTATGAACTTTTTTCGGAAAACAAACAAATTCCGTCGAAATTCTCGTTCTCAGTTCTCACATTATTAGTTTTCAATTGTATTGACAAGTTGTATTAAACGAACATAAATTTCCCACGTGTTCCACATGACACCTATAATAGTGACAACAACAACAACGTACTCGTAAATGCAGCAAAAGCTTTGAAAATTGCAACACCGCATGATTTATGCTCGTTCGATTGTTGAAAGCATTCGAATGGTGGCAGGGTGGGGCGCTGTGTATGGGGATTGTGTGATGCAAGAACATTTGTTAGAAACGTGGCCAAAACTATCGAAGTCAGACGACGTGCCGCATAGCATTAGAAATTATAAATGTATCAGATGTTGCAATAGTTTTGTGGCACCGCAACAACGTTTACCACAGCAACCGCAAAGAAAGTGTAGAGGAAACGAGCACGAAATTGAAATGGCAGGCAATCGAACAAGCTGGCATGCCAATAAAGACAAAATGAAAACGTGATACACACTTTTTAAGACCACCATTATAAAAAATTAAGAGCATTTAATTGTTTATTAAACCAAGAGCTGGATAATTTTTTATGATAAAATTAATCAAGGCTTCCAGACCAAAAGTTGGAGCTTTTTATTTTATTTTATTTCATTTTATTTTATTTTATTTTATTTTATTTTATTTTATTTTATTTTATTTTATTTTATTTTATTTCATTTTATTTATTTTTTTTTTTTTTATTTTTTTTTTTTATTCTATTTTATTTTATTTTATTTTATTTTATTTTATTTTATTTTATTTTATTTTATTTTATTTTATTTTATTTTATTTTATTTTATTTTATTTTATTTTATTTTATTTTATTTTATTTTATTTTATTTTATTTTATTTTGTTTTACTTTACTTTATTTGAACTATATCCCATTTTTTACGCTTGCAAGCGTTCCGCTATAAAGGTAACAATAATACAAATAACTAAACACAACAACAGAAGCATATATATTTTTTCAGTTAGGTAATAGAAAACTGGCCATCTGGGTGCCATGGCTTAACTGTGGCATTGGTTGCCAGCAAGCGATTTTCTGTGTTAATATGTATGTTCGTGTACTCCTATGTAGAAACTCAAGTTCGATGTAGTAACCCAAACTTATTTGTATTCGCATACAATCATGTATCTCTGTCTGTCGTTGTGGCATCAATAACAAAATGTTGCACTAAATATTGTCGAGATAAGCAGGATTTGTGTTGCTGCACTCTGCAGCCGTTGTGACTTTCCACTTCTTCTCTGGTTTGGCTTTCGCTTTTGATTCGTTCCTGCCTTCATCTGTCCATTTGCAAAAATATTTTCGTACATTTTATATGAAAACGAAAGAAAACTCAAATAGCTTTTTAATACCCACTTCATCCTTTCAGCCGTTGCCAAACGCTATTGGAATCGTCCTTCTTATCATCGATTTGATTTAATTCTTATTTACTCAAGTCGTAGAGGACTGGAAAAGACTGTAAAGATATTGGCCAATGGACGAGCAACCAGCCACACAACCACAACCAGCAATTATTGAGCAGCTTCAGGGGCGTGGAGGTGCTTAAAATTTTTTTTTTTTTTATTGTGTGCAAGTAGCCTTATTTATTACTTTCATATGTATATAGGTATGTATATGTGTGTGTGTATGTGCGCCAGTTGCAGTTGTTTCATACACATATGTACGAACATGTGTCTTGTGTCGTGTTGCACTCGAACACAACATAAATTTTCTCTGCTTGCATAGTTCATTTTCATGACAAAGCGAGCCATTTTTCATTTATTTTGTTATTTACTTTGGCTTACGGCAAGGCAGCGATAGGATATCGTATTACAGTATTAAATATTATTATTGACACTAAATAAATATTTATTCGTTGAGCGGAATATTTATAATTCATAATTATCTCATTTTATACAGACTTGTGGTCGATATGGTTGTTAATGCTAATGGAAATTTAAAAGGTTGCTTGAAATACGTTCTATGCTTAAAGTAGATATTTAGCATTTACCGAAGATACTTAGAATCTTCTTTTTTTAATCTATTTGGAGATATGTTACAGGTTCCACGCCATTGACTCATTGGTTTCATTGGAGCTCATTTTTTAATCACAATGCGGTAGGCATCAGTACTTCGGACCTTCCACGATTTCAGTAGATCTGCTACATTTCTGATTCGAAGAGCAAAATCAAGTGTTTATTGTGTTTATTGCTCAAATTTAATGTTACTCTTACTTTTACTTTTACTTTTACTTTTACTTTTACTTTTACTTTTACTTTTACTTTTATTTTTACTCTTACTCTTACTCTAACTATTAATGTTATTCTTGCATCTGTATTTTCATCTCCCTCTACTAGTTTTTTCTTTCTATCATACTTACACCATCTATCGGCTGTTAAATCTCTTGAGAGAGTTCATTTTTCAAATAAAGTCGATTATTATGAGTTCATTAATTATTATAAACAACCATTATTACCAAACAAAAATTCATTATTCATAAAAATTAATAACTGTGACAGTCATACACAAATTTTAAATTAATTTTATCCTAACTATATGATTTATATACATATACATACATACATACATGCATGTATAAACAATTTTTTAATTATTATTTGTGATGAAAATTTAATTAAGCGACCAAGGCGGTTAGGGTATTAATGTTAAGTGTTAATAGTCTATCAAAATTCAAAAACTCATATTGCAAAGAACTTCTGTTGAACTGTCACATAGAAGCCAGCACATTTACATATGTACTTACATATGTACATACACACAAACAGGGTTTCGTTTAACGCAAAGGGAACTACATAGATAGTTTGTCGTATTCGATTTAGTCAAACCAAAAGTCAAAGAGTGCAGACATACAAAATATAGACCCATATATATATATATATGTATATGCAGTTGTTTATAGCTTTTTGAATATGTTACACCCACTCAACAGCTACTCATTTGCATACTCGTACATATTTAATTTTGCTCATATTACATGGAAACCTTTGTCACTTATTCAAATGTACTCATAACCCTTGATTTCTGATAATATTGTATTTCCTCTCTGGACCATATGTCAGTTGTGTGCACTTGCTTGTTCTTGTAAGCGACCGACTGTCTATTTGAATGAGTTGGCTGCTTGTTATTATGAGTTGGGCATGTCTTTCTTCTCAACCGTATGACATGTTGTTAATGCTTTTCGACTTATACTCTGATTGAGCAAATATGTGTAGGTAGAGAAGTGAGTAATTTTATATATAACACAGAGTTGCATCAATGTTTTGACAGACATTATGAGGACATAAATAAAATAAAACGGATATAACTTTTATCTGTATTCACCGTCAATCAAAATAAGTAATTTGATTTAAAGAGAGTGTTTAAATTTTAGGTGGGGTATTATGTGAATATGTTGTATAGGTATAAGACGGGGCCAAAAAAACCTTTTTTTTATTTATTTTATGTAGCAAGAATTATTAAATTGCTGCTTTTACTGTTTTTTTATTATTTAATAATTTAATTAGCCATCCCTATACTTATAAATAAAATTCGAAAACGACTAAAACTTTATTTCAAACATTTAATATCAAAACTGAGCCAGAAACACACACCCAATGCCATTTACAAGTAACCCCTTTCTCACTTTAAACTAGCTAAAAAACCCATTAATTACACAGCATTACAAATCAATTACTGTAATTACTACATTAAAACCTCGAACTACAACGCAAAATCAGCTCAATTTCCAAACGCTCTGCTACTTTTGGGAACACTTGCTCTCAATCTTCAATAAATAATTACGAACCACTCTACTTAACTATGCCAACGAGAATGAGTACTTAATCATTGATGCCGATTTGAGTGCGCGCACACATTTACGGTTATTTCCGACCACCACTTGCAAGTAAACAACAACAACAACATACTAATATATTATCATCCGACACACACACACACACACCAACAGAGAAAACACTAATCAAATTGCCAACAGACAAGCAAAAGTGAATGGCTTACAGAGATCTAACAGGGCGTACGAAAATCTACTCATCGCATTCGTGTGAAAAAAAAAAAAAAAAAAAAAAAAATGAAGGGAAAAATAATGAGTAGGAAGACATCAAATTAGGGCAAAGTAACAAAAAAAATCACACAAGCAAAATGAGGAGTGAGGATGCAAAGATGCTCTTGGCGGCACAAAACATGTCACTGAGTGTAGTAATTAAATTTGATAAATGACAAGGCAGAGAGTAAGCCACGCGCTTGCCGGAGCAATGAGGATTTGTGGAAAGACACAAACAAAAATCGGCAAGAACAAAAAAGTGCTAACTGAGAGTATTGCAGACGAGTTGTTGGTGGTATAACCAATGCGGGAACGCTTTATGAGTTGTGGCTTAGTGTGAAGAAGTGGCGGTTGGTATTGAGAGGGGAGTGCAAGTGTAGTAACAGCGGGAAGTGAGTAGATTTACAACACTGTTAAAGACACTCTTAAACATTTAAGCAGCTATTAGTGTTACTTTTGCCAATTTACGGCGTTAAAGTAGTCCACTAAGCAAACATCTAAAAAGGCACTTGAATGCATTTCTTTTGAATGCAAGTAGCTTAATTTGGTAATGAATGAAATTTAGGAAAAAGGAAAACGTTTGTTTTAAAAAACGCATAAATTGTATTTAAAAAAATATTATGGATAAGTATTCATGGCTACAAATGAGCTCAAAGAAAAATTTTTTTTTTTCATTTCAAATTAATTAATTTTAGAGCTTTTGCAATATAAATCCTTTAGATGGCGCAGTTATCGCTATAACTTAAAATTCTTAAAAAGCAGGCAAGAATTTCGTGAAAAATATTAGATTAGCTTTCCGACAAGCTATAGACTTGAAATTTAATGCATATTTCAACACTCAGGAATAATACACTCTGTAGGAAACAAAATTCCACTAGATGGCGCTGATCTGGACGGCTGAAAATCCTTGAAAAAGGGAGAAAAACTTGTGTGGGAATTTTGAGTAGCTGCCAGGTGCTCTAGAGACTTGAAACTTGACACCTGCTGCCGAATCCGGCTACAGTACAATAGTTGATCCAAAAAAATACGCTAGATTGGTTTAGGATATGTAGATAAATACATAAATGCAATTTTTACTAAAACATCAAAAAAGAAAAATATTTCATGGTAAACCGTAAATTTGTATGCAACTTGCTTGGTAATGAAATATTTATAGCCATGTAAAAAAATCGAAAAACTCCCAAACCTAAATACATACGTCATTTCCTAATTTGTGCAATGACACATTGTAAAAATATGACTTTCATGCTAACACCAACAGAAATTCTTATACAATTTATGCGCTGATGCCGAATGAAATAAAAATATTGAATTTATTTTATAGTTTTCTGTTGCAATGGCGGAAGTTTATTACAATAAAATTTCAGTTAAATTTCAGCTAACGGAAATTGTATAGAAAAAAAAAAAAATATACAAATATTTCCGGCAACACATTTCAAAAGTATTTGCAGCTACCTTGAATAAAATATATAAAAACAATATTAATTACTGATGTCATAGCAGCTTAGGGCATCTGTTTGTATGTCATAATTAATAATAGAAATTTTTGTTCTTCACTTTTATGGAAAATTCATATTTTCCGTTTACTTACTAGCAGACAAAATGGAAAGCTTCTTAGCTGCAATCGCCTTACATTTTTAAACAATTTTTGTGAACATTTGCTAAGATGTACTAGAGATGCATAGTTTTGTCCACATAACTAGAGTTTTGTAAGGACATAAAGGAATCGAGATAGATGAAAAGTGGGCTCAATTCAGTCTTGACTTGAATTAACATATTTGTACCACGCCCTTTTTTTGATATCGAAAATTTCGAAAACGCTTGTAAAAATATGTATCATTAATAAAAGCAATTGCAAGAACAAAATTTGAGTTGAGACCACACACCTTTTTTCAATATAGAAAATTTCGAAAACGCACAAAATGGTATGTATCAAAAATAAAGACAACTATGAAATAAAAATTGCTTGCTATCATGATCCAACCATAACAGGTCGTAGCAGCTCGACAAACATACAAACACACAAAAATTTTCTATGTATTTTGTTTTTGTAATTTGTGGGTTTATAGCATGGCATACGCATACAGGTAATATCAACTCAGCAGCTGATTAGATTTTTTTTATTTTCATTTTCTCTAAACTGTCAAACATGCTTTACAAACGCTTTTATATTTTGTATTTGCTACTGCCTGTTTTGACGTTTTACCGAAAGCGATTTTTAGTTTGACAGCGCCGATATTACCTGTATGAGTATGCCATGGTTTATAGTCAAAATCGTACTGAAAAATGGGTTGATTGTCAAAATTCGAGAAAAAAATACAAATCAGCTGGCCTATCGACACGACCTGTATTGGATCATGGTTGCTATTAAAAATCAAAAAATGACACGCCACTTTTTTTGATGTCGAAAATTTCGGAAATTTTCTAAAATGAAAAATTTTATCCAGAACAACTGGTTTTATGCAATGAAATCTTATAGTTGGATTGATTTCAAGACAATTTTTAATTAAAGAAATTTTCTAATTTCGCTATTAACAACTACAGAAAGCTTTTGTGCTAAAATGAAAATCGGTTGACGATCACTCCCATTTTGGTATTAAAATCCTCTAAAAATGAGGAATAAAAAACAGAACGTATTAAATTTTCTTTACTGAACCAAATGAAATCGTCTTATAAATCATTTCTGTAAAATTTAAAAAAATGGGCGTGGCTGCGCCTCTATATAATTGAACAAATTGAATTTCGACTGTTAATAACTTTAGCACCCTTTACACTAGAATGCCAAAACTCCCTACTCTTAGTGAGAGCACAAACAGTTTACAGAATAAAGAAGCAACAAATTTAATTAAACAAATACAAATACACCGTATTTTACGATATACATACATACAAACATACTACATATCTACATATGCCCTACTAATAGCAACGCACATGATCCAAAACATCTAGCATTTGTAGTAATTATTAAAATCCAATCAAATGTGATTTCCGCTAACATCACGTCGTTTCAGCGTCACTGACGAGCGCACATGAAGGAAAGCCAGCTCGCTTGCTAGCACATCCCAGCCGTTTAATTAAAATTCGATGCGTTTCACAGTGCACATCCCCGGTCGCTGCAGTTTCGAGCGCACATTTAAGGCTGTCAAATATTGTTTTTCAAAACTTTTTTTACGGAATTTTTTTTTTTCAACAATTATTAAATTCAACTTTGTTTGTTTATTACTTTCATTATTTTTGATTTATTGCGTTTGACATTAATTTTCTCATTTATTTTAAATTTTAATGAAGAGTCAGTTATAAGCAATAACTTTCATTCGACATTTTAATTTTAATTTAATTAACTGTTTTGGTTTAAAGATAATTATTTCAATCAAATCAATTTTTTTTAGATCATGTTTACACGGGGGGCGTATGAGTAACATTTTGTCATGTATGATTTAAATTACATACATACATATATGCGTATACAAATTTGCTTATAAATTTTGCAGCATTTCTTGGTTTAAAGAATATTTTAGGTCTGTGCGATTAATTGTTTAATTAAAATTTTGATTAATCATAATTTCGATTACTCATTTATGATTTTTGATTAATCAAAAAGGGTGTTTACTCGATTAATCAAGATTTTGATTAATCAAAAAGAAAATTAATTGATTAACCGCCTTTTTGATTAATCGTTTTTTGAATAAAATGATTAATCATACATTAAAACGGCACAAATTTAGAAGTTCCTTGATACTTCAACCATTTGTTGCATCTTCGACATTTTGTCCATTCGCGATCGGACAACATTTCAAAATTTTCTAAAATTTATTTTATTTTTTAATATTAATATAAGCATATTTGGTTTTGAATTTTTTTTATTTTCAGCTACATATTTCAAGGCAA
The DNA here is from genome assembly GCA_951509765.1 of Sphenella marginata. Lineage (NCBI taxonomy): Eukaryota > Metazoa > Arthropoda > Insecta > Diptera > Tephritidae > Sphenella > Sphenella marginata. Next base: position 121,041,878 of record OX608079.1, on the reverse strand, counting down.
ACTTTAACATAAGAAAATGAGTAAATTAATCAGTTTTTGATTAACCATTTTGGAAAATGCTCGAGTAAAACTCGTTTTGATTACTCATAATTTTGATTAATCAAGCAATCGATTAACTGAAAATTTGATCAATCAAGCAATCGATTAACTGAAAATTTTATTAATCCATTTACTCGATTAATCGAATAAATTCACAGCCCTAAATATTTTAATTTTTTGTTTAATAAATTTCCAACCTTTCTATTAACTACTTACTCTGATCTTTCACATATTTTTGTTTGAATTAAAAATTTAATTAATAAGAAGTCTAATATCCAAATAACCGTTAGTTTATTGTGATCCATAGATACTGCCGGTGGAACGATATAACCCGATTCCCTTGTTAGCCGCTCTTAGTCATTTCCCACATCACCCGATCCTTCTGCTTCCACATTCTATCTCTTTTTCCTTCACTTTACCTACTCCATTCTCCGCTCCATAACAACAATCAATCAAAGGATTTTAATTTTTTTACTCCCTCACTTTTGCGCTTTTTCAAGATTTTAAGATATTTCAATGATGCTAAATAATTTATTCACAAAACGAAAGCAATATGTTTTAAGAGATTAAAAATTTCTTGAGCAAAAAAACAAAATCGGAGAAAGCGCAATTCTCAAATATATGCTAAGAAATGGTATTTTGTGCGCCACCTACCTATAGCATAAATATGATAATCGATAAATTTCTTTGACAGTTTGGGGGTGAAGCTTCTGGAAACTAAAAAACATTAAAGTCTTACAAAAGTGTTCTCAACGGTGACTGATGGTTTGGCTCTTCACTTGATGCCTCACAATTCACATGTCACAGCAGAGTTTTTGAGTGCTTCATTGCGCCAACAACAACAACATCAGTGACAGCAGCGTCACCAGTTAAATCCCAGACAAGTTGATAAATATCGTAAATTGCTTTTAACATCACCAACAACAACAACAACAACAAAATGACAACACAAAGATTTATTTCAAAATTTGCTATCTGTTGTACATTTGCATATGGAATTTTGTGTTGTTGCTGTTTTAAATATATTTTGCCTATGCCCAATACGATTTGCAAAATGTATTTATTTAAATTTATTTTTATGTTATCTTAACTGCAATTCACTAATGTGCTCGTATGTTCAATAATAAATTGGCATTACAACTCAGCGCATGGGGGATGTAGGCCGCAGGGAAAACAAGTAAATAATACATTTTGTGTGGTAATTGTTGTTGGTGTTGTAATGCAGATATTTGCTTAACAGCATTTAAATTATTCGCAATGAATTTGATTAGCACACGCACTTGTACATAGGTATGTTTAAAGGTACATTTGTATATACATATGTGTAGTTGAAAGTCATTGACAGTTGTCATGGGAATTGAAAGGCAGAATGTGAGAAAGTTGCGTATACGCCATGGTCGCCCACACGACGCACTCATTTACATAAGCAAATTATAAAGTGAAGATGACTTGACAATGTGGAACTTTGAAGTAATATTTACTACAAATTGTGGAGTACATATTTCATTTTCAAAGTGTTAGATGAGCTTATGGAAACTGTTCAGTGATGAGTCGACTCACCAAATATTCTTTTCCGATAGCTAATTTTCAATCGAGCAGTTCCAGTGATATATTTTGGTTTGAAACTAGTCACAAAAGTGCTCACCTTAGCTGATTTTTCAATACATTTTTGATGAAAGAGTACTTCTGCTCATTTCGCAGTAGTTTCGTGGAGCTGTTTAATTTTTCTTGCTAGGATGCTAGCTCTTTTCGTCTAATTACTTGAAGTTAAACGAGTACTCAGAACTCCCTACCTAGTTTGTTCTAGTCTTAGTATCACAAGGTAATATCCTATTTATTGAATCGTCGCTTACGGCGACAACAGCTTAATGAGACTACCAGAATCCGACAGCTTGCGATTGCGGCTTACATCAAGCTCAAGGCAAAATACTAACTGAATAAACAACTGTAAATACATAATATTTGCATAAACATAATACACAAACATGTAAGCAAACACATATGTATGTATATGAATGTAAACTTTTCCAGACTTGTGATATTTACAAACTGCATATTAGGGTGCTTTTAAAAAATACTTTTTTTCGCTTAGTACTGGCGAGTAATTAGTCCTCTGTGAAAGAGCTAAAAATTTGAAAACAATATCTGTACATTAGAGATATTCAAGCAAAATTGGTGGTAGGAGACATTAATGAGCGAATATAATCCAAATCAATAGGTTTTAGAATTTTCGTATGTTTGTCTGTAAGTTTGTACGCACATCAGTGAGCAACTGCTGACAATAATTGCTTACAACTTCCAGTCCTACATTCCTAGACATCTGAGTTAAAGTTTAAGATATTTCTTATTTCGATAAATTGAACGGTTTCGGAGCTATCAACTAAAATGTAAACCACGCTGACCCAAAATGTATTGATACAATATGGGTATCAAACGAAAGGCGCTAATGAGCGCTGCTATAAGCATTGTGATTGAGTTCTATATCACAACTAGTTTTAGATAAATAATGATAAAAATCAGACTATGTGTAAGTTCTGACAATAAATGGGGTGGACCCAATGGGGAAAAAATGAATGAAAAGCCTTCTCGGCTGAACGTACAGACTGAATGTCTCAAATGAAATTTGCATACGAAATCTTTTTTAGTTTATTTGCATTTTGATTTAAACACTTTACTTAGTATCAGAACGAAAAAGCAATAACAACATTAGACATTACATTCACCAATTTTCCGATATATGTATGTATACGATAATTTTTCACCATAAAAATTTGTGGGAATTATTATTTCTTTCATCAAAAACTGCATGTTGCACCTAAAAATTTAAATGCAAATTGTAGAATTTTTTTTTTTTTAATAACAAATAAGGAATAACTTTTCATTTCAACTTACCTCAAAATTTTTAGCAAAGTTTTTCTTCTTTAAAAATCCTTTTTTTTCAACACACCTGAAAAATATTTTTTTTTTATTTGGTTTCTTTTTTAAATTTTTTGTTAAATTTTTTTTTTAATTTTTACATATAAAATTTTTTTTTTGTAAAATTTTTTATTTTTTTAATATTTAATTTTTTATTTTTTTAATATTTAATTTTTATTTCTCATTTCTTTGTTTGAACTACAATACACACAAAATTGTAAATGAATATTTTTTTGTTTACATTTTTTTTTTTAATTTTTTAATTTAAAAATTTTTTTTGTAAAAATTTGTATTTTCTTATTTTTAATTTTTATTTTTCATTTTGTTTTAACTACAATGCACACAAAATTGTAAATAAATATTTTTTTTCTTTAAATTTTTAAATTTAAATTTTTTTTTTTTGTAAATTTTTAATTTGTATTCTTTATTTTTTTGTTTTAACTACAATACACACAAAATTGTAAATAAACATTTTTATTATTTCCTTTTTTGCAATTTTTTTTTAAATTTTTCCCACTTTTTTTTGTTTTTGCTTAGTCCAAAACAAACAAAATTTTGTTTTCAACCCACCCTAATGCATATCTACATATATCAGTATTTACCCTATTGCCTTACTTCTGTCTGTTCATACATCATATTTGAAAATTTACGACCATCCAACCATGCATGCCATAATTTCCTACGTCTTCTACAATTTTAGTCTCCGCCACAACAATTTACGCCCTTTTAATGTGTTTTACTGCCACTAACTTTAGCCATCAATTTTTCATATTTTGACGGTGTGGAGAATTTTCACGATTATCACTTTATGCCGTGCCACTAAGGAATACGTCCCACTGAATTTAAGCTTAGCAAAAATTGACAAGAACAAACAGCATGCAAGGCAACGAGACCGTGTATCGTCTCATATCATGCACATAGAGACATACATATGTATGTACATACATACAAGAATATCTTCGTACACACATACATAAGTACATACATACATATAAAGTGTAGCATGAGAGATCTAGTTAATCGTTGAAAGTGCAAAATAGGGTAACTAAGATTTTTATGAACTGAATTTAGTGTTTCCAAGTTCTGAAAATTTATTTTTATTTAGAAATTGAGTCGGCTTAGAATGATGCTAAAAACATTGAACTTGTCTGAAATGCCTTCCATAAACAAATTTCGCGCTTCCCTATTAAATTCTTTTAGTCCCCCATTCTTGGGTTTTTCAAACTCTGCATACGCCTTTTTTCTCCTTTTTAAACATCATCTCGCTTTCGTATATAAATTCAGCATTTGTTATGGTTTGAATATTTCTCGCATTGCCATATTTTCTGACACATACATACATACATAATTTGCAGTTGCTGCTATCTGTTGATGCGTATAATAGGCTGTGTTGAATTGGCTGACAACGACCGACGTTGAAGGCTCTTTTAGCTTGGCTTATTTAAGTCTTCCTCGTTTGTGAAGTATGTTTTTTTTTATTTTTTTTTTTGTTTTTTTTCTCTCTCTCTCAGCTGCCGTGTATATTGAGCTTAGAAGCTATTTAAATTGCTTTATAGAATCTTTGATAATAACTCAAAAACTTTGATGAGATTTACGTACCAGATATGTGGGTAAAAGCTTTATAGAGCATGGTCTTAGACCAGTGAGTCTGTAGGCTTTTCGTACATAACTACAAAACCATTTATGTTTTTTATATGTATGTACGTGCTATTATTTCCAGTTATTAAAGATTTCTCTTTCAAATTGTTCTAAGCTTTCGGCAAAGAGATGTATAATTTATGAATATTAGCATGGGTTAACAATTTAATTTTTGTTTTTCTTAAGCAATGCTGAAGTTCTCCTTTCGCTTTTTAAATAAACAAATAAAAAATAATAATTTTTTTAAAATCAAAACCACAAAAAAACTATTTTTTTTTTATCAAATTCGCAAAAAAAAATTCAGAACTGTCTAATATTTTTTTATAATCTTTCATTTCAATACAAAAACAAATTATTCTTTAACCCGAAAAAAATGTTAATCATTAGTCGTTAGTCTATTATCTCAAATTTTAAATAATTTTGCTTTAGTCTTTAGTCCATCAACATAAATTTTCAGTCATTAGTCTTTATATTTCAAGTCTTTAGTATCTAAATCTCTTAAGTATTTATTCTTCAATCATTAAATTATTAATATCTAGTCTTTAGTCTTTATTATGAAGCTTGTTAAATATTTACATAGTCTTAAGTCTTTAAACTTTCAATTGTTAACAATGAGTCTTAAGTAGTTAATTTTAAAACTCAAGTCTAAACGTTAAGCCTTTGGTCGTTGGTCTTTATTATGGACTCTTTAACATTTCGCTTTTTATCTTTGGTATAATGGCTTGTAGGTTAGGTGTTAGTCTTGAGTCTTTAGTTGTCAAATTTTAGTCATTAATCTTTAGTTTTCTTTTTTAATATTTAATGTGTAGTGTTTATTCTTAAGACAAACATTTTTAGTAGTTCATCCTCAAACTTTAAAATCTAGTCTTTTTTCTAAGCTTTTTATTCAATTAGTCCTTAGCCTCACTAAATTAGTCTAGGTATAGAATTTAGTCTTGTACCGATATTCTTTAGTCTATATCTGTACATAAAAGACATCACGCCCCCTGCAATCAGTATATCTTACTACGCCTAATCTTTAATTTAGCAGCTTAGATACAGCCTATTTTCTAATCCCACATATAAATGAGTCGACTTTGCGTAATGACTTGTTAAGTCAAAGTCATTTACGAGCACACTTCGCGCTATAGAGTTTATGGGCATATGAATTATTGAGCTGCATTTATACGTGTGTAATAGGAATCTTACGGAGCTTCGATTACGAGACATCCAATTGATTTAAACACATGATTCCCAGCTCGGTTCCGGCATTTAAGCATCAGAGATATGACGAAAGTCCAACAAAAGCAAACAGCCTGTGTCGAATGATACAAAAGTTTATGGTTTACAAAAATTTTGACAGTAATGAGGTGAATATAATTTGACGTTGTCCTCATTTAGCAACTGATTGAAGACCTCTAACTTTATTGTAGTATACATTCTGCGTCCTTCAAATTCCTATGCCGTTTTCGATTACAGTAACAAACAGCTGAAAACCAGAATCCAATTCCGGTTTCGTTAAACTCACCACCATAACTGTGCATTAATTTAAACTCAACTATCTTATCGCTGTCATAAATGCAGTTTATCGGTATTCGTTGTTAACTGCTTCAAACTACTGACTTCGCAAACTAATTCACGCAATCAAGCGTTTAACTGAAATTTATGATTCGAATAAAGTGGTAAAATTGTGTTTAATCATTCGATTCACATTTTGATTAGATTACCCGATAGACATGGCACACATTGCGCCTACTTACCAGTGTCAAATGCCGTTGAATTAATTCAGTATTGAATTTTGCTTCAAACTAAAACCTAAACAGAACACAAAATGTGGGCCAGCTACGTGTTCGTGATTTGCGCTGTGGTGAGCTTGGCCTATTGCTATCCTGAAGGACGCATTGTCAACGGTACTGTGACTACAATCGAGAAATTTCCATTTATGGTGTGTTTTGATTTTGCAATTTTAAAAACTTTTTCTTAAATAATAAAATTATGTTTTGTGGCCAAAGGTTTCATTACGCAGCACACGTGGTTCACATTCCTGCGGCGCGTCTATCATAGCACCACGTTGGATACTCACCGCTGGCCATTGCGTTGAAGGACGCAAAGCTAACACCATGACCTTACAATTTGCAGAAAAGCAAGTTAATTTGCAAACTAAAAATTTATTGAAAGTGAAACGTATAATTTTGCACGAAGCCTATGACAGTACAACGATCCAAAATGACGTTGCTTTGTTGGAATTGTATGGACAGCTGGTCTACAATTACAAAACCATTGCGCCTGTGACGTTGCCAGCGCAAAACTATGAGATTCCGCAAGTTCCGGAGGGTGTGCCTGGCTCATTGGCGGGTTGGGGTACAAATGTGGTTAGTTTTTATTTTTTTTATTCTCATACTTTTTTTTACGGTACATACATATATATTCACTTACATATACTTTCCAGACTGGTGGCTACATCGCACCAATTCTGCAAGAAGTCAGCTTAAAAATCTACTCGGATAAGGAATGTATGGAACGTCATGAAAATAGAACGACAGTTGATAATATTTGTGGTGGCGTCGATGAGGGTTGGCAAGGTCAGTGTAATGGTGACTCTGGTGGTCCACTACTGTACCAAGGTCATATACAATTGGGCATTGTGTCTTGGAGTATCAAACCTTGCGCTAGGCCACCTTATCCGGGCGTTTACACCAAAGTTTCACACTATATCAATTGGATTAGAAAAAATTGTGATTCGTGCATCTGAGAAGTCTGTATGTCATATAAATGTATATTAATAAATAAATAAATTACACTTTAGAAAGAATTTTAGAAATCTTCAGTTGCTCTGATTGTTAGCAGTTATGTGTTGAGTAAAATGTTAAATTCTCTTAAATTAGTGTGAGACACTTTCTCACCACACCATAAGAAATCTCACCATAGTATTTTGCTATCAGTTGTCATTGTGCTTGAAATAGACTTAACATGCAATGAGTTCTATTAAATGAAATAACTCAGTTGTGTTCAAACATCTGTTTTCAATTCTGGCTAACATAAATCCGTAACATCCCTAGTGAGCAACTGTACATCAAAGAGCTTGTCGACTGTGCTTTTACCAAATCTGAAACAAAGCGCATTTCTTTGGTGCAAATGCGCACGACGGAAAAATTATTTAAGTTGTAAAGAGTCCCCCTGAGTTCAAGCACAGGTAAATACATATATGTCAAGTTCTACAAGCATAAATAAAAATGTATGCCTGCTTATAAATAAGTATGTACTTACACGTGAATACTTGAAAGCTCATACATAAATATATGTACATAAGTACATAGATACATACAAAAAATATTAAAGTTCAAAAAGATGAGCAAATCAAGCAAAACTCACTACGGCAGTAAACGAGTTAATTTTATTTTATTTTATTTTATTCTATTTTACTTTATTTTATTTTATTTTATTTTATTTTATTTTATTTTATTTTATTTTATTTTATTTTATTTTATTTTATTTTATTTTATTTTATTTTATTTTATTTTATTTTATTTTATTTTATTTTATTTTATTTTATTTTATTTTATTTTATTTTATTTTATTTTAATTTATTTTATTTTATTTTAATTTAATTTTTTTTATTTTATTTTATTTTATTTTATTTTATTTTATTTTATTTTATTTTATTTTATTTTATTTTATTTTATTTTATTTTATTTTATTTTATTTTATTTTATTTTATTTTATTTTATTTTATTTTATTTTATTTTATTTTATTTTATTTTATTTTATTTTATTTTATTTTATTTTATTTTATTTTATTTTATTTTATTTTATTTTATTTTATTTTATTTTATTTTATTTGCTATATCTCAGTGCATGTTTATTTACATACATATGTATATGCACGTATGATTGCTATAAAATTCACATCTAAACTTAAGTGTTTATGCCATCGGGTGAACAGCGTTAACAAATTTTCAAAATGAACTTTGACAACATATTTCGAGGACTTTAACAAAACAGCCGCAAGCAAACTTGAACAAAGCGCATAACGAGGGCAACGAAGCAGCCACTCTACCCTGCCAATGTGGTTTAGGTACTAGTTTATAGGGGCAGAAGGACTGCATGCATGTCACAGCAAAAGTGTGTTCTCTCATACAAATTTATGCACAGTAAGATTCCCGGAAGTGTGTCACTAACATTGTACTGCTCACGTACTAGCACATGTGCTCACATATGTTTCTTACTAAGTACATACATACATACATACATGCAAAAAGAAAAGAAAAGAGAAAGTGACATTCAGTTGTGGAGCACAGTCATCGTAGCAAAAGTTCTTAATTAATTGCCTAATGACTTCGGGCGCTAGATCAAAGACACAGTGGGTGCGGGGTATGTTTGTGTAGAGAAGACCAAGAGAGTGAACCAAAAACTATTATACTCGCATTTATTTTGTGACATTTGAGAGCATAAGCAAGACTTTTTGACATATGACCAGTATAAGTTGCAACAAAATTTCTTTTGTTGGTAAATGTTCCTTTTAATTGTTGTGGGAATTGCGAGGTTTTTTTTTTAGTTATTCTTTTTTAGGCTGAATTGTTGTTGACTAATGGAAAAACAGTTCTTTAGGATGTTGTTATTGTGGTGCAGCAACTCGAGTTATAGATAGAGTGGATTTGGCACACAAATCGCCCTGCTTTGAAGAGAGAAAGTTTGGCCTACTCATAGATTAAGAGATGAAGTGCGTCATAATTTCATATTTATTTTGTTGTTGTGCCGTGACTTTGAAAGTGCAGATGTACTGATTGTTCCTGCATTCCTATTGATGGCAAATCAAACATGCATACTTAGTAGATGGAACGTAGCTGCGACTAATTTTGCGACTTTAAAGTTATTATTACTTCTATGTAAAATTATGCGGTCACTATTATTTTCATGCATAACATTAAAGCTATGAAATGTTTGAAGTAGGCGCACAAGTAATAACGTCTTCTTCAATACTCAAATGCTACTTTAAAGTCCCAAAATTTTAAAGTGGCCACTAATGGTAGCCATTACAACGCCGCTACCAAATATTTAGCAAATGAATTTCTTTAGGCACAAAATTCAAAAATTGTAATACTTTTACAACAAATTCAGTTGGAAAACAAAAAATTCAAAACTCATTCATAAAATTGCCACGGCGTATGAGCAACATCTGGATGACGACAATGAATTGGAAGCGCACAAATTGAGTAAATAAGATATTTAAATAGACTTAACTAGGCATCAATATTTGTGCAACCATTTTCAAATTCAACTTACGCTTAGCTCATTAACAAACGAGCAAAATGCAAACTTAGTCAGCTGCAAATACGTTCATGGCAAAATCAAATATTTAATTAAAGCAAATAATTTGCTGAATGAGTAAACGAAAACAATCGAGACAAACAGACAATGGCTAAGCTAGTAGAAATCAAAAAATAAGCGAAAGTAGCACAAAACAATTTAAGTCCCAGCTACTCGCTATTGTGTTAAAGACTATTTGCTTTTTATTTCCTTTTTTTTTAATTTTTTTTTTTTTGCAACACAAACGGTAAACAACATTTAAAATTTGAGAGCGCAGCTGTTGAATTGCACTTCAGTGGGTATTTGTGGCAAATGCTGAACTGTCTGTTTGTTTGTATGTTTGTATGTTGCACGAGCTGACATAAATATGCTGTGGCGACTGGTGAATTAACTTTTTCTCGTTGGTGTAAAAAAGTGTGGCACTTAAAAAATAGTCATTTGAACACAAAAGCGAACAAATACTTTCAGTGACATTTGTGTCAGTCAAACTTGTTGACACGGTTCGGAAAAAAAGTGAAATTGCTACTAAATATTTAATTCACTGTCATGAAAATCGGCAAAAGTATAGCTTACGCGCAGGCCAGAAATGTGGCAATATTTGAAGACTTTAAGTAAGCGCAACGAGGACAATTAGTAGGTGGAACGGAGAGTGAACTAGCTTTACTGATGTAAAAGATATTTGTCATTACTTTGGGGTATACAAAACATGGCAGTGAATAATTAAGTTTTATCAACATTGTAGTTAGGTAGCTGAAACGTTGTAGTGTGGTAGATATGACCACTAGATAGCTGTGCTTATTTCTTGCTAGTCCGTGGAAGCGGAAATGGCTTACTCTATCAATCACCTGAGAAGGCGCTCGTTGAAGGACCGATAGAGGTCTACCATCCTTACCCATAGCTTTTTTTAATTTCTTTCTTTCCTTATCGCTAATATGAATACGACTGTTTCCTCATTTTCCTTTATATTAAATCTCACGCTTAAAAAAGCTACAAATGCACAAAAAGTTTTTTTTTTTTTGAACCGCATTGCCGACATGCACACCTTCAATACAAACACATACATTCATGTGCAAACCACAATAAAAAAAAAAAAAACATTTTTTTATTCGTAAATTTTGTGACGCCTGAAATATAAACTGAAATTCGATTGATGGTATCATAGAATGATTTATGAGCGCAAAAAAGTGGGTTTTGCAATCATTGGTTTTTTCTTAAAAAATTATTTTATCTTTTCAAAGCGAAAAAACATTTAAACCGTACGCATAACTAAATTAAATATTTATTTAATAAATGAGAGCTAAATATATAAAAGTATTTTCAGCAGAAAAATAACAAAATTGTACAATGGAAATGTGAAAAAATATTTTTAAATCACTTTAGCGCAAAAATAAAAAATTCTTATAATTGAGAAAAGAACTTGAACAACAAAATCAAATACTATGTAAAAGCTTAAATAATATGCATTTTAAAAGCTTACCTGTAACAAAAAAAAGCATTAAATTTAATTGAGATATACCAACAACATTATTAGACTATTAGTATATATAGAAGTGGTATAGAATTATTTCAAATTGGATAGAAACACAGATAGCGGTGGCCATTTTGGAACATTTTTTTGCTTGGTTTTTTTCAAAAACTTAAAATTTTGAAGTACACGAAAATGGCTGTCATGGTTACCTTTAAATAGTATTTTTTAAGGGAATGCTATAAAAAAAAAAAAAAATTATTTCCACATCGTAGGCTCGAACAGTGAAGTTAAATTTAATTTTTAAAAATTTAAAACTCCCTCAGCAAAAATTCATTTAAATGCATTACAAAATATTTAGTTAAATAAAATCTTCAAAAAAATTTAAAATATATTTAATTACTACATACGTTATTACATATCACTACGAATAGTCTATGTATATAACATAGTCAGACTTACGTAAATGTATGAAGCAGAGCAAATGTGAACAGAGGTCACACAACAAACCGTTACTGAAGGACAAACAACCTTCAAACATGCCACAAGCAAAGCAACACAACACAAACAAAAGACCAAAAAAAAAAAAAATATTTGTGAAAAACGTTGAGCTACTGCTTGTGGCATTGATGTAATGGCAGTTGAACAAAGCTGCAGCACACACACCCACACCAGCACCACAACAACAACAACAACAAAATGTTGGCTACACAACAAGTCGCGCTGAGTACTAACTGCTCTCACCACCACCACCACCCATACCAATATTTCAACTGAACTGTGCAAATGCAATGAATTTTGGCTTTACGGTTGACGGAAGTTGGGCTGCTGTGGTCGCACGATGATGATGTTCGTCTGTTTGTTAGGCTGGTTGCAGCAGTCGATTTGTGTTGCTAAGGCAATAATGGTGCATCGGCCGTGTCTTCAAACAAAGCCATAACCACACACGATGATTATCATACGAACGACATGTCGCAAAGGGGGTGGAAGCAAGCAAAACCAACAGCGAACTAAAGCACAGGCGAAACGTAACCACAGCCCACACCACCACACCTCACAACGAATGCACTTCTTACAACCAGCGGCGCAACTAAGTTGGCGACAAACGAGTGATGGCAAATAGTGGTCGATGCGACTGTGGTGAATTGTGGCGCATACTCAACGCTTAACCAAACACCATTTCACGGATATATGATTTTACTCTCAAAAAAAAGAGCCACATGAGTGAAAGATTGAGGAGTAAAAGTTTTTGAAATAGCATGTGAACGAACTTAAATAAAAAATAGAAAAATAAATGTAAACCAGTCAGCCGCCCAAAAGCGACACCCACCTGCAACTAAGGCTGGTTAAATGACACGCGTGCTTTTTTTTGTTAGCTCGTTAGTTCTGAGCTTAGGTGCTACATGCTTGAGTTTTTGCATTTTTTTTTGTCTCATCGCATTTTGCTTGCAGTAAAAAAAAGGAAAAACCACAAACTAAGTCGATTTGGACTATTTATAACACAATTTTTTCGGTGTCCTACAACAAAAAAGTCAACGCGAAAAATTCTGCCTGAACGATTCCTAATTTTTTTCAGTTGCCGTTGCCGAGTAATCAGTCGAACACTAATAAAGAGCAGTGATAGCAATGAAAATGATTGAAAATACTGAATACACAGTTCAACAGCCGATCAAGTTTAAATTTTTTTTAAATTTGTTTTTCAAGTTGCACTGAATTTTTAGAAATTTATAGCCCAATTATTATTCTTTTTTTTTTAAATTAATAATAAAAAAGTCCTAGAATAAGATTAAAAGAGGAGTCCACTTCCCTGGGAGGGCTATTTATTTTATTTATTTATTTATTACAGTCTTTTTGACTTAGATTATATCTTTAGTATCACAGTGACACTATCTAAATGGTAGAGTCTTACAATAATTAAATAGTAATTTTTTAAAATTGGTAATATTATTGCAGTCTTTTATCTCATTTGGTAGCTCATTATATGCCTTTATTCCCTCATAATATATGCTATTTTTATCAAATTCGGATCTTACAACAGGCAAATGAAAATTGTACATATTTCTTGTTTGATAACGATGCACCTCGTTGTTATATCTCACACGATCTTTTATGTAGTTCGGCAGATTACCTAACTTCATGTTGTGTATAAATTTTAGAGTATGGTATTTAATGATTTGTTTAACACTAAGCCAGTTCAGACTCTCCATCATTTCAGAGATTGGAGTATCAAAGCGTTTTTTGAGTATAAATCGCATCACTTTGTTTTGCTTTATTTGTAGTTTTTGTATATGTGTTGCTGCCAATGTGAAAAGGATGGTGGGACAATATATGAAATGGGGTTCTATAATAGATCTATAAACCATTGTTTTGTAATGTCTGCTAACATATTTACATGATCGTATCATAAAGCCTATCTTTTTAGATATTTTTTTCTCCGTGTATATAAAATGCTCATGAAACTTCAGTCTATCATCTATTGAGTTATTTTTATTTTCTGTTTTTCCGACAGGGTGAATGCTAGATTTATATTGGAACGATTTTCCGTCATCCCTTGTCAATTTTTGTTTGTTTACAAACCGGTTTCGGCGATCCGCCATCTTCAGTGTAAGTTTTCGTTCCGAGAACCGGTTTGTAAACAAACAAAAATTGACAAGGGATGACGGAAAATCGTTCCAATATAAATCTATCATCTATTATTATTCCCAAATATTTTATTTCATTCACTTTTTGTATAGGGGTATCAGCTATTTTTAGCATCACATTTTGCTCTTCCGTAGATTGTCTTCGCATAATCATCCATTTCGTTTTCTCTGTATTAATTTTAAGTTTATTTTGGCATAACCACTTATATATGTTGTTTAGGTCAGCTTGTATTTTTGATATAGCCTCAGGTGAAGATGGGCAGCTTATAGTTAATAAAGCATCATCCGCAAAGAGTCGTATTTTACAGTGATCGATACAGGTGTTTATATCATTAATATAGATGATGAACATAATTGCTGCCAGTACTGACCCTTGCGGTAGGCCTAGTTCAATGTTTACTTCTTCCGATACTGCATTTCGTATTACCGTCCTCTGTTTTCTTCCATCAAGATAACTTTTGAACCAGTTAATTGCAGCGCTACGTACACCGATGTTGTGCAGTTTCGTCAGCATGATGTCCCTATCGATGGTTTCAAAGGCTCTTTTAAGATCAAGAAAAACTGACACTGCTGTTTGTTTACTGGACATGCTTTCTTTCCACTCTGCTATTACTAAGTTGAGTGCAGTTTCACAGGAGTGCTTAGACCTGAATCCCGATTGATCGCTTATAATAATATCGTGTTCATTTAGATATTCCAATAACTGTTCTTTTACAATGCTTTCCATAAGTTTCTCGTCGCTAGGCAGTGTGTTGATAGGTCGTATCTCTTCAGGTTTCACTGTTCCTTTAACTTTTTCTACCGGCACAATTATAGAGGTCTTCCAGCACTCCGGGAAAACACCACTGTCAAAGCTTTCATTCACAATACACGCATATGTGTGAGCCAGGTACTCCACGCTGTCCTTAATTACGCCTTCTGCCAGTAGTTTTTTTCCCCCATACTTATTTTTCAATCTCTTCGTTGCTTGCATAATCTGTTCCACATTTATATGTTTAAATTGAAATGGGCATCTATTTATGTCGTTGTGTGTTTCGCCTGGTACAATATTCTCGATGCTATTACTAATTGATTCAACACTCTCCACAAAATATTGGTTGAGTTGGTTGGCAATTTCACTGTCTTCCTCGATGAAAATGTTATTGTAAAATATTCGTTTTATTTGAGATGTTTCATTGTTCATGTTGACTGCTTCTTTGAGACATTTCCACATTAGCCGTTGATTATCACAATTGTTATTGATTCTATTTTCCATATATTTTTTCTTTTTAATCCTCACAATTTTTTTGTAATATCGTTTGATATTAATATAATTTACCCATATATTTGTTCTTTTTGCCAGTTTGTAATGTTCGAATTTCATTTTGTTCAGCTCAGTTAGCTCACGGTCATACCATTTATTCATAAGTTTAATTTGTACTCGTTTTTCAAATGTTAGTACTTCCATTATTTCACACAAGACATTATGTATTAACTGGATTTTCTGCCCGATATCGCAGTTCGATAGTTCCGCTATATTGAAGTTCCTTAGGTTATTTATCAGGTTTTCTTTTGTGTAGTTATCCCAGCATAGGCGATTTTCATACACTCTCATTTTATAACATCTTGAGGTAGGCATTTTGAAACAGATTGTCTCATGGTCTGATACCTTATGCTTCTCGAGATGTTGTACTTTGATGCTATCACTATTACTAAACAGAAGATCTATTTTGGTTTGAGATGACTCGGTAATTCTCGTGTTAAAATCGATTAGTTGCTGCATGGATGCTGCTATGTGAAGATCGATTTGAAATTAAGGATACATCCTCGACGGGGATCGATTGGGAACACGAAGAAGCAAATGGTGCAGTTCACACGACGACCAACACAGTTTAAATGGTTAATCATATGTTGAGTGATGCTAAACAACACTTTTCAAATTCTAGATACCAAGTATCAAGTACCAAAATTACAAAATATCAAATGCCAATTACTAAATACCAAATTTTAAATACCAATTACCAAATACCAAATTTTAAGTACCAATTACTAAGTACTAATTACCAAGTACCATGTTCCCAATACCAAATAATATATTCTAAATGGGAATAACGAATAAATAAATAATCATAAATCAAATAACAACTACCGAGTACCTAATTTTAAGTACCAGATACTATGTGCTGAATTACCAAATATAAGAATTAAATTCCAGGTATGAAATACCAAGTACCAATTACCGAATACCAACTTCCAAATACCCAATTCCAAATGCCAAATATCCCATACAAATAAACTAACTAAATAACAAATTTTAGGTACCAATTACTAATTACCAATTACCATGTAGCAAGTTCCAAATAAAAAGTTCCAAATACCATGTCCTGAATACCAAATATAAAAATAAATTCCAGGTATGAAGTACCAGGTACCAACTATACTTTTGTACTGTACAATTACTAATTACCAAGTACCAACTACCGCATACTTAATTCCTAGCTTCAAATAAAATACCGCCATAGCATAGATCTTTGTGTGCATTTTGCTGGGATTTGCATTTTTGAATAAAAATCGATTATTATTTTTGCTAACTTTGGACAGTTGTTGTTGTGCAATCATATGCATGAGCAGTCAGGTCTGTGTTGCAGCTTCCAATTAGAAGCACGCACGCCTGCTATCGGCAAACTTTTCTAAACACTTTCGTAAATGTGCTCGTACAAAACTTTTATTTGTTTCGCCCACACCATTTTTGCGTTCCCTAACACACTTTTATGAGCATAAAAAAAGTTGTTCTCATGGCAGCAGAGTTGCATTTTATCGAAGTAAAATATTTTCTATGTATGTTTGCACATGTACAAGTTTATGTCACTTTCAATTAATTTTTGTTCGATTTCAATTTCTTGACATGAGATGATTGGCACGCCATTTTGGTTTAATAGTTGGATGCCAGTGTTGCTTCTTTTGAATAAAAATTTCATTTCACCCAACAGTGTTTTAAAGCTGTGCCAGAAAAGTCAATTGACAGCTGCTCGTCCGTGTAAACGAACTCTTATCTGTCTGCGCGAATGTTTGTACGCTTATCATTCAAAGTCCACGGCAACAAAAACAATGCAGTTTTTGGCATAACACAGCTGCCGGTCCTACTTAAAATATGCAGTACATTTTCATAGAATCATATCTTCACTTCATCAATCTCAAAAATATTTTTATTATTCATTTATGCGCTGAAAATATTAACTAATGTTACAAAACAAGCTAAATATAGCGTAATGTGTCCTTATATGTGGATATACATACATACATATTTATATGTATATGAAACCATATGTGTTCTTGAAAAAGTAGCCAAATAAAGGTTTATTGTTTGGCAACATCTGTAAAAATCTCAACTTGAGAAACGCAATCAAAATCGGTTGCAAAAAGCGAAAAAAAAATTAGCAAATACATAGACTCATACGAGTACTAGGGGGTTGTCAATGGCTGAATCGGGTACTTGTTTTAGTCCCGAAATTTTGCAGGATTGCAAGCGAGTAACTGTGATTTGATTTTGTCAGCAGAGATTATTTTCGGTGCTAATTCTGGTTCCAAAACAAAACGGAACCCGTCACAAGTCCAATCAGCTTGTGGGCCAGACGTGTTAAATCTGGATTAAAATTAAAAATCAGTTATATTAAACTGCTATTTTAATTTAATTGATTAATTATGATAATCGAACATATTTCGAATAATTAATCGATTAGGATTAAATTTTGAGTTCGATTAATTAGAGTTGTTGTTGTTGTTGTTGTTGTAGCAACAAAATCACTCCCCGAAGGTTAATCAGCATTAATTACTTTTTTCTATTTAATCCTAGGATTAATCAAATTAATCAAAATTTCAGTTTGATTAAAATTTTTGATTACTTACGATTAACGAGGATTAATAAAACAATTTTGATATTTCAATATTAATTGAAATTAAAACTTTATACAATTTTGTTTTTTTTTTTTTATAAATTCATACAAAAAAAGTATATATATCTCCTGAAACAAATATTGCCAATGTAAAATTTGAAAATTAATTGTTATTATTACTGTTCTTATTTATTAAGTTTATGTATATTAAATGTTTAAATATTTACATTTTGTTATTAATTCTCGCTAATCGTAATAAATCAAAAATGTTAATCAAATTCGAAAGCGAAATAAATCCTCATTAATCGAACACAAAATGTAATCCTAATCGAGTAATTATTCTAAAAATGTTCTATTATCACAATTAATCAATTATTACAAAAATAACAAAAAATTTGATTTGATTATCAATGATTAAGATTAATAATCATTGATTAACAGCTCTGTTGTGGACGAAATGCTTCAGTCTTTCGCACAAAACAGACTGACTTCGCATTGGTTGGTGTGTTCGGGCTCGCTAAAACCATAAAGAGTCTTCTCAGCGCTTATATAATACCGTTGTCACAAAGTTCTCATATTTGGCATCCCTAACATGCTCACACATACATATCTACTAACTAGAAGAAGCAATACAAAATAACATATTAAAACCACAGCCGATGGTGGGTTAACAATTTCAGAGCGGCCATTGCCAACATGAAGCACAGATGTTTCTTATTGCTACTTGGCAGACGAAAGACATGAGATGTGCGTTTTGGCATTCCATTCAGAGAAATGCCATTCCTACTCGCTGATGATGAAGAAAATTTTAGAAAGTCATCTACAAGTAAGGAAATAAAATCAAATGAAATAAGAATACTTAGCAACAACAACAACAACCGAAATAAAAAATTGCGAAATGTCCAGCTGCCGACAGAAATCAACTTGTGCCAAAGCAGCTGTTAAAATAGCAAAGACACCAAAAAATTGCTAGCGGAAGCTTAAATAAAATTGCTTTACAACTTTCTGAGGAGGGACAGACATAAATTGCAAAAGATGTAGACTAAGACGCACGTACCCGACATTTTTCATATTTTCACATGTTAGGCGAACTCGAAATACACTCGCAAACCGAACATGCGTTTGACCTCAGTTCTCATGGGAAATGCATGAAGTGAGTTTGAGAAATTTCGCTAATAAAATATGGCAGCCAATTTGCTAGTCTACGGAGGTTAGAAAGAAAGAATAAATGTTCATTCTTTACGGACAACCAAGTGAATAACTCACAATTTGTTTACTATATATTACATGTATTAAACATAAATGACTGCATACATATGTACATTGGACTGCACCAAAAAAAAAAATCGAGAAGAAGTCTCAGACCTTAAATTAAGAGTTTTAAGACCACACCCCGAAGTTATATAGTTTTATGATTATGGTTATGTTTGTAGTTATTTCCACGGTTACGTCTATGTGTATAGTTATGGTTACGGTTACGGTTATGGTTACGGTTATGGTTATGGTTACAGCTACGGCTGTGAGCGGCAACTAAAATTGCTCCCAAAAGCAAATCCTAGGAATGTCTATAACTCGGCTATCCACTAGCAAGAAATTGGCCTGAACTATGAGCTCATACCAGCCTTTTACATATATAATTCAACAGATAGACAGACGGGCATAGCTCAACGCCTTAAACATTTCGGTGGTCTTTTTATCTCTTCTTCTTTTCATACATAAGTAACATCGGACCAAAGTTATAATACCATGTCATGTTCATGAAAAATATTAAAATAAAAAAAATGGCACAGCCTAATGTATCTACATACATTTCCATCATATTAGCATATTTTTCAATTGTAGATTTCTTCCTCCATGTCATTTTATACAATTTTACCACATCAGCTTAGATTTTTTTATTTGCTCATTTTGTTCACTATTGTCATTCTCTTCTTCTTCTTCCAACAAAACCTTCGAAGCATATAAAAGCTGTCATAATAAGTTAATGACGCTTCCTGACTAAAGCGCTAACTTGTTTGCCGACCTAGTGACGATGGCCATTAGCAACAGCAAGGAGCAAAAGGTCTATAACGAAGGTGAAAAACAAGCATTCACGACATTGCAAATAGTCGGCTGCCAGAGAGACCATACAACAAAAAAATTAGATAGCGATTGAATTAAAATGTCAATGCGACAGTAGACTAACGATGAAGATAACGAACCATGAAAGCCTGCAGGCACGATTGACTGTGCTTTAAATTTATGATTACTCTAAGTCTGTGTGGAGATTAACCGACCTCTCCTTTTAAGGGACGTTCTTCAAGAGGAAATTGTAAAAATTTCAATGGAAAGGGGAAATGAAGAGTGAAAGTAAAAAAAGCGTCATCTAGAGCAAATTTACTCCATTGCCCTTTTAAAGTTTATGTAAAGTTATGGAACTAGTGATCCGTTAAGTGACCCTCTAGCTCCCAGAAGGCTGAGTGATTATTTACTGTTCTTAAAAAAAGAAAGAAATAAACAGCTGTTCAAATCAATGCTGGCAACTCTATAATTTTTCCCCCACTAAGAGGTCCGTTTCAGCAACTTTTTGTTGTATTTAAACAGTGTCTAAAAATCCACTATTATTTAGGTTATACGCCATGGCTACGGCTATGTTGCTAGCATGGTGTATGATTAACTATTATTATGGTTATGGTTATGGTTATGGCCATGGTTATAATTATTGTTATGTTTACATATATTTATATATTTACAATAATCACGTTATCGCTACGGCCATGGTTACGTTTATTTTTATGGTTTTGATTATGGCTACGAATAATTTACATGTATCATTATGGATATGGCTATGGTTGTTATTCTGGTTATAATTATTGTTATTAAAATGATTATGGAAATAGTTATGGATCTCTGGTTATGATTCCGGTAAAGCTTCAAGTTATCTTTATTGTTTATTTTATCATTACGGTTAATTTTATGTTTATGGTTATAGTTATGGTTACTGTTGTGGTTATGTTTATGGTTATAATTATGGTTATGTTTATAATTACGGTTACGGGTGTGGTTATGTTTATGGTTACGGTTACGGCTATGAAATTTAAATTAACTATACGAATGCATAAAGGATTAATCAAACAAATTTTCTTGAGCGGAAACTAGAATTGGTCCCAACAGCAAATCCTAGGAATGCCTATAACTCGGCTATCCACTTGTAAGAAATTGGCCTGAACTATAAACTCATATCCGCCTTTTAATTATTCAATATATTTAATAATTTATGTATTTAAGATTCAAATTACACAGCCAAATAAACTACAACAAAATATTTATTCAGTCGTCCTCATCATATAAAGATAGAAATCATAAATACTATTTGCTCCATAAAGCTCTCCACCTCTCTCATAACCCAACTAATCAGAATTGATAACTTTCCAAGAAGTTGACTGCATTGAAGGGTCAGTAACAAACTGTAAGCCAGTGAATAAGGTAAATGCATAAATTTGAAATTGAATTAAAATTCTGTGAACGCACAGAGGTACACAACGGAGAAGATGCAAGCAAGAGCAGTGCGCTTGGCGAACAGAGAAAACTCTTGCCCTTTCAACTGCCAACCGAACGCACGCAATGGCAGTCAACTTGAGCAAAACTTACTCGGTACGCAAACGGACATTTGTCTTATGCAATTATGTATATTTCTCCCAGGCGAGTGATTGCAATAAATAATTTAAAGTAGGACGTTGGTGCTCGTGCCGTTGCTACTTATTTTCTTACTTCAACATCTTCTTTTGCTCCTTAAGCTGAAAGGACGAAGTTGCACGAATGCAATTAAGTGCCATGACAAAGCACTGATGAGACTTTGGCTGATGTTGTAAGATGGGTTGAGTAAGCTGTCTACAATGGCATTAATGTAGTTATGATGGGTTACTAAAGGCATGTACGGTCGAAGAAATACTAAGGAGGAGGAAATAAAGCAGGTTGGGAGACTTGTTGTTGGCGTAGTAGGCAGAGAAATTATCATAGGAAATAAACAGTCGCATGATAATATTTTAATTAATAATGCAGTGGGGTCAAATGCCAAAAAAAATATTTTGCTATGTGTATAATGTTGTATAAAAATGTAAAAAAAAACTTCCTAAGACTTTAATAAAGGTACGTGAGAGTGTTGAGTGATTTTGTATTTTGAATATTAATCCTATTATCCTATTATTGTTTAAGAATTTTTAGTTTTAAGGTTTCCTACAAAACTATTTCAAATAGCGTAATTTTCCACTCAGCTGTCAGTATGTAAAGACGTTGTAATCATTTCTGTGATGCTTTTTGAAACTCCTATCAGGTGGCAACCACATAAAAAGGTACATAGTTTGAGAGATGTAGAAAATAATTTTTAAACAAAATTATATGCCAATGTATCCAGATTAAACTAGGAATATAAAGAAGAATAAATATAATAACGTTAGGTGGCAACGCTTTATAGTAATTCGACTATGAAAAATATTTTTTTTAAAATGACATGAAATACTTATCTTTTCATATGGTATTTTTTTTATCTCACTAGCAGATTTTTTTTTAATTTCAAATATGTGGTAACACTGCAAATTCGCCCTAAGTGGCAACACTTACCTGTGTAGATAACTTTTTATTTAATTTAAATAAATCAGGAACAACAGATTTCTTACTAACTAAAACGATTCTAAACCTAAAACCTATACTATTTTAATTGAAACAGATGGCAACCTTGTAAAAACAGATGAAGTGCTAAAAATTAAGTAAGTGAAACTTCATCGAAATAATTTTATTGAAATAGAATAATATGTTTGATAATTATATTAGCATAACTCATAGGATTACTTTAAATTAAAAAAAGGTGGCATCCTCGCTAAAACCTTTTAAGTGGCAACACTTAGCTTGAACACATTTAACGGTAGCATGTCATCTAAATTCAAAAGTGCATCCAAATAGTTGGATTCGTTTTCAAAATAATAACGGATTTAGAAAAAAATATATTTAAGAGAATAAGGTGGCAACCCTTGGTAGTAACTCTAATTGCATTTTTTTTCACTGGAATACAACGTCAATAATTTTCCCAAAATACCGATATATACGTAGGTGTATCTCACTTAATTCTAAAAAACTTTAATTAGCTGGCGACGTTATAAAAATATTTTAAGTGGCCACACCTAGTTAAAAATTCTAGAAAAAATCCCATTTACAATTCATCAAATCAAATTTTCAATTCATCCAGTGCTGTAATCAATTCTATTTGATTGCACTCTTTCTTTCTCCTTTGGCAAAGTTTCCAAGCAACTTGAGCGTCAGTGTTAAATACCTCAATGCAAATGAGGTGTTGGAGCTAAGCGAAGCCATTGTACACATTCACGGCGCCCCCACACTCACAGCGCCAGACACAGAGAGCGCATTGAGTGAATTGAAAACTTTTGCGTCCGGCAATGAGGCAAACAAGCAAACCCACTTACAGCAGGACCACTGCCATAACTCAGCATAACAAATACATACAAACAGCCATATGAATACTTTTTACCAACTTTTACCTTTTTATATCGAAACTTTACACAGCAAATTGAGTATAAAAAATGTGAGAAAGAGAAAAATGAATTCGTTTCGAATTGCTGCAAGGCTTTTACACCTTCCTTCCACAGTTCGTCAATGGCGTGTACGAGTACGTGAATGTTATGTGGAATTTGTGACGTAACATAAAAGCGCTTTTTGTTTGTTATATTTTTCTATACTCAGTTTAAAAGCGAAAACTTTTGCTTTTCTTGCTCTGTCTTTTAAGTAGTTAGAAGTAAATTGTCAGCGCTTACCTATATGAAGATAGTTGAAAATGAACTCAATACTAATTTTTTGTAGGGCATTTTTAACGTGATGCAATCGATTTCTAATTGCATAATAAAATCTTGTAGAAAACTCTTTCAAACTATTTTTGAGGACTAGTAGGGAAATTTCGGAGGAGTACAACAACCGATCGAATTGAAAGAAAAATTTGAGTGACGAAGATGTTAAATTCTAATTTATAGGTTATTTTCCAACTGTAAGCAAAATAAATATTACTCATACGCATCGTTGCACGTACCCGAATAATAGTGATAGTCCGATAGGTACGATCTTTTGATTGATTAAAACATCTCAAATCGGTTGCCGAAGCATTTGCCCCCATCTTATCGGAAGTTAGTCTGAGGAAAATTCCTCTGAATAGAAATCAATTTTAATGCCCGGGAAATCCCCGAAGACGGCACATAGAAAGGCTCACTGTAGTCTAAGCTATCTCCTAACTAAGTTTATTTTATCAAATCAGTTTTGAGAACATGAAAATGATAATAGAAATTTGGATGCATTTTTAATCTAATTAGTTTTCTACATTCCAAACTGGTCTATCTAGATGTAAACACTGAAAATGGTTTAACAAGGTTGCCACTTATTTTTTTTTTTTTTTTTTTTAACTAAACAGATATGATAAAATGGGCATCCAACGAAAGGTGTTTTACTTCGTATTTCAGCAACAATATGGCTTAGTAGGGTAACCACCGAGAGTAGCCACCAATTGTTCTTCCAGGTCGTTGCAGAGTAGCCACCTAATCCTACTATGTATATTTATTCTTTTGTGTAGCCTCAGTAACAAAAAATTATTTATCAATTTGGGTGGACTTCTGAAAAAATGGAAAAGGCAGCATGTCCAGCTCTGCTAGCAAAGTGTTTCCACTTATAATGTCGTATAGGGTTGCCACCTATTTGAATTTTTTTTACGAAATGAGATACATATATGTCAATATGGGTATGAAACGAAAGATATCTTGCGTCGTATGTCAACAAAAAAATATTTTTAATTAGATTTACCAGGGTTGCCACTTAGTTACATTATGTTAATTTGTTTATGTATTCGAGGATTTTAAGATTTCAAATTTTTTATGAAGGACTTTTAAGCAGTGGCAAATGGAAACAAATGAAAATGAAGCAACAATTTAATTTAATAGTTCACATACTTACAAACATTAACGGCACTTAAAGACTCAAATACCCGAAAAATGTCGAAATTTATGCAAACGAGCAACTACTTAAAAACATATTTAGCATGAAGAGTGATTGTTTATTGTTTTATTAATTCACGAAAGTCCACAAAAACATTTTGAAAAATTATGCCAAACAATAACAAAGACAAAACAAAATGAGCGACAATTCATAATTTGACTAACTGTTATTGCCTGCAGGTAACCTCAACATGCGCTCCACATGCACACACTCAAAGCACACTTCCTGCTGTTGCAGGCAACAACAACAATAGAGTAATGTGACAACAATAACCACTTTACCGCCACTAACTATGTCAACTGGGTCGTTGAGCAAAACTAATGGCACCCTCTTAATTAACAAAATAAATTGCGTTACAACAACAATAACAAACAACACTCATCGTTCTACAACTTTTAAACAATTCTTACCAAATAAACAAAAACAATGGAAATGAAAGGTTTTGCAGCTGGACCAAAGCAGGTTGTTGGCACTCAAAAACCATCGAGTGCCAGCAGAACAATAACAAAAATACAAGAAAGTAACACGAATATGCGCAAATACAATGCGAATTTTTTTTTATGTATTATTTTTTTTTTTGCTCATAAAACTTGGTCCGCTGGGTGGGAAAAAATGTGTAAGACGAATGCAAAGAGACTACTCGTTTTCAGCAAGCCACCTTTAGCATCTGCTTTTGAGCCAAATTAAATGCAAAGAAAAGCAAAAAGTCACTCTTTTGAATTGAGTGCGATTCCAAGTCGGTGTTGACAATGGGTTGGCAAGCCTGCTGCTTCCCAAAAACGACTAAGAAAGCAAAGAAACAATTGCAATTGCCATCCACTTGGCCAGTACGTTACCTTTGTCGTCCTCATGTCTTCAATACAAACATTCTTTTAGCTACTTAACCGTTGGCTGTTAAGCATTTGTGTCAAGAATTTTCGTAAGACTACATGGTCCATAAGGCTGCTTGGCTTCTAACACAACGTTGATCTGTCTCGAGAATAGCAGCCTTCGAAAGCTTTTTTATGCTGGGTTCTCTTACATAGAGGTCGGCTTGAAGAAAGATACACACTGATATGAATTTCTCGTAGTTCTTTTGATCTTGTCGTAGTTCAGTTTTAGGACACCACAATACATAGATTCCAATGATACCAAAGGACAGTGAAGACAATGCTCCCAAAAATCCTTCCTTGTTTAGTAACCCGCAAAGCCACAAGAAATTTGAATGACAACAATCAGCCAACAAACTTTGCAAATATTTTTGGTTCCATATTTCTACGCTCAGCCACATTGTGCCACCACAAGGCGCCAAAAACAACGCACATAAATACCAACAAATTTTTACAAAATAAATATAAAGAACTCAAAGGGAATAAAATGTGTACCGACTTGGGCTCAAGTTGTGTTGTTTATTTTGGCTTGGCACGACAAAAGCTAGTCAAATTATTATGAGCACATTTATATTCAAATTAGCAGCTGTGAAAGTTAAACAACAACAACAATAACAAAATGGCATACAAACAAACCTACCCAATTGCTTGATTACTTGGCAGCTTGAAGAACTCGACTTGATTGGCTTGAGAGCGTTGATTGCCCTACGGCTGCTTTGTAGCATTGGTTAATTGTCCTGCTTTGGGCTTAAGTGTCAAAGTTGGCAATGCCAGCTCTCCTTCAGCACTGTGGCGTCATAAACGGAAATATCTAATGATAATTGCCATAATAACTGCAATGAATAATTTATGAATTCATAAAGAAAGTGGAAAAACATCACAGAAATAGGAAGGAAGTGTTGTTGTTTAGCTGCTGGGAGAGAGAGCTAATTAAGTAAATAAGAAAATTTTTATTTTGGCGACAAAAGTCGGTTTGCAGTAACCCCTAAGAGAATTGCAGTAATGATATTAAAGCAGGAGGGAAAAAGGGGAAGGGTTTATTAAAAATGTGGATTGAAATTAAAATCAACGCTGCTTGCCTAACCTTTTTTTATTCGTCATATCGGCGCTAGATAAAAATTTATGAGCAATAAAAAAATAAGCGAGTAGAAAAAAGAAAATATTTCACTTTCTTATTTTATTCCTAAGTCGCAAGTGTTTGCGAAAAAAAAATTGCCAAAAGCTTACGAAAATAAATAGACGTTTTATTTGTTTGCAGTTGTGTAAAGTTGGCTGTAGTACTACAAAATATTAAGAAGCTGTGTTTTTAATAATTTTTCATTTAAAATCACTGCGAGTTCTTTAACAGAAGCTGCAGAAAAAGAATTTTCAAAGCTTATACAAAAGCTCAGGAAAGTTTTTTAAACTTTAAAAAATGGTCATCAAAATCGTCCAAGAATTTCTAAACATTTTTTAAGTATGCAGTTTTGTAGACCAATCAATTTTAGTATAATAATGAGTAAATCAGTGCTCGCACAGAATTTCCCTGAAATTTCTGAATTTTTTTCAACGCCAAATGTACCAAATTTAAGTTTCTATAAGAGAAAATTTTTAACAACCATTTTTTTTTTAGAACATTTTCTGAGTCACAGGAGAGTTGAAATATTTTGGTAAAATAATCTATGGAACATAAGAACAAAAATTAATTTGGCGCCTTAAGGTATGCAACAATTTTTTTTAACTTTCTTTCATTTACATTTTGCTTCTCAAAGTACGTTGCCCATGTCGCGCATAGCAAAAAAAATAATAATAAAGTGCACAGTTTTGTTAGGAGAAGCCCACTTTTTCAGTATGTTGAACTCGCTTCACGTTGTAAATGTGAGTTCTCAGGGTTTTGCATACTTTTAGGCAATTGTTTTCCCTGCAAATACCATAAAATGTGTTGGTTTGATAAAAAAATTTTATTGTTTGGGATCAGAATTTCGCTGCGGTTGAGAGGATTTATCTAGTCACAGGTCCAAATATGCTGGAAATAATATTTTGATACGAGCGCGATTAAAAAAATGTATTGCATATATCCAGGCGCAAAAGCAAAAAACATCACACCAACGCATTTCAAGCCTGCGTATAAGCAATTAACATGTCACGTATTCTAAACAGTTACAAAACTTTATGTAAATATTTCAAAATGCGCGTAAAATAGCTGCTGTCAAACGCAATGTAAGCCAACGAGCACGAGCTGCGAGTTTACTAAATTTCAAGACAGCAAAAGCGCATGTAACACCCAGCTACGTGCAGTCGACTAACGAAAAATGTACATAAAAAGGATGTGAAAGTGAGCATTTTTGCTTTTAAGTGAAATCTGCATAAACATGCTGGGCTGCCGAGCAACAAGAATTAGAGCAACCATTTTGCCTATTTTGCATGACATCTGGCATTATCCGTTAACACCAGACAAAACGTACGAATTTGCAACAACAAATAGCACAAATAGCTAAACCAATGCCTTGAAAAATGTGAAAAATGGTAAAAAACAAAAATAAATTAAAGAAATCCAAAACAAAAGCTTTTCATTCACAAACACTAATTAGCATAAACAGAAAAAGCATAATTTTTACCATTCGTGCCGAGCCTGCATAATTTTGTGTGCTAACAACGATATTTTTTTAATTCAAGAACAAGAGCTACGAAAAATGACAAACACAAAAAATACAAAATATTTAACAAAAACAAAAACAAGCGCGCCCAATAAGTATTTCTTGTTGTTGCTGTTGTAGTTGGCGTTGTCAGTTTTCTCATTTGCTTACCAACTACTGCTGACCCTTGTTGCTACCAGCTACCAGCAACAGCAACAATGCTTCACCAAATTTCTTTTGCATCTTAGCTATGGCATTAATTTCCGTGCCGCATTTTGGTTCGTAAAACAATTTTATGTAGTTTACTTTGGAAGTTAATAAATTCTTTGTTGCTTGCAATATTTGCATCTCTACCCTTCTACTTAGTTGGAAACTTATTTCTTTTAAAATATGCAAAGCGTAGTACAAATTGTGCTGCGGGGCGTGTGCGTTATGTAAACAAGGTGAATAAACATAAGTTGCAAGCGTTCGTGTTCGACATTTTAAAAGAAATTTGGTTAGAAGAAAGCAAGTAGGAGTTATTTTTGAAAGAAATTAGGGAATAGAAATATTCAAGATTAAATCTGAGCGGTTGTACGAAAGCTAGTTACAATTAAACAATAGGTAGAGAAAATATTTCAGCCTAAATTCATCGCCACTACTGTATTCCGCTGGTGTAAAATGAGCTCTAAACTTTAAGTTAGGCATTTATCAAAACTTTAGTAAAACTGTCATTCAATACCATGCAACAGTTTTCGAGTGATGCTCGCACAAATTTGTAGACAAAAAGACATAATTTTTAAAAACTGTTATTTTTGCTTTTGTTGCTCGAATTAAGTGTTCACATGAGTGTATTTCTTTGATATTTATAAACGGCTAGTTATTATTTGACAATTTCCATAAAATAATATTTTCAATATACTCCTATCGCCACCACTGTATTCTACTAGTGCCGAATAATTATCTGCAATAAACGTAATCTTAGTTTTTGAATTAGACATCAAGCTATATTTGGGTGTAGTTTTCTTTGAATTCCGTGACGCAGTTTTTGAGTGATGCGCGCACAAACATGTTGACATAAAGATGAGAATCCGAACAATTTTTTTTCTTTTTTGTTTTTTTGACTGCAGTACTTCTCCTTGAAAATTACTCATATGTTTTATCTTTTTTTAGGGAAAAAAATAATAAATTTTAAGTGGAAAGCATAAATTTTCTAAGCAAAGCAATTTTTTTTAAATGACAAGCGTTTGAATGGATGGAAAATAAAAGCCAACCATACTCCATCATCCCTTTGTCAAATGAATGTTCTTCAGAATTTTTCAACATATTCAATATATTTTGCATAAAACACTTTTGTGCGTTCAAATGATAAAAATAATAAATATATTACAAAACATCTATAAAAGTAAGTGGCAGCAGCTATAAAAATGAGAGAGGAAATTACAGCAATTTCCTACTCAAAACAGATACTCAAATACTCGTAGAAGCGTACGACGCATATAAATTACTACGCGTCATATTTTCGCTAACATACATAGATATATGTATGTATGTATGTATGTACATATATGTGACGGCGGAGAACAAAATATTGCTACAGCTCATGATCCAACTATAGAAGGACCTGTTTATTGCATCATGCTACAGCTCTCTTTTTACGTATTTTTGACAAAGGGCTGTGCTTTGAGCTGTCATGTATCGGTTTTGGGACCAAATAAACTAGTCTATTACTTGTTCCAAATGTAAAAATATTACTGCTATAATTAAAAAAAAACTTATTTCGATTCCTTGATTTTCGGGACATCATTTTACATTACAAAAATTATTATTATTAGTCATTGTTAAGTGAAAAAAAAGTTTGGGAAGCTATGTAACGTAAAATATATGAATCTCAAAAACATATCCCAAAATGGTCCCGAAAACAGTATAAAATATTATTATCAAAAATTCCCAAAATTATTACAAAAGAAATCGCGAAACAAGTTACAAAAAAAAATTCCGCAGTGATCCTTATAAGCTGCGACACCAAGCCGAATTGATCCTCAGAAAGTCCCGAAATAGTCTCCAAAAACCGTAATGCCTGGAAACAGTTCGGATAAAGTTTCGAAGTTATCGCAAAAAGTTCCCCAAACCAATTCCAAATGATCCTAAAAATGTTCCGAAATGGTCGCAAAGAAGAACAATTTCGAAATGTGTCCGAATTCTATATTACCTAAACATTTAAGCAAAAGATATAATAGATGAAATAAATACCCCTTTTTTAATATTTGGTAACACATAACAAATCCCGAGTCTGTAAAAGTAAGGGGTCTGGAAATTTCGATCACCATTTCCTAATCCCGATACCGCATTATTCTAGAACACTTTCAATTTTTCCGACTAGTTCGAGAACCATCTAAAAATTCTAGTCGGTGTTTCTTTTGCTGATATGTTTGATTTTTTCCCAGGGTGGTATTCAGCCTTTGTGCTCACACACACACACACATGTTCAACATGCAAACACGCTACACTGATTTAACGCTCACTTAAGATTAAAAAGAATCGGCTTATACAATGGCCAAAGCATAGAAAGCTTTGTATTACACTATTTGTTTTGCTACTGTATATTTCCTTTCCTATTATTCTTAGCTGTTTGTATGGATTCATGTTTGTACATTTCCTAAGCCTTTTTCCTAGCTATCAGCAGCGGCACAATCAACGTCTGGCATTGATGCGGCCCCTTTTTTTTTTTCTATTTTTGGCTTTGTAAATTGCTATGTAAGGTGATTATCTTTTACTTGGTTGGCTTTGTTTTTGTGTTTACTTACCATTTCTTTTGTTTTACTTTCATTTCTAGCTTTGCATCACTTTTACTGAAACTCTTTTGTTTGAAACAGGGACGTACATCGTATGAAAAATTACGTGGGTTTCGTGTGAAGTTGCGAAACTTTTTTGCGCTTTTCGGTTGGTTCAACGAATCGGTTTTTTTTTTTTGTTTCTTTGAGTTGTATTCGCTGTTCGGTTAAAAGGTACAAAAAACCATTTTAGTGGAGATTTTCGTGCATTAGCATTAATGGATACTGAAAGAAAAAGTCAGACACCTTTGAAATAATTTTTTAAGAACGTCTCTTCGGTTCGCTGAAAAACAGGTTTGAGTCCGCTTTGTACCACAGTAAAACCTTTTTCCCTACTCGGCATTGTTGTAAATACACTTCGTTTGCCGATTTATATCTTTAATGTACGAAATATTAACATTCACAGCATCTTGTAAGGGATATTCCTTGAGTAGAAAAGGACATTCTCTTAATAACATTGGTCATCTCATAAATCAGTAACAGCTATCCTACTGGCTATATACAATATGTTCAAATTATGTTAGAACTAAGGCAATTGAAGCGTAAAAAAGCAGTAAACAATTTAACAAATAATCCCTTACTGAAACTGAAAAAAAGTATGTTTTAGCTCAAGCGAAAGGCGACAGACGCAAAATAACCGAAGGGCGTCTGAAGAAAGAAACAAATGCCGCTTAGGCGATAAATCGTGAACAAATCGTTGAATCAAAAAAAACGTAAAAAAATAAGCACTTGAAATGTTTTGTTTTGGGTGTACTTGAAATTATATACCTAGTTGCGAGTTTTAAACAACATGTAAGAGGTATTTTTTTTTTTTTTTAATTTTTCTCTTGGCTTATAATGAGTACTGCTTCGCACAATTTTGCTAAAAAGAGCAAATACGAGTTCTGAAAATTACAAAAAATTATGTTCCGTGGTCTTATACAAATTTTGGCGAAGTATTTTTTGGAATAACTCATTTCATTAAAAAACCACAACTGGCTATAAAAACTAAAGACCTTCTCTTTAAGCGCTCAATTTCGTTTTGAGAACCCTTAGTCAAGCCGAAACATAACAACAAACAGCGCAAAAACGATTGGAATGCTATAAAAGGTCGAAAGCCTTCCTTCTTTGGCCGATTCATTCAATTAAATCCAACAAAGAAAACAACGAAAACACTTTTTTCACAATTTCCTTTAATGCTTCTGTTTAACTCATTTTTCATTGTTTCCGTCTTGGCTTGCTTTCACTTTCTTTTTACTCATTTGTCTTTTTTCTTTGATAAACCATTCTGTGCGGCTTCTCTTTAATTGGTTGAATGGCGGAACTGATTATGCCATTGCCGTTTCGCAGCTAATTTGAACAGTAATTAAGCTTCACTGATTAAAGGATTATACTGAAGAATTATTATTACGATTACAAGTGTACTTTCGATGACGCACAAAAATACAACTCTGCATATACTTTTGTATATATAAGTAAGTATGTACGAGTACGTATGTATAAATGTCAATGTAAGTCAAATTAATTATGCATTCGTGAATAAAATATTACATTTTGATTGGAATGAGTTCTAGGAAGGATTAATTAAAGTTTAATAAGAATAAGATGATTAAAGGATATTAAAAGTAGCGAGTATTACGGCCTCTTTTTGTGTATTATACTCAGCTGTGCATAGCGAACGGCATAGCGAAATTGTATACGTACATATGTGTACTGAATTCGTGGAGTCTAATTTCCAAAATTTTTAATATGGGCGTGGTACCACCCACATTTTAATTAAGTAAATTTTAAAATCATTATGACTCATGAATCAAAGACCGTGTAAGAAATCACAGAGTGTCACACATATTACCCTTATGCGCTAGAGCTAAGTTATCGAAATCGTTTAAGAACCACGCCCATTTTTTTCATACTTTTTAGTCTTATATTGAAGTCATACAAACATTAGTTCTAGAGGGTATAGCACCGGCCCTTTTTGGATAAGCCTTTTCGAAGTCATAACTCGAAGAGAAAGGGCATCACGGTGATTTTGAAAATCACGGCAATACTTTATACAGCAACTCTGAACTACACCTTGCACATCTCTAAGCATAATACTCATAAAATTGTAATTTTTCTCAAGAGAGAATAATAAATGAAAGTTTGGCTGTGATAAAAGCAATCAAGTGGAGAATAACACACAATTGTATTAAGAATATTTCACACATGCGTTGGCCGTAAAACAAACTTATTCATACTTAATTCTCATGCATACTTAATGTTATGAAAATAACGAAACTAATACAATTGCAAGAATATGTAGATCTGCGTTTGTGCTTGATTGCAGTGAAGAACTTCATGGGGTTGAGTTTAGTAAAGGGAATAAACCAATATTCTGGAATCACGACAGGGACTTTTATGATTTGATCAGAGAGTGTGACTCATCGTAAAAATGAAAAAGTTGGTAAGAGTTGTTTTTTATCGCTTTTCCGATTTTAATAACTTAAGTTTTTGCACAATTGAATGACTTTTACGAACCGTTTTGTCGAAAATGACAAATTCATATAAAAACTATAAAAGTTCCGCACTATCAGCAATAAAATTTTGCATTAGAAATCGTTGATGTTTGTTTTTTGCAAAATTTTGCATTAGATATCATTGATGTTTGAAAAATTTTCCTGGGATTTGATCCATTTTGCATTAGTAATAGAGGTTCAATGAGTAATATTGAATTCATGTACCAAAATATTTCAGGAAATGAGTCCAATTTGATTCACAAATTTTAATCGAACGAAAATGTTTAGTTAAACATCCTGGATCAATGAGTCATATTTGATTAAAATATCAAAATACTAAATTTCGCAGCTCCCGAATATGAGTCAAATTTGATTCATAAATTTAAATTAAACAAAAATGTTTAGTAAACATTCTTGGTCAATGCGACATATTTGATTCATACAACAAAATTATAAATTTTCAGCTTGGGGAAATGAGTCAAATTTGAATCATACATTTTAAACAAACAAAAATTTATAGTTAAACATCATTGGTGAATGCGTCATATTGGATTCAGATACCAAAACACTGAATATTTAAACTTCGGGAAACGAGTCAAATATGATTCATAAATTTAAAGTGCACAAAAATGTATAATTAAAACATACCTAAAAATATATCATAGTAGTACCATTATAAACGTATAGAAATAAATTTTTAATTAAATATATTCACTTACCACACAAAATTTCTCGCTTTTCTTTGGGCAATCCTTCAAATACAGATGCGCATATTGATCCGAATAGTTGAGACAAGGTGTAATTGAGCCGACACCCTCATTATACTGGCCGCACATATGACACTTGAGACCGTTAACCGTAGCAAGGCCACATACGAATACCGTTAGCATAACAAGCATATTCTGATAGCTCAACAAAGTGCCAGCTCGCAAAAAAAAATTGCGACGGCAACGTCTCATCAGCGACACATGGTCACATCCGTGATCGCTGTCGTTGTCATTCTCATACTCGTCGTCATTGTTAGTGGCATTGCCGTGTTGTGCTGCCAAGTCGATGTTTGCAGCAGAAGACACTTCGTCAATGGCTGAATGGATCAGCATAGCGTTAGTGTTCCTCTTGATGTTGCAATCACTTGTAAATGGTGACATTATTGCTTGCTTTATTTTCTTGTTTGTTTTAGTTTCTTGTTCGCTTTTATTGCGGCTTTTTGTTATTTAATGAGTTTTATAACTTATTCTCGTGCTTTTTTACTGCCTTTTGGATGTGTTTTTTTGTTTTCTTTGTTCAAATAATTTTGCACACTTTGCGTTAAGATGCTTCTGTTTATGATTATTAACGTTTCCTCTATGTTTACTTGATTTGCACTTACTCAGTACCAAGCTATTTTTATGATGAAAATTTGTAATAGAAATAAATTGCGCTTGAAGATAACCCAAGATGCATGTTATCACTTATTTATACAAGCAAATATATTACGAGCATACAAATTATATTTTTTTTCACTAGACACCAATTCGCATACTGGCTGCAATAACAAAAACTTTCATACACACTATCTTATAAATTACTTGATACACGAGGTTTGCTTGACTTCGCTACATAGCCTAAATTTCAAGGTAGACTTTTTCCAATACCTCCATAAAGAAGTCATCCAATTCCACGCAGTAGGTGTTTAGTAATTCGCTTACAAACATACATACATACGTATGAAAAGCATAGAAACTGACAGAAATTAAATAATTATTCCTTTTCTGCTTATGTGGCTCTGATTAATTACATTCACATTATATCCATTATGTACAGATTTCGCACTTTTTCAATTATAC
Source organism: Sphenella marginata (assembly GCA_951509765.1). Taxonomy (NCBI): domain Eukaryota; kingdom Metazoa; phylum Arthropoda; class Insecta; order Diptera; family Tephritidae; genus Sphenella; species Sphenella marginata. The sequence goes on along the minus strand of OX608079.1, from coordinate 121,006,400 downwards.
TTTATATATAAAAATATTTCGGGTAAACTTTAATTGCCACCACTGTGTATAAGAATTAAATATTTTAATACATTAAAATGCATCTTAAACTTTAAGTAATATATCCAGAAATTATTCATTGAAACTTGCATTCAATTCTATGCAGCAGTTTTTAAGTGATGGCCAAACAAACATAGGGACAAAAGGATAGAAATTACTAAAAAAAACTAGCTTTTTAGCCTGTACTCGTATGAGTATTGCTCTTTCACAGACCCCCGTATTATTATTATTTTATTAAGACACACAATGAGGATTGAGAGCCGGTGAAGAAAAATATCCAGTTAAAGGGTGGGGAGAGAGTACAATATTCTAATAATAATAATATTTTAGAACTGTAGTGGAATTCACTAACTTATAGCGATTCGATTCGGTTCGATTTTTCGAGATTTTCATTAGCGATTCGGTCGCTTGCACTATCGAATATGCGATTCACTAACTTATCTATAACGATGCGGGCAAAGGATTTCTCATCTCGCTATATAACATACTCTATGTTCTCAAATGCCATTTTTTAATGATAATAATATGGATATAGTATTATTATTCCAATTTTTAATAAAAAATTCAAATTATGTGCATTTTATTTAACGACATAGAAAACAACTGCAATTTGGGTGTCGTTTAGTTTGCGAAACAGCTGATTGCGAATAAGCGAAAATCGAGAAAAAATAGTTAGTGAATACCAAATATCGTGATAAATATCGGTATGACAAAATGTCGATTGCGAATGTCGTAATCGAAGTTAGTGAATTCCACTACTGGATATTTAGTAGAGGGCTTGATATCGGCTAACGGTTAGACGACTCATCGATTTAAAGTAGTTGTTCCAAAAAATAATCGATTCACCTTTTTAGGTGTTGAATATTAATACATATTGATATTTACGATGGATGCTCAATTCGAATGGAACTGCTGAAAATGAGCGTGACACAATCCAAGAGGCTTTTCATGGCGAAATAACTTGGATGGTTTCCCACAACTACCGACGGGCATTTTCGCTTTAAGAAAAAAAATTTGTTAGGTTTATTTGATGTTATATTTTTCTGGGAATGAAACTTCAGTGGGAAGGGCCAGCTCTTACCAACTTGACCCACAAGACATTCGAACAAAAAAGTTTTTCTTTGATATTCTACGAAAATGGAACAAATTGATTCGATTAAACTTGCATTTTATGTGGCCAGCCTAATGCACATTAGCATGGTAATGTTATGTGATACTTTTATCAAAATCATTCAAATTTATTTGCATCCATACGTACAAGCATGCTTAACGACGCCACGTAGCACAAATATCAATGTAAATAATCGAAATGGATAGATTCAAATATTTGATCTGGTGCTCAGTATCGAAATGTTATTTTAATACCTCATCTAAATGCAAGCACGATCTTCAACCATTTGAAATGTTGGCATAAATTGTTAGGTGGATGAGTTACCCATTTAGTATTTGTACGAGTGTTACTTGACACAAATGACATTGGGCGGGCCTTATCGATTGTGGTAGCCCATAAAACCATTTGAATGATTTTAATGAAACAATGAATATGCAAATCTTTGCTGACAGAGTGAGTGATTTCCCAAATCAAATCAATCTGACGCCAGTCAATAATTCAAAGAAGGCACTAAGTGTATGTTCATGATATTCTTAACCTAATGTTATCACATATAATATAATATTTCAGTCTTTTTATATATGTACGAGTATATGCCACTCCAAAATAAACTCCCAGCATACAACAAGAGAGCATTAAGGGACAGAAAAAGCGACTGAATGAAACTAGCAAGGTAAAGTATAAGAGGAGTTCGTATGGAGTGCTTCCGTAGTATTTGACATAGGGGTTCGGGACTGCATAAAGGCACCTTTAAAGGAGCAACTTCTTTCGTACATTTGAAATGGTAATTTTCTTCATCAAATACCTTTCGTTCGGAGACTGTTATGAGTCCATTATTTATAGTAAAATTTTAGCCAGAAGACTTAAATAAAATAAGAAATTTATGCATCATTGAAAGTGTGGAAGTGTTTCAGTTTTGAATGATACCAGATGTTTTTTTTTGTAAAGTGAATTCTTTGTGGTTATGGGAGGTGATAAGGGCAGTATTTTTATTATCATTATCATTGTTATTATTTATTTTTATTTCTGTTGTTTTGAGTTTTTGTTCTTATTATTATTATTATTTTTATTTTTATTATCATTGTTATTATTTATTTTTCTTTTTATTATTATTATTATTATTATTATTATTATTATTATTATTATTATTATTATGATAACTAATATTATTATTAAATCAATCAATCGATTATTATTTTAATTTTTTTTATTATTTTTTTTTATTATATTGTTATTATTATTATTATTATTATTATTATTATTATTATTATTATTATTATTATTATTATTATTATTATTATTATTATTATTATTATTATTATTATTATTATTATTATTATTATTATTATTATTATTATTATTATTATTATTCTTATTTTTATTATCATTATTATTTTAATTTTTTTTATTATTTTTTTTTATTATATTGTTATTATTATGGAAAAAACAGTATGGAATAAGTGAAATTGTTTTTATTTATCAGTATTTATAAACTGAAATATCGGTTGAACGAACTAAATATCGACTTTTTGTGAATCCATCAAAAGACAACTAAAATTTTTTTTGTGAGGTATTATTTTTAATTAATTTATTTAGGACTAATGAGAAAAGACGAATCGGGAAATTTAAGGCACCAGCGGCTAGAAAAAAAACGGAACAAAGAGATTCGCCTGACATTGGTTTTTTCAGGCAATATTAAAAATTTCTTGAAGGGGTGAGATCATGAAAGAGAAGAAAAATAATTCTCCATCAAGATATGACATGTCGAAACACTGAGATGTGTCGGAATTTCAGGAATTTTTTTTTTTTTCTGAAATTTTTTATTTCAACATCATAAAATGTAGCATACAACTTCGAATAGCAAATGTCAAATTTGTATTAAGAGCTGCGCTGTGCTATCGAATATTTTTTTAGGATGGTTTTACGAAAAGAAGATTCTATCGCTTTTTTTATATACGTTTTTTTTAGTTCAGCATTGTTGTTGCTTTTTTAAAGTGTTACCTTTTCTGGTTATGCCGAAATCTGTTTATATTGACGGATGAGTGGAAGATCACCCTTTTTCAACACAATTTTCTCGTTCAAAATGCGATTCAAAAAAAACTTCCTGAATCAGTTTAAAATTTTAAGAATTATCAATCATATAGGGCATTTGCTAAGAAAAAAATCTAACATTGGGCGTTTATAAAAAATATTTCGAAAAGATCTTGCACTCAGCTGTAGAGATGGTGTAAATTGTATAGAAATATTTGTAAAAAATACAAAGATTGATGTGTGGTAAACCGGTTTAAAAGCGCTTTTAAAAAGAAGAGAGAAAGTTCATCATACGCCTAGGTGGTCCCAAGGTAAATTACAAAAACCTAAATTGCGGAAAGCATTTCCTTCTGCGAGCGGGAAAAAACAAGAAGCACCACATACAGCAAAAGACAAAGTAAACAGACAAATGGCTGGGTAAACAAAGTGTACAAAAGACAATGGCAAAACTAGAAAACCTTGCACACAAACACAAACGCATAAATGGGCCAAATGACTTTGAAGGAAATAAGCAGACAAGGTAAAGCGCAAACCTGAAGAACGTTAAGCCGCGAGCAAACAAATTTAAATTTTTCACATTTCTTAGGCAGCCAATTCGTCGTGCTGTGGCACAGCTGTAGCATTTAGTGCAATCACCCGTGTTGTTGCTGTTGCTGCTGTTGAAACAGCGAACATTAATGCTGTAGCACCGCCACTGTGAAATATGTTGGAGCACGGCGCGTAATTAAATGGCGGCGGCATTCGACATTTTTGCAAAAATTGGTGCTGATTGCAGTTGGAATTATTAATGCAATACGCCAGGCACAAGTTTACAAAAACAACACTCGTACACAAACACACACACATACACACACTTGGAAGCAATTATTGAGGGTGACAGCAAATGTAGTTAATACAAAACAAAAACAACAACAAACACAGCTATGATTGAGTGTATGCACGACTTTGGATAATTATTTGAAAAACATTCTTCGTTGTCATGCTTTTGCGCTGTTTTCAAAATGCAGTTCCTAATTAAATTGAATCATTTGAAGGCCCTTTTTAATTGAAACTGTTTGCTGTTTAGGTATTTTATTTCATTTTTTTAATTTTTCTTTCGTTGCACGCTGCTGTGTCTTATCAACTGCACATTATATAAATCATTTTTGAATTTCACTTTCGGGTGTTTCAAAACAGTTAACTTAGAACTAGAACACTCGCATTTTAGCTAATAAATTTTAACTGCAAAATATTTAAGAAAGCAAGCACTCTTGTTCACAACTCTATATATACAAATATATATACATATGTAACTACTATTCATTTCAAATCTCTAACGCACTTTTCAATTCAAAATAGCGTTCACTTTCACTTTAATTTCAATTCTTCTTCTTCTTCGCTTGCAACTTTTTTCCACACTTCTACTCCTGTTTTAACTCACTTTATTTCATACACTTTGTTGTTGTAATCTCTTTTTTTTCCACACACTACTTATGTATATATTACTATATAATCGTCGTTGAACCGCTACGTACAACCGCTCGCGTCAAGATCGTGAACGTTAGTGATTTGTGTTAGAGCAGCTGTATGGACCACCACGAGGTATCCAATCAAAACACAAAACGAAGAAAGCACGTGCAATAACGGTTTACTACATGATGCCCACTGTGGTACGTGCACAGTTTGAGTGGCAGTGTATCATAGTATAACAGTTACATTAGGGGAATATGGAATGTTAAGCTATAACGGTGGTGGATTGTGAAGGACTTTTCACGCAGACTTCTATGTAGATACATATGTATGTGTGTGTGCGTGTTGTGTTTACGAAATTTGTAGCACTGCTTTAGGCGCAAAAACTGATTTTGTATGTGTGAATATTCAAAAAAGAACCAAGCAGGTTTTTGGAAAAATTTAACACTCCAAGATGCAAGTCCCAATTGAATGTGGCCTTTGTAAATCAACGGGCTCCCCGAATCACCAAAACACTGACCTTTCCATCCCTCATCAATGCCGGCACAAATGACCTCAGTATCGGTTTTATTTTCGTGACGTACCATACATTCCTTGTCTGAGTAGATTTTTAAGTCAGCTTCATGCAAACTATCTAATGTGTATTCACCAGTCTGAGAAACATGATGTAAGTAAGTATGTATGATTTATTAGGGTGGCACGAAACTTACGAGATTCGCACCCCAACCAGCCAGCACACCGGGCACACCCTCCGGCACTTGTGGAATCTCAAAATTTTGTTCTGGTAGCGTAACTGGTGTAATAGTTTTGTAATTGAACACAAGCTGTCCATACAATTCCAACAAAGCAATATCATATACACGATAAATACCCCAAGCTTTAAATTTTTCATGCATAATAGCTCGTTTCACTTTCACCACATTTGGGCCATTTGGTGCAACTTCTGTTGTCGCAAATTGTACTGTTAGTCTATTACGACCGTCAACACAATGGGCAGCTGTCAGTATCCAACGTGGTGCTATGATGCTCGCGCCACATGTATGATAACCTGGAGCGCGTAAAGATACCTTGTCGCATAAAATTAAGTTATTACTAACAGTGAAGAGTATCAAAAACAACAAAAAAAAAGTATTAACAAACCAGCCAAGGGAATTTTTCGATCGAAGACGTGATGGTCCCATTGACAATACGTTGCTGAGGTAGGCTATGAGCTATACTTATTATAGCGCAAAACACCAAGAGGTGGTGGGTAAACATTTCTCCGTCGGAATTTATTTAAGTTTGAAGTCAATTTGATTACTAACTCATTTCAGCAGACTTTCGCGCTTCCATATTTTTAATCAAATCATCAATTTTAGTTATACGAATACTCTAGATAAGGCGAATTAGATTTTGGAGTATTTATTTTTCGCCAATTGATATCTTAGTATGGGGTTATAAAGGCGATAAGATATCTGAGCAGGTTAATTATTGTGATACACCCACAAAAATATTTTATTACAGTGTTTGATTGTGTTTTCAAAAATATGTCAAATTTCGCGTTATGAGTTTAGAAATTGTTAGAATTACCCATAATAGAATTACCCCAACTAATGTCTAGGTTACCAAAAAATTTTACACCAGTCAAGTTATTTGATTATGATTAAACTGTATTTATTTCAAAATTTAATTTTATTATAATGCTGTAAATATAAATAAAATATCATACTCTAATATGTGTACATAAAAAGTAAATAGGATCAATAAGCAAGTACCGTAAATTAAAAAACTACATTTGTATGAATGCAACTGCATTTGTTGATGAATTGTATGGAATGTGTTGGTGAAACTGCTTAGCTAATAAATATATGAAAAAAATAAGAATTATAATTAGTTTAAATAATTATGTATTGTAAAAATGCTTAAAGCAAAAATAATAAATAAAATTTAACACAAAACAAGGACATTAGTAACACGCTGGCTTAAAAATTCTAGTTGAATTAAATACAAGTAATTGCACATAAAACAAAGGCTGCACTTATAATATAAAAGAGATCGACAATTACATACAGAAAGTTTCACATAAACACATATTCAGCAAAGCATTTACCATTGGATTACTTCAAACTTTCTTCGTAAAGATGACAAAAAAAAACTTTGTTATTTAGAACATTTTTTAAAGTTAATTTTCATCACGTGAATAAACCTAGTAAGGGATAGGCAAGCATAACTGCCTACAGTATATAAGTGTATTAAAAATGTTGCAAACATTTTAACTAATTCATTTTATGCATACGTACCCCCTAGTATTTCAATACTTTATGCATATGTGAAAATGAAACATTTTAGTAGTTAAGTATAAGCTTTAAACATAATTTTACTCGAAATTTTGAATTTCGAAACGTTTCGATTTCAGTCATGCATGCCATCGTAAGAATAATATATGTGTGGGGCTAGGCATTATTGCTTAGGATTGTTAAACATGTTAATGAAATATGTATCTACTATAATCATTCAACTACTACTTCCAACAGTACAGAATTTGTAAATTCAAAACGTTTGTGTTTAGGTCAAAACATTTTGACATATAAATAGCTAATATATTTTTGCATATATTTAAACTTTTATAAAGCTACAAAAAAGCGTGAACACCATGCATTGATTAAATTTGATTTAATCTCTCTCAATTGCTGGTCTTAGCGTGCACTGCCTTATTATGGAACATCATAGATCCCAATAAACATATCTACACCATTTTGTTAAAACACTACTGTATTGAACAATGGCGCACCGATGTTAATTTCTGCTCAACGACTATTTCTTTGGCGGATAGAATACTTTTAATGCTTTCCGCTTCTTTCATCCAGAGTTCCAACTGAAAATTAATATCAACAATTACGTAATTACTTTAATTTATTAATATATATATAATTGGGATTACCTGTTGTAAAAGTAAATTTCTACGCTCGCCTTTCGGTTCATTATTTGTAAATGGTACCAGTATACTCAAGGCAGAAGTAAACGCATCCAATGCTGCTTTAAATTTTTTTTCGTATAAGTAAAGCTCACCCTGGCGTCCAATTTCTAAAGCATTTTTTAATTGAGGACTCGAGTACGAGAGGGCAACTATTTTAATTGAAAAATTTCGTTTTGATCGAATGATTTTAATAAACATAATTATTCAAAATACTCACATAATTGTTTATAGTACTTATCTGGTTCTAAGGCCTCTGAAATACTAGGCTGTGTCAGTTGTGCCGATTGTGACGCTGAGCTGCTTGGTAGCTGGTCGTCCTGCTCAATTTGACTCTTTGACTTTCTTTGCTGTTCATTACCCAAAGCCGCCTTGAACTCAGTATCGATTAGAACGTTTTTGATTTCTTCAGCACGTTTGAGGTAGGTTAGTGCACGGTTACGTAGTGCTAATCGTTTGCCAGCATCCGATTCTTCAGTTATAAGTGGTACAAAATATTGCAATGCACTGCAGTAAAGATAGTAGGCCTCTTTATAATTTTGTTTTTCGTCATATTCGACAGCCTTAGTGACCAGGTCGGCAGCTTTTTGTAATGTCTAAAAGCAAATTATTTTAGTATGAATGTGAAAGCTACTCAAATAAATATTTTGAGATCTTATGCATACATGCTCATTTGGCAGAGTTTTGAGTTCGATAAATGGATGTGAAAAAAAAGCATCAAACGAAATACGTTTGGCGGGATCGTGCTCCAATAACCGACAAAGCAAATCACGACACTCGTTGCTAATGCTTGCGTTAGTCGGTATTGTTATCTTTTCCGCTCTCCGTATTCGTAGCAGAAGTTCTTCAATACTTTTCGATGTGTATGGTGCTTTACCGAAAAGGCATTCATATAAAATCACACCAATGCTCCATAAGTCCGCTTTAGCATCGTATTGGTGTTTGCGGACAATTTCTGGTGCCATATATAAAGGAGAACCTTTGAGTTGCTGATTTATCTCACCCAGCTTCAAATGTTGCGCAAATCTGTAGAGAGTTAAGTGTTGTAAAAATATCTCTTAATCATTTGCCGAATTGGAATCTTACCCGAAATCTGCTACCTTTAAAACAACATTCGAATTTCGCGTCAACAGTAAGTTTTGTGGCTTCAAATCGAAATGGCAAACATCATTGGCTCGCATGTACTGCACCGCAGCAGCCAGTTGACGTAGAAAGTAGCGGCAAGTAGATTCCGGCAATGCTTTCTTGGAACGTATGAAAGTCGAAAGATTACCAGCATTGCACAATTCAAGCACAATGTAAATGTTTCTAAATATTTATAAAAAAATATATTAGAGGCATTGAACTAGTTAAGAATGAATGGGTTCTACGCACTTGTCATCCCAGAAGAAATCCTGCAACGTCACTATGTACTTGTGATTGAGTGAACGCAATAGACGTATCTCGGTAATAAGATTTTCACGTGAGCTGTTGGACAGCGTTGACATTTCAACAATCTTGATGGCATGATAGCTGCGCTCCTTTTTATGGCGTGCCTTGAAGACTGTTGAGTAGCTGCCAACTCCAAGCTTTTCCAACAGTTCATAATCGGTTATGCGGGGCAGCGTCATAATGGACGTATTAATTTATTACATATGTATGTATGTATCACTGTTGATCACTTGGTAATGTTGTACTTCACTTATTTAAATTTTTCTTTTTTTTTTAGTTTATCAACAAAAATTATATGCAAAGCAATAAAAAACCAAAAAAATATAAACGAACAAATTGTTATTCTAACAGCTGTAAGATGTGGATGCCACTTATTTAAATCAGAGTCGAGGTGCCAGATGAACGAAACATTTCCTTAATTAGATTGAATTATAACGGTAGTTGTGAATCCCAGCAATATCTTTGTAGTGTCTTTGGCGAAGAGAGACTTTACATAATTTTGTTGTTTTCATTAAACGTAAGTCAATTATTACCGGTTTGGTAATTGTTAACGACCGCCACCGAATGCCAAACGCGTCCAAAAATTATGGGAGAGGCATTATGGTCGGTATCGGTCCCAGGAGTATCCCCGAGGAATAATCTGGGCATTTGCTTCCCAGTTCTGAAAGCGAAACGCGTCCTCTGATGGCCACATCAACATTTTCGGATAAAAATTAGCACTGGGAAAGTCATAGTCAAAGTCAAATTAAGGTTAGATTCCATCAAATCATAACGAATGTGTTCTGAACCCAATTTATTATGTTATGTGAAGTGTTTTATCCGAAAACACGCTATTTCGATGCAATGTGTCCATAGCGTAAATTATTACCGTATGTATCTACCCACAGTGGATATAACATCAATCGCTTTACAACACTGCAGGCAGTACTTTTTCGATTAATAACTCGATAACGATAAAAATTCCAATTCACTTGACTTTTGTAAATAAATTATTCACATTTTCGTGGTCCATTTTTCGTCATCATTGTTTTTGGTTGGTTATCTTGTTTAAATTGTTAATATATTGTTTTTTGATGTAAATTAACTCTGTTCAAAGTGTCCTTGCTCTTTAAGTCGCAGAATAATTTATTGCTTGGGTTTCATTGAAAGGAGTGCCCATCCAATTGACATCTTGGGCAAGAGTTTTGGGTCACGCCCAAACTTAATCACCAAAACAATTCATTCATAACAAATAATTAAATATAGTGTTTTGTCATTTACAGCTTTATATTTTGCAAAATATCATTTTATTGGCGCATCAACTCATTAGAAAGCTCTAAAACACTGCTAAGGCTTCAACATGAATTATGGGCGCAAGACACCATCGACGTATCGCTCCAACCATTCGGTGTACTCGCACACCACTGGCAGGTTAGTTTATGTCTAGAAATTTAAAATCGTAAATTTTTCAATACTGTATTTGCATTTAGGTCTTCAACGAATTTACATTCTATGAAATCTCGCTCTATGCGATCTGTACGATTGCCATGGTATCAGCGTCCCATATTGAAAAACAACCAGTACATAGACATACAGAAGAACTCAATGTTAATTGGAATATTTTCTATTGTAAGTTGGAAAATTTTTTTTTTCATACAAATTTTATCAAAATAAAATCGAAACAGTTCCTTGCGCTCTTCACAATCGGCACCGCGATTTTCGACATCTACTGTCTTGCTATGGCGGCACCTGGCTCCACTCATTACGGATACTATATAATATCGTACGAATTTGTTTATGTGGGCAATAAGCATGGTATGCAAATGTGTTACATTTATTATTTAAAGAGTACTTACCTAATTCGTTCATTTTTACAGTGCGCAACATGCTGATAGTGTTTGCCTTGTTTTCGTTGATACTTGGTATAGTCATATTATTTACTAGTATCCTGCTCGTTATAGCATTGAGAAAGGTAAAAAGAACAATAGATACTGATTCATAAATAATAAGTTTCACAAATCATTATTATATCTATATTAATCTAACGACACAATTTGACTGCATGCTTTATTTTTAAATTATTTATGTGATTTTGTGTATTTCATGCATCTTCTTTAATTTCACTATATTTACTAACATTCACTCACATTACTATACAAGCTACTTAAAAGAGGAAAGAAACGTAATCACTTCGTTTTCATACCGGTAGGGCTCACTTGATATTCATTTCACATATGTATGTACATATTTCACTATTTGATTTAACAATACAAATTTACTATCTACCAACTTGCATACCTTTTAAGGCATTCTTCGATTTGTAATAACTTATTTAATTTCCACTTTTCACAGGAGTATGAGCGCAAGATACTACCATGGTTAAATACTTTTGCAGTTTTCACCATTTGGCGGTCATTGGCTTTGATATTTTTTGCCATTGTCAACGATTTGATCTTTGCTTATAATGTCATAATGGTTTTTCTCTGGAGTATTGCCTTAGTTGTTTGCTTCTATGGTTGGTGTGTGGTATACTCCTTATTCCTGGAGCTTACGAACTTAACAAAACTGGAAGATTTAGCACATTTACGCGTAAGTGAAGTTATTATGAGTAGGATCTCGAAATCTCTTTTTAAAACTTATTTGCATTTTAGATGGGCACAATGGCTTCATTGCATGCATCAGCTGCTAATTCGTTGGCTGGTTCCCGCCCGACAACACCACACAGCACCGTGTCGACGATGCCTGTAGGCTAAATATATAGCTCTTGAGCTGCTTTCAAACAACGATTATATATTTTTACTTTTCATTAATTTTTGACAATTTTAAAAGGTATCTTAACGCAAATCAAACCGTCCAAAATCATTTAATACATATACATACATATAAAAAAACATTCCAAAATGACGTGAATCTCAATATTCAGTTCATCTTCTAATATTAAAAGGTATAGGCAATGAGCCTTTAGTTTGGAATGCTAATGAAAACAATACAAAATAGTGCCTTTAATCTTTCAAAGCCAAGAACTACAATTTGTGTTCTATCAAGTTAATTAGATTGTAAGTTGCATACAAATAAATAATAAGGTTAATATGTAATAAATACATTAATTTAATGTTTGCACCAGTTTTTTACAATCTAAAAGATAGTAACCATCATATAGATATAAAATTTAATTTGTGAATAATAACTTAATGCGATCCGTCCAGATTCTGTTAAATTTAAGGTCTAAATCATATTTTATACAAAAAATCAGCTTATTTTTATATTCAAATTTCATTAACAAATACATATACCCAAATAAATGTGCACACACACTTTACTTGAATTTTAAAATTGATATTGAATGCATTTATTAAAAAGTACCCAACAGTTTGCTCCAACGATGTGATATGACCACCTCGAACCTTCCATGTCATCAAAGAGACAACCACACTTCCCACGTATCTATCCACTAAGCCTCGCTCACTTTTTTTATTTTGATCAGCGAGGGTTGGCTTTGTAAACTTACACCGAGCCTGTGGTTTAACGAGCGTTTTTCCTATTACAATAACAACAACATTCAATTCAGTTAACTATGATTTATTTTTATTAGAAATTAAATTTTTTTGTGGATCTATACTGGGATATACTTGAATGAAAACAAGTTGTATGCATTGCGGTGGACTATAACAAATGTTTATCAAATTTAGCATATCGTTTACAAAACTAATACAAAAAAACAATCTTACATTAAACGTAAAGGTTAGCGACGACAGCTATGAAGCCCAAGACTTCAAACTGTCATCACGTAAGAATATTTGATAACCTTGAACAAGCATTAATACAAAGCAATGTGTACTACCTATGCCTTACAATCATTATTGTTAATAATTTTAAGTATATACAGGTAAATAAGTATGACGCTCACAAAAATACTTCTTCAAAGATAAACAAAGACTCAAGTTTTCATTTAAAACTATTTTCAATTTAATCCTGATTTTTCCTAAAATTAACAATATGATTTTTTTTGTTTGATTGTAATATTCAGTGTCATTTGGTCATTATTTCATTATTTTCGGTTGTATTCACTTTCGCCAAATCCTCAACTAACGAGTCGAGTAGAGATCTAAGCTCTTGCTGTGCGAACTCCTGAGGCAATGGCAAACGCTCCAACGCAATTTTTATAATTAAACATGGATTCAGCACTGGACAAACGAGTAATACACCGCGTACTAGACATGCCAAATTTTGTGCTATTTCACTTTGACATAAACGATGTTTCGCCGTGGGACAAGGTAATAGATTGATGCGTGAACACAAATCAGCTAATTGTGGTTTTAGATTCTCCCAGCGTGCCTCAATATCTGCTTCTGTTTTAAGCGTCTTTAGACTCTTGAACTGTAAGCAGAAAACAGTTGAAATACGTTCGAAAAATATAATTACATTCTTTCTTAAATTACCTTATCATTGATGTCAATGAAATCTAAAAATATTTGGCCCTGGTTTGACCAATTTGGTACTTTAATGGTTTTATTCGCCTCAGCACCTTCAAACTGACTTAACAAATTATGCAAATAATCGAGATTATCTGTAGTGGAAATAAGAAAGTTGCTTTATTGTCTTTTCTATAGCTTTTCTACTAAAGCGCTCACCATTTATAATAGCATCTGGGGCAATGTGCTGGAATATAACATCATGTGCTAGTGCCCATTGTTTTGCTTTTAGCAAATATTTTGCTTGCATATGATAATATCCAAGAGCTCCAGCTTTTACTGCTTTTGCGTAATCAATCCATTTTTCGGGCACTCCCAAATTGTTTATAACAAATTTTTCCTTTTCTGAAAGTGCAACATCCTTTGAAACACTAACATAGCGATAAAGAACGTTTTGTACAGCCAATTCTCGTTGATTGCGATTTTTTATATGCAATAAAACGAATATAGCCCATTCCCAAAGATCATTATTTTCTAGTTGACTTGCGAAGCCGACATGAAGTTGACTTTCACTTAACTCTGAGCAGTGCCTATAACCAATCGCCTCCAAAGTTTGCAAAAGTAGCCAACTGTAAAAGAAAATCAGAAACAAAAACTAAGTTGCTTAAATAAACAAAGCAGTAAACTTTAAGATAACCTCAAGCGATAGTCCATAGGATCTGAGGTGTGTGTTGCTGGATTCAGTAAACACTCCATAGGGTGACTGCGTTTAGAGAATAATTGCATCAAATGGTAACGCAAGTCATACAGGGCATATTTTTCATTTATATTGCTTTTATCTAAATAACAAGGTGTTGGTGGTAACGAATAAAATTCCTCTGATTTAAAGGATTTTTCATATGTTAAAAGTGCGTCGGTAATAGAAGCCGTCGGCGACGAAAAATACCACAGTTGAATCTACCAATTAAAATATCAAATATGTAAATTGAGCAAATAATTTTGTTTAAAAGCAATTCCACTCACCGCTAAAACTTTTATCCATTCAATGCCATCTAATGTGTTAATTGGACCATGCCCTGAATCCATTAGTGCAACACCGGCAACCAGCATGTACAATTTCAAACGTTCTAACTGTATAAATTTATCTGCTTCATCTTTGTGCCAAGCAGCCAACTGATCTTCTACAAGTTGCCGTACAGTGGGACCGGATGAAAGTTGAGCAAGCAACAATGCCAAATTTGCATCGTCATAACGAAATGCCAAGTCACAAGCTTCCGCAACTTTATGGCACATCACCAGTTCCAACAAATGATCCAGATAAGTGTTTTTCGAAACATTTTTTGTCAACAAATCTTTATCGGTTAATGTATTCTCCAGCCATTCTGAGAGTAAATTACTACGACACATCACAGAAAAATGTGTATTGGGCTCACGTCCTTCTAGCTCTTCATGCTCGCCCCATAAGGCCAAGCAAAGGGACCATACTGAGACAGCATATTCTTCTAATGGTCCGAGATTAATTTGTTTAATTGCTTCATCCAAATGTTTAACTATCAAATCAGTTCCATTATCTGACTTTATCCAAGGGCATTCACTCCCCTCGACATCTTCTTGTAGCGAATTCCGCAGTTGTAGTTCCAAATGTGTTACAATGCTCTCTTTGAAATGCTCATAATGCATTACTGATGATATTTTTATGTGTTGTAAAATTGTAGCACTATAATCATTCGATCCTCGTCCTTTAAATATATATGGCGATACAGCGTAGAGATGTTCATCTAAAGTAAATAATGAAAATTAGTAGATATTTGTTTCAACAATACATGCGTCCTTACTTTGCACTTCGCGATCCAAATTTTTGCGAGTGGTTGGCACGATGAGTGTATTTTGTGGGCCGAAACCCAGTTTAAACCGTCGAAAATTGTATAATCCCAGATCTGCAGCCCATTTACCTTTTAAGTTAAGCGCTAAAGATTTCGCGATTGGCACCTGATGTGCTAATAATTTAACGCTGGCCACTTTTGGCTTCACAAAGAACTCTGGCATTTTCAGCAACTTTTGTGGGGCCACAACCACTGAATCACCATAGTTTACTGGAGTTGATCTCTATTAAGGGAATAATATTGTATTTAAAACCAAAAATTTAACTACTAAAAAGTATAGTGCACCTCAGTATTAATTTCTTGTGGAATGCTCATTACAGAAGCAGCAGACGAAGGTGGCAAGGATAATGGTTGCATGACAAAATCTAATTGACTTGATACCTCCGAAAGAGTACCGCCATAACCCGGCTCCTTTAAGAGTGATTGCGTTGAATCAGCATTATTACTTTGTAAGTTTCTTTTATATAAACCGACACGGCGATTTTGATTGCGGTTATAATCATAATTATTTTCAGTTTCGGTGGCACCAGCGCAAACTACATTGTTGTCTAAATCTAGATCGTCGTCTCCGAAAAAAGACGCTTTCATTAATTGCAATTTGTGCGAGTCTGTGCCAGCCTCACGAGCTAAGTAGGCAGTAGGACTGGTCACGCGTGAGATTTGCTGTTGCTGTGACTCATATAAATTATAGTCATTGCCATTTGCTTGAAGGAACTCTGTAAAAAAAATACCTTCAAATGAAATATCAAATACCAGTAGTTACTAATGAAAATATTTACGTGTCTTGTCCATTAACATAAATTCTGCAGAGTCATCCATTGCATAGAAATTCTCAGAACCGGCACCGAAACTTTTTGGATCCAACGCTCGAGCAGCATCCTCTGAAATCTTTAAGTTGAAAGTTAGGAATTAAAGCGTTGATTGGTAGATGTTTTCAAACAATCTCTGCCTACCTTCTGTGCGTTCTTCAAAGCAGCCATTGTTATTTTATCATTCCCTGCGGCCGCTTTAGCACCAGCCTCTCCTGCGTTGGCTCCTTGGGCCACACCCATTTTAGCTTTTTTTGGGTCTGTAGGTACGCCATCGTCCTCTTCATCGCTATCATTTAAGCCATACTTTGAAAAGTGTTTTACCCGGAATACCCAACTTCCAGTCTCCGGGCGATATTCAATGAAACGAGTATCATTTTTGTCACACACTCGCCTAAGTTTACCTTCCCAATCCATATCAGCAAGTCGTATAGAATCCTTAATAGGTTCATGCCTAGTTTTGTCATGTGGCCAGACTTGATCTAATGTTACCTGTGCTTCTCGATTTAACCCACTTCCGACTGGTGGTTTGTTGTCATCATCAGGATAAATAATAATTTCCTTATTACGAAAATGTACTGAAAATAAAAAAAAGTGTTTAGCCGCTTTCAAGGCCCTACATATTCACGTATTACCTATTTCATCCAAGTTAAGGCCAGTTACATCCATTTCTTTGCCGAAATAAACATTACCATATCCCTCTCGCCCAACAGTAAAATTAGGTACAATGCATGTCCCATCTTCGGCAAGATATGATTTCAGATCATCCAGTGAAGGAATTGTATAGTAACTAAAAATTAATGATAAATAAAATTACACTATAAAAATTATTTTTTCTCCATGCATTTACCCAATGCGCCTCAACTTAATGCCTGTAGGATGTTCTTCGTATTCTCCTGCCACTTCTTCGAGTACGGAACGTTCCTCTACTCCGTAAGACCGATTAGAGAACAAACTCTCGTCCTGGTGTTCAGATAATTCCCTACGTGACGCTTCACGACTAGTTTGTTCCTCGAATGTGTTCTCCATTACAGTTGACACAGAGGGTCGTCCAGTTGGTGTTGCAGTTGCGCTGCTGCTTGTCGGGCGATAAGTCTCAAGGGGTTTCCTGGGCACCAATTCGGTGAGGGTACTATTAAGTGGAGCGGCGCCATCAATGCTTGTGTTTAAATTTTGTTGACGTAACTTTTCTACATTATTCGGGTGCAACCAAGATTCACGCCGTCCAATATCACTATCTCGTCCATTATAAGGCGCTGCTGCATTAGATTTCCCATTTTGGGCTGTTGGTGGTTCTAATGGTAGCTGCCCTGAGAATGATTCGTTACGCAAAACAGATGATGCTGAAGTATCTGCTACGCCGCCTGAATGTCGAGGCCCACTACTGGTTGCTGAGTCTTGAAAGCCAGCTTGCCTAGTAGGACTTGAACTTGTGCTACCACCAACAATCACATTAGCTGGTTTGGGTTTTATTATTAAACGTTTCGCGTTTGGTTTTAGACTGAAAGTTTCTACACTAGAATCAAATTCTTCAAGACCTTCAAATAGTGACTTTTTAGTCAAAGCGCTTGTAATAGGTTTTACTCTTACTACACTCGGGCTGGATCTTGTAGAAACTTTAAATTGGTTAGCCGTAGATTCAAGTATTGCTTTTTGAGCAGCTGGATTTGTTGCTCGTGTAGCGTCTGTTTCGTCACTGCGTTTTAAATCCTTAAATATCGGATTATCACCATAAGGCGACGTTACCTTAGCCAATATTTGCTGATGAATTGGGGGATGTTGCTGTTGCTGGTTACCTCCTAAGCCACCAAGTGACATATTGCCTCCGCCTAGAGTACCTCCACCGAAACCGCCACCAAGTGTGCCGGTACCAAAAGCGCCCGTTCCGCCCTGGCCAAAGAGACCACCACCGGTGTTGGCGGCACCTTGTCCGAGAGAAGAGCCAAAAAGCCCACCCGGCTTTGCTCCTGCGTTTCCAAACAAAGGAGCCGCGGAACCTGGGTTGAAATTTAGGGGAGCCGTAGATGTTTGTGTCCCAAATGCACCGAACCCAGATGTGGCCGGTTTGTTTAATGATGAATTAAATAGACCACCACCTGTATTGGCCATTGAAAAGTTTGTAAATCCGGTGTTCGCCGTAGATGTTGCACCAAATCCAGGTGTAGCACCGAAGCCAGTTGTAGGTGGTTTGGCACCAAACAATCCCGTGCCAGCAGTGCTGGTTGCTGCAGAACCGAAACCGCCAAAGGCAGAAGTATTTGCTGAAGAAGTACCAAGCCCAAAAGCAGGTTTATTAGCATCAGCAGTTGGTGCCCCAAAAAGAGAAGTTTGTTGCGTTGGCGCTGCTGTGCCAAAACCACCAAAGCCTGTTTGAGTCTGGCCAAAAGCTGGAGCAGGGTTTGCAGTTGATGTTTGTCCAAATAAACTGGGCTGAGTTTGCCCAAATGCTGGTTTAGCCCCAAATAAATTAGAAGAATCTGTGGTAGCTGCGCCAAATCCACTGGTGGCTGGCGCTCCAAACGGTTTGCTTAAGAAACTGTTCTGCTGTGCGGTTGCGCCAAATGCTGAAGTGTTGGCCTGCCCAAATGCACTTGTGCCAAATAAACTCTTGTTCTCGGTTGTTGCTGTAGCTGGCTGACCAAATAGACCAGTAGTAGGCTGGCCTGTTGCGCCGAACAGACCTGTACCTGTTGTTGCTGCCTGTGTTGTTGCTCCAAAAAAACCAGTTGTTTGGCCAGAAGTGCCTGCTTGAGGTCCCTTACGATTAGCCATATAATCTTCCAAACGTAACTCTTCCAATGATTTGCCTTCATACTCTTTCATGGCCGTAATACAATGCTGTTTCGTGTTTACGTTGTTCGGTTGCCCACCTTTCATTAGCGTATCAGTGCCAATAGTGGGTTGATACTTTGCTATTGAAGTACCGGCATTTGCGCCCATCATCATAGTAGTACCACTGCCGAAAACATTACTAGCAGTTGGCTGTGCCTGACCGAACGAGCCAAACGCAGATGTGTTGGTAGGCGCTGCTGGTTGGCCAAACAATGATGTTGTAGGTTGGGCAGCAGTCTGTCCAAAGCCACCAAGAGTGCCAGGTTTGACTGCAGATCCAAATGCTGAAGTATTTGTTTGCCCAAAGAGCGAGCTGGTATTGGCTGTAGGTTGCGCAGCACCAAACATTGAAGTGCCTTGCGGGGTTTGTTGAAATCCTGAAACATAAATTACATATGAAAATACATATATAATCAAAAAATTCCACGAAGCTAACCTCCAAATGCTGGTTGTGCTGTCGTAGTGCTACCGAAGGCCGAAGTAGTATTCGCTGCTCCAAATAATCCAGTTGATTGTGGTTGAGCAGTATTCGTACCAAACAAAGAAGGAGCTTGCTGCTGCGTGCCAAAGGCAGGGGCTGCACCAAAAGCAGATGGTGCCGGCTTTCCGAATGCAGATTGGCCAAAAGGTGAAGAGGTAGTAGCACTGCTAAAACCGCCAAAACCAGTGCCCGTAGCGGAGGTGCCGAACGTTGGTTTAGTTCCACCAAACATTTTTATTTATTTTCCTTATGTTGTCTATCTAAAAATTTTGAAGGGGTATCAGACAAAGTGCAATTTTATGACGCACAAGTGCACATTTTATAATGCGTGCAACATGCCGTCAACGCTTTGCATTTGCAATATGGTGCGTGCAATTTTTTCGGTATTTAGGCAAAACAAAGTAATTTATATTGTTAATAATAAAAGTATGTTTTACTTACACAAGTTTTTACGATATTATTTCACACCAAAACTCCAAATGTAAGGATAAAAAACACAAAAACCGTTTACAAGCAGAAAAATGGCGCTATGACCGTTCAGAAAATTCTGCAATTTTGACATAAAAAACAGTGCTGGTAGTACTCGCCATATGTCGATAAGTATTCATGAGTAATTAATGAGTATTTCCATGATTCAATAATTATATGGTTATGGCGGAACAAAAGGGAAACGACATTATCGTTTTCGTCATATTCCTTCTGTCAAAAGTGCAGCTGTTTTGTTTTCTTTTCATTCGCACCTTCACGTGTTACAATTTTAGCAAATTTTATTTAATGTGTAATAACTTTGTATACTAACGCAAACGAATTTTTACACAGAAAAGCAATTTTAATAATTAATTTGTGCACAATAATACAATTTTAATTTGTTTTGTAAACTAACGCAGGCGAAATTATTAGCTTTTCCACGAACTGTGCATAGCGACCAAGGGCTTTTATTTCGCTACCCCCCTACCCCGCTAAACCGTTCGGTTACCTATTACAAAGGCTCGGCCTATAAATTTGAATATCAATCTAACTCAGTTTTAACTGAGAAAAACCGAGAACTTTGTTCGTCAAGAGAGATCAGAAGAGACTATTTATTTGTTTCCATTAGAGAGGCACCTGCTAAAGTGTATCAAAGAACGCTTTGGGGCCCGAAATAAGGATCCGGAGTAGTAAATAAATTGTATTAACTGTTAAAATGTTATAGCAAGAATCAGAAGAGATCAGAAGAGACTATTTATTTGTTTCCATTAGAGAGGCACCTGCTCAAGTGTATCATAGAACGATTTGGGGCCCGAAATAAGGATCCGGAGTAGTAAATAAATTGTATTAACTGTTAAAATGTTACAGCAAATTCAATTAAAGAAAACAAATACTAAACATCTTCATCTATATTATTTTGCTTGAATATAATATTTTTTAAATTAATCAAATTTTGGTTCAGAATCTGCAGAGTATTGTAGATAGTATAAACGCGATCCCTAGCACAATATTTCTAAATATGAGTCATCCTGTATTTGATTGCACAATATTTTTCAGCACACTACTGTCGACTCCTTTTTGCATTCAACTTTTCACTTGCAAACGCCTGTTGAGCTGTTCTAACACGTGGCTTGCATTGGAAAGAAAATGCAGAGCAAAGCACAAATGCAAGCATTCACTCAATTGAAGCAACAGACGAAAATTGTTATTGAACGAGCGTGGAACAAATTTGTGGAGATGTAAAGCCAACGGCAGAGCAACAAATAAGTGCAACAATTAAAATATTTTTTTTTTTGGTTATTTATGTTTGATCGAATTATCATAATATAAAAACATAGAGCTAGGTGAGCGGAGTGCATTAGCGAATGTGAGTTTGAATAATAATTCCTGGAGGTTGGAGGTGTAACAAGAAAGAAATCCAAGAAGATTAAATAAATGTGCACTCTGCTGTGCGAGCTGTTTTCGCTTTTGGAACGATATCATGACGATAAGGCGTGGCGTGAAGCAAAGTAAAGTGTTATTACGCCGACGAGTTGTGTGCTGTGGGCAACTCCCTTATTTAATTAAAGATGGAAATGGTGTTGAACCGTGACGAAAAATTTAAACAATAAAAGCTATGTGTTGCAAACTCAATTTATGCACAGTTTTGAGTGTTTTTAAAGTATTTGAGTGAATCAATCATCAGTCCTAGATTATAAAAAGGTATTACTCATTTTTGCTGGCTTTTTTGTCTTTTGCTTGGTTGAAAGTTACTCAATTCTTGCAAATATGAAAGCTTGATAGATTTGAAGAAAGTTTGTCTGCTTGTGATAAGTGATAGTAAAAGTTGTAGAAGTCGAGTGGATAGCCAAACAAGAAAAACAATAACAAGATGACGACGGTGTGGAAGGAGGCGAATAGCAAACAAGCTTACGGAATTGGTATGTTTAATATATGTACATAAGTTTAAGTTATATGTATAGGTAGGTATGTTAATGAAAAATACACAGGTTTTGCTGGAGGCACCGGATCTGGCGAAAGACCATTGTCCACATTATTAGAACGATCTGCGATTTAACAACTAGCTCTTAGTCGGGGCAAACCCGTGGTACATTAATGTCTAAGCTACATCTTTAATACTCCTTCAGCTGATCTTCAAATCTACTATACACATTTTTGGCATTATTGTCACAAGTCCTACGATGAGCCCCTGCGAGGTAGGCATATCGGCCGTAAGAGTTACTAGAATATTGCCTAGGCCAATACCCAATAAGGGATTACCGGGTTCGTATCCGGCCAATAAACTTTCGGCGACTATTTATGTCGTCAAATCAACAACAAAAAACCGTCATTGATTTTGTAAAATTGTTTTTTTTTTTTTTCATTAGTTCACAAAGAGGAAACGTACCCCGCCTTTGTTGTTGTAACTGAGAAGTTATCACATCCATTACAAAAAAGTTTCTCAATCTTGGTATTTTACTTTCTGCTCCAAAATTATGTGCATAGTGAACTGATCAAAATAATTGTTAAAACTTTACGCTGCATTTTAGTATTCCATCTCATTGTCCCAAAACATACCGAACATCTTGCTTACCTGGAAAAACAGCCATACAACCTTGAAATACATTTAATTGTCTTCATCGTCACAGACACTCACACAAAAGTCTAATGGAATTTCGAAAATCTGCGTAAACAAACATTTCACTTCCATTTCTATTTTCATCGCCTTGCATTTGCTATTGCCTATTATGTACCATGTTTGTAGATCTGTATGCGGAGATCCATCATTGTCTATACCTACCTACGGCTTTGTTGTCTTTCCATCTTCCTCGTTCTTTCTGTTCTTCGTATTTCTTATGGACATAGCACATAGCAGGTCATTAGTTTATTTATGCCGTGTTGTTGCTTGACATCTTCAACTTTACAGAGAAGAAGGTACGAAGGCTAAGGGCAACTGAAGTGCTAAAGACGGTTACGGCAATTGACCTCCTGCCAAGCAACTTGTTACATCCCAACATCATTATATGCACGTACAGTGGCATAACACAAACAAAGCATGCACTCGAAGCACAACAAGCCTTTTTCAACTTAATTGCGCGTTATATTTTACACGTCATTTTTCTTATCATTGTCTAGTCTAGACGCGTGAAATGCCGTTTTTGAATTTTAAATAATGATAAGTTGTACTTGAGGGAAATTCATTTGATGTTGGTCCTGAGTCGGACCGCAGAACGAGTTTCCCAAAAAGAAATTTTGAAAAGTACAAACCGTGTATTTTTGTTTGTAAATCAACCAAATGGAACCAGACACAAGGAAACCGGTTCTTTAAATACATCACCACTGATCAGTAACCACAAATATGTGTGAGTATTCCCATGTTTCAATACCTGTCAGAATGTTTCAGTATCAAAAATATAGCTAAATCCATGTGCATAAAACATACATACATATCTTTCCTTAGATCGTAGCATATAGAATATGATACATAAAATCTGACCTGCAGTTGAATTAGTAGCGCTACTGCACATTTTACAAATAGACGTATGGAGCCATGTAAAACTACCCTCAACAATTAATGCACTGCGAGTGTGGCAGTGACCATGAAACTCGATTCGATCATTATTCATTTGGAGGTCGGTTCGTTGTTATTGCGATTTTTATTCTATTTATTGTTTTAGCTATGATTATGTTGCCTTAACTTAATTATTACTCAGCAGTTTTGTAATCTAAAAGTTTATTTATCGAAATTGTATAATAAATTAATTAAGATCATTGATGTTTGCTGACGTAAAAGTTGATTCAAAGCGACCTTCACAAAACTGCACAAAGTTCAACTCACAGCGATTGCATTTAGTTTTTGCACATCGGATTGAATTTGGCTGATTTGTGTAAAATGACTTTAAAAGTTAAAGAAAACTACGATCTCATGGACTCACGATAATTTATCTCAGTTCATGTTGTTTTTGCTGTAATATCCAGTTTGAAGCTTGTCCAGAGTTACTCTTGTCTTCTTACAGAAGACGTTTTATTGTCTCAAAACATCTCAGATCTCAATCTTAAAATGTAGTTTAGGAAATATTGAAACACCGTGTCCCATTTTTCATTGCGTGCGATCGTAAAATATTAAATTCATTCGCTCCGATAATTAAATTACACCAACAAAAGTAGATATGCTTACGAATGCTAGATAAATTTAATCGAATCGTAAACTAACCGTTCCACTTCGACGCTTTCTATGGACAATCTAACGTCGTAATACTCTCCGCACCACAACCCGTTGTTGCACAATTCATCAAATGCGAAAAATGCCAAAAACAAACAACGAATTCGTACAGCTATTTAAAGCGGTATGACAACGAAAAGTACAAAAATACAAAAAAAAAAAAAAAAACAATTAAATAAGTACCTCGTTTTTGTTTATTTTTTTATTAGAAAAAGTTACAATTACGTTACTCTACTAAAGCTTACAATTGTTATGAGGCGTTTCTCGCTCCTCACCTTAGACAAACAGCTGCATACATAATTACATACAAATGTATACCTATGTACCTACTATTTAAATATATGTTTGTACTACGGTGACACGATATCTCGGTTATCGTCAGCTTTTTCTAGTGTTTTTCTTTCATTTGTTTATGATTTGTTTTAACTTTTTATACGCCACAGTCTTCAACGCTACGTTTTTGTCTTTACTTTTATTGATTGTTTTTTGTTATTTTTTTCTCTATTTTTTTATTGTATATAACTCGTTTTCTATCTCGTTTCGTGTGTATTATTTACTGTATTTGTGCAAATAAGTAATTCTTAATTTAGCGTACAGAATGAGTGAGTTTTTTACGATCACACTACCTTTGCTAACTAACTACTTATCTTTGTACTCATAGCATTTTCTATTACTCTCGGCTAAGTAATTATTTTCATTTATTAAATTTTATATTTTCGCATTATGTCATACAATGGCTGACGTACACAATAAACACTGTATGAAGCGTAAGAGCAATTTCGATTGTCATATTAACTAGATAACTAACGTTATACTCGAGTCGAGAGAGATGCTAGAGAACTACGCTAGTAATTGACTCCAGAATGGTTAGAAAAACAAATGAAAAATCAATTCTCCTTTAAATACCATTAGAGAATGTCACCAGAATTTGCTTGGAGTACCTTGAATTTCTCAATTTCAGAACCTCTATGTCCCATTTTGTTAAAGAACTCGCTGTTTCTCCAGTCGAGTCGTCATCTAACGTTAGAGAATAGAGAATGTGGTTAGGCATCTAATCTACCTCTAATCGATATCAAACTTTAGTTTTTGTTGGGTAGCAGCTGACTTGATCGGAGAATTACCTGGGCTTGCATGAATTAGTGCTTCAACTTATCGCTTAAATGTAATTCGGTGCGTTTGTACACCAAGAGGTGCGGCAGTCCAAAAAAAAAAAAAACTTACAGAGTAGCTATAGCAAAAAGTCTTCTATATTTCAATATATATCTCTAGTAATGCAACTGTAAAATTTGCATTCAAATCTATGCGGTAGGTTTTGTGTGATGCGCTTACAAACGTACAGGGTTAAGGCAAAAACTCTGAAAATTGTTCCTTAACCTTTACGTTATCTAACATCAGATGCGAGATTCAAAAATTTAAACTAAATTTTAATGTCTGTTTCATTACACTGAGTTGACTGCAGTATTCCCATTTAAACAGACGCTCATAGTATTTTTCACTAATTTCTAATATCATAATTTACTTTCATTTTCATTCAATTAAAATGCTTACAAATCTCATTTCGTGCACGACTTGTTTATTCACCGCACGTCTTGCATGCGATCTGTGCAGATTCGAAATGGACGATTTTTGTGTAGTAAATGCTTATACGCTTTCATTAGACCTCCACCTCTACCCTATCTCTTATGGCAATACACTTTGATTGTTTAAATATTTATTTTTTTAAGCTACTTCTTGATTTTCCAAAGGGAAGGGTGTTTAAAAATAAGCTCCATAAATATGTACATAAGCGCCCCATACATAGCAACGCTTCCTCCACCTTTCATTTTGTTTTTTTACTTCTTGTGTTTGTTTTGTTCTTGATTTTGCCGGGTGCTTGTTGAGCCCTCTTGCATGTGCATTGGCCTCCACTTCAACAACAATGATGAGTATGAGGATGATGATGATGCGACGCACAGTGGAAGCTGTTGGGAGGAAACTGATGTTACTTCTAGATATGCTCGTAGTCAATGTAAACATGTTCACTGTTGATGTTTGCAGGCGGCGCAACACGTGCTTTGGCTCATCAGCCGACGACTGAGTGCTATGTGCTGTGTGCCTTTACCCCCCTTTGTGAAGTACTTTTATTCTTTGAATTAATATTTGCTTTTTGTATAGTTTGCAGACATGCCTGAATATAATCCTTTAACGAGTATTAAGTTTAGTTTTATTGAGTTGTAGATTTGTTTCGTTAGTTTTGTGAGAGGATACTTGGTATGTATATATTCGCAGTTAGTTGAACCGAGAGTTATCTTTCGCCAGTGTTTCCCTAACGTTAGGTACTAGAGATGGGGGGTAGCTGTTTATTCTTCCTACAATCGATATTTCACTGTACTGCTTCTTGGATATAAGCCAGGTTAGATTTTCTTAGAGAATCACAATAACAAAGAGAATCACAATAACAATGCGTTTCCTAACAAAATGGGTCGAGAAAATTGTTCCAGATAAAGAAATTTCACAACATTTAGAAAGTGAAAGCAAAGAAATATTAAACATTTTGTTGTACATTGCTCGTAAATTTTTGACGACATTTTATACACATGAACTTGAGGATAGAGCTGAATAAAATGCTGAAACACTTATGTAACAACAATTCATAAACATTTTTAGCTTTAAAATTTTTCTTAAAACTCTACAAAGAATATGAAATATAGCACCACTTTTAGTAATTTCAGCCCTTCTGAGATGCTTTGTGGCACTTTTTTGAAGTGGACGGCCATATTTACATTCAATACGCTTGTATTTCAATATTTCTTTATGTGCTTTACACAACTTCTGGCATACTCTCAGCGCACAATTGACGGTCCATTAACACAGGGCCGCACACTCGCCCTTTTCCACCCTCAAATAAAATTTGTTGCAGATATTTAGATACATATGTGTGTATGTAGGTTCATACTAGCGCATTCCATATTTAGATCCCGAATTCCATACACTTTTTCATGTGCCGATGTCAGTACATTAAACTCGTACTCAGTCTATTACATGTTCTGAGACGCAGCAAAGCGGGCCGGGTCTTCTAGTATCTAAGAAACCCAAAGAAGTGCTATCAAACAAAAACGAAAGCTTCTATGAAATTTTTAACAGGCTTCTGGTAGCATATATTTACATTCGCATCCGGAAATATTTCAAAGTTATATTCGTTACATCACTAGCACATATACATACATACTTAGATTCATACAAATCCAATAATTACTCCCTCCGTAACATTGAAAGGCTGGATTAATTGAGCTCTTCACCCTCTGATTTACTTCAATTGATGGCTAGCGAATTAAAATTCTATCAATGAGAAAGTAAATGATTTCAATGGTCGTGGATTGTTGCACTTTGGAACTCGTTGAATTCATAGAACGTAGCCCTAAGCAGCGATTGATGTCCGTACATTGCAGGTTATTCAAGAAAAATCTACAGGAAGGACCTTTATTGAACCAAAAGGCCAGTCTATTTTTAATTTGTAATAGCGAGCGGGGAATTGGTACCGTAGGATTGACAGAGAATTTTCAAGTATTAGTTTACTCGGCGGTCCTCGTGCCACACCTACTTTGCATTCTACTCTCGTCGTATCTCTGCTGGCCGGTTGTTAGCCAATCAAAGGTGGTAGAGACACGACGCCAAACGAATGTAATCAAGCTGGCAGTATAACTAGTTCCGGGTTTCTATAAGACGAAGCGAAGCGTGGGCGGGGTTTCTAATATGGTAATAAAAATATTGGCATTTGAAATCTTATGTCAGGTTTTGGTATTCAATTATTCAAGCGCAATGTCGAGTAAAAAATTTTCTACGATATCAATCTTGGTGTGTACTGAGATTTACTGTTAGTTGTATCTATTAAATTGTACTTCCTTTTGGAAATGTAACCAAAGTAACCTATATATGAATAAGTGGATAGGCAAGCGTAAAAATATTTAAATAGTTAGGAACGTTATAAAAATTCTATCCTATAAATGAATTCCTAAATATGAACATGTCTACAAATTATTTTCTTTATCTACATTCAAACATATTATAGCTAGTACATACACCAAGCACGCTAAATCTAAGTAAATAGTAAAACTTGCTGCGTACATTCTTTTATAGCTAAGTAGTGCATTCAAAACGCTTAACAAATAATAATGCAATTTCCTTTAACGATTAAATTTAGTGGAACTGTTTGTAGTATTTTTTGTGCTACTTTTTTTGTCAAGCTTCCTGCTACCGGACGGTCTTAGAATAAATTGGTTAAACGTTTCAAAACTGCTACGCATTGACAAATTACTAACGTATAGTCAATTCCGCTTAGCATGGGCGCCATGCCAGTTATTTAGGGCACCAATTAGTCCAACATATTTACCCTACTTTTCTGACTACACTAGCAAAACTAAAAATGTCACTTCTGTCAAATTCATGAGTTTGCTTACAAATGGCGGCAAATTGATAATTAACACTACATTTAAAATATAATAAAAATAATAAATTTCAAGCAAAATGTACCCTGACAAAATTTACATACATATTTACCGGAAGAATTTAGCAAAAATATTTCTGACTAAAATTTGGAACTAATTTCTTAGAGGTCACGGGTGATTTCTTCTAACTTTTACTGATTTCAAACAGTTCGGAGCCTTTTCGACTCGTACGGCACCAGGCTTAAAAGACCATAAAAGAACCATCTTGGAAAAGCGAAAGCAAAAGTTTGCGTAAAAT
This sequence comes from Sphenella marginata, assembly GCA_951509765.1. NCBI lineage: Eukaryota > Metazoa > Arthropoda > Insecta > Diptera > Tephritidae > Sphenella > Sphenella marginata. The sequence goes on along the minus strand of OX608079.1, from coordinate 120,977,599 downwards.
TCAAATCATTTAATTTCTTCCCATTAGATCGATACACTTTTGCATCCGATGAAACCAATATTCAATACATAGTTGTCACTCTAAGCGAGTTAATCCGGCAATAGATTTAAATGCTGGAAATGTCTTAGATCCCTGGTATCAACAGTAGCAGCATACAATAGCTTTGCAATAGAATTTTTGCATTGTCGACATTCCTTAGTTTACTTAGAATTTTGCACAACAATATAAATTGTATATACATATGTACATACATATAATATATAACAAAATAAAAAAACAAAAGGAAACCGAAGAAAACATAAAGCAAAATATTAACTTGGAAAAATTGCTTCTCTAAGTTCAATTTACTTGACTTTGGTATGCCTTGAAATTCACTCCGATGATGTAAATGTATTGGATTTCCATCTCGCATAACACTCGATCTTGACTAACCAAGTTTTGCAGTCGCGCCTATTCGGGGCGCATTGATGACGAATAATATAACGATATATAAGGTGTTTATTGTTTATGCTTTTATCTAAATGTTTGTTTTTTTCCTTCTGTTTTACAGCATTTCTTCTTTGTTAAGATATACATACATACATGTACGTTTTGTATGTCAGTAGTTTGTTGTTTTTTGTTTATTTGAATAAGCTCGTCTGAAGCTCGTCATTGTTTTACTCTCAATGCCGTATCGGAGTTGAGTTATGCGAGAATATGCATTCACATTTTGTAGATTTGTATGTATGAAAATATATGAAAGTTTTTAAATTAACGTATGCAGACACGCGCATTTGTCAGCATTTTTATATGGTATTTAAGGCACATGTTGTTTTGTTTGTTTATTGTTTCTCTTGGTTGTTTGACGAGGTAACGATGCATGCGCACAGTGGATTGTTTTGGGATAATTTATAGCAATTTAAGATCGGCAAAGTTATTAAAATAAAAGATGAAGAGAAAGTACAAAGATTGTGCGTTTAGTTTGATAAAAAAGGGAAAATAAAAAACTTAAAAAAAATTTAAAATAAGTTGAAAAAAAGATTAAAAATAAAAAATTTTAAAAAAAAGTTAAAAAAAAAATTAAAATATTTAAAAAAAATGTAAAAAAATAAAAATTTAAAAAAAATTTAAAAAAAAAGTTAAAAAAATATGTTGAAAAAATTAAAAAGAAAAAAATTAATATTTATTTAATTTAAGGAAAGCATTTTTTTTCTAGTTTTTAATTTTTGCAAATTTTTTTTATTAACTTTTTCTTTTTAATTTTGAAAAAAATTTTTTTTTTTAATTTTTTTTAAATATTTTTTTTTTTTTTTTTTTAACTTTTTTTTCAAATTTTTTATTTTTAATCTTTTTTTCAACTTATTTAAAATTTTTTTTAAGGTTTTTTATTTTCCTTTTTTTATCAAACTAAACGCATATACATTGTACATATATCCTTTACCTTTAAGAAATATATTTTTTCTTACAAGCTATTCAGAGGATTGGTTAGTAACCACCCCTACTTTTTGTATTAGCTAAACATTTTTAATGAATTCTTGTAAAACTTTACAGAGGAACGCAGAAATCTCCAGCTTTGCATAGTTAATATATTTTGTCTTTTTCATATGATTTTTTTGTGCATTCCCAAAATCATTTTGTATCACTGTGCGGCGCTTAAACTAAGCACCAAAGTACATCTGACTTAATCTGTGTTATTTGTATTTGTCAGCAGTGGATATCTGCATATGAAATTTCAGTCTTGGCATCTCTTTTTTTATACACTTTCTTGCTGTCAACCTTTCACGCACGTACTCGTACATTTGTAAACAGGAAGCTGCAGTTTCGGTTCCAATGCAACAAATGGTTAGCTGCTTAAAAACTTTGTTTTATGTGTTTTTTGTGGGTGCGGGACTACGATTCGTTACCACGGTAAGCGGCGCTAACTCGAATTTTTACTTCAAATAAATTTTGTATAATATCTTATTGGAATACCCTATACATTCAGGGCTGTAAGATTTGTTTTCACAAACTGCTTTAAAGTTTAACTCCAGGACGAGCCCCTAAGGTGTTGTTTAATTTGAACTCCTTTTTAGTAATTTTCTTCAAAATCCAAACAGTGTTCACGAAAAAAAATTGGCCGGTGTTATTTTATTCATATGTCGCTAATTGCTTACGAAAAAAAATACACCATTGTTTTGTTTTCAAATGTTTTCTAGCATTGTTGTGATAAATACTACGTCCCTACCAAACTTTTTATTTTTTAAAGAAGTTGACAACTTTTACCGCGGTGCCAACATAATACAATATTTTACTATTTAATTACATTTTAGGCGCCGCTGTCGTATGGGAACTTACTTGTCATATCTGCATAATTGCTCACAACGCCTGCTTCCTTCATTTATGCATTTTAGCTTCCGCCATTCTCATATGCTTGTTGCATTTCCGACTTCACTTCAACGCGACTCAAATCATTTTTGACTGTTTCCTTTTTGTTTTGGCATTGAATTTTATGCTTCCCATAATAACAAATACATAAATGACATTGCGCAGCCGTTGAGCCATGACCGCTGACGTATGTGAGTACTTAGCTTTAGCGCACCATCCGCCGCACCCTCGCAACCGCTACCATCCGACTACTTCATTGAAGAGCGACGAGTGTGTTTGCCACTGTTTGCCTGCTGTCGATCAAAGTACTCAAAGTCATCATTAGTTATGACTTCCGGCCGCTAGTCAGACGGTCGCACCATGTGAATTGGTAAGATCCCCAGAGGTGCAAACGTTCTATCTCCCTGCTTTTTTAATGCTTTTTCTATTTTTGTTTATTTTTTTTTCGATTTGGAATTATTGTTTTGGCAAAAGTTATGCGAAGGGCCATTTGTGCGTCGGTTATTTATTTTGGAATACTAACTAAGCTAATTTGCATAAATTCACCTGATATCTTATTTATTTATGTTTTACGTATTGCTATTCAATATTTGTTATAATTTAAATATTTTTTAGTTTTAATGCCTGATTGGCCGCTTACTCATTTCGCTTTGCAATTCATTTGCGTAACGGTGTCCATGTATTGGTGCTGAGTCATATCACGGCGTTGGCGCTTCCAAGAAATTGATTGTGTGTTGCGTTCTTTTTTTTTTGTTTGGTTCATGTTTATATCTCAGCTGTGGGTAAATTAATTGTTGTGGGGTGTTGGGTGCATACGAATTGCTGGAGAAATCTTCTATAAATCTTTTACTTATATTTCAAGTGCTTAACCAATATATAAAATATTGTAAATAATGGATTCTAAATACATACTTTAATATTTGTACATTGGGGTCAGTAAAAAATTATTTAAAAATTTATTGAAAATTGTTTAGTTTTTTGTTCAAAAGTTGTTATTTGAGTAAAAACAAGTCGCAAATATGATGGAATTCCGTTTTTAATTTAATTTAATTTTACTTTATTTCATTTCAGTTTATTTTATTTTTTTATTTATTTTTTATTTTATTTTTTATTTTATTTTTTTATTTTTTTTTTGGTTTGTTTTGTGTTATTTTAGTTTATTTTATTCTATTTTACATTATTTTATTGTATTTTATTTATTTTAATTTTTTTTTATTATTTTATTTTATTTTACAAATTTGTAAGTTTTTTGCAAGCTCGAGACCAGTTAACAATAATTCTAAGTGAATTAATATTGTCAGTATTTTATTTTATTTCATTTCTTTTTATTTTATTTTAATTTATTTTATTTTATTTTAATTTATTTTATTTTATTTTGTTTTATTTTATTTTATTTTATTTTATTTTATTTTATTTTATTTTATTTTATTTTATTTTATTTATTTTATTTTATTTTATTTTATTTTATTTTATTTTATTTTATTTTTTGTTTTATTTAATTTAATTTTATTTTATTTCATTTCTTTTTATTTTTTTGTTTTATTTTATTTTATTTTAATTTATTTTATTTTATTTTAATTTATTTTATTTTATTTTGTTTTATTTTATTTTATTTTATTTTATTTTATTTTATTTTATTTTATTTTATTTTATTTTATTTTATTTTATTTTATTTTATTTTATTTTATTTTATTTTATTTTATTTTATTTTATTTATTTTATTTTATTTTATTTTATTTTTTGTTTTATTTAATTTAATTTTATTTTATTTCATTTCTTTTTATTTTTTTGTTTTATTTTATTTTATTTGCTTTTCTTTTCTTATAGTACTTTATTTTGTGAGAGTGATAGCTTTTGATTTATCGTCGATGTCGCAGATGACACAGCTTGAGCTTGCCATACTCGCTATACTCCGCTGGCACTTACAAGCAGTGCTTCCAAACCACACCCTATCACTGCAACTAAAGACTGGAGTGTTCATTGCCACGAGTGTGTCATTTAGTGTTGATTGGCAATTTAATGCCGGCATTTTTATATTACGGTTTCCCTCCCCCCTGAAAAACTCCTTCGTCATACAGAAATATGTAGTGCAATGTTCATTGCACTTGATGCATGCCATTTACTATGTTTGGATAAATTTTTGTTGCTCATGTTGTTGTTGCAAATATTACAGAGGGGGACGCTTTAAAGTTGTATGGTTTTTTGTCATTGTCGCATACTTTAATATGCGTACATTGTTACAGATGTATGTATCTACTTGTGTGCACATTAGGGTGTTTCGTTGTTGGGAGATTTCTTGAATTTTATTGGCCTACATGTAAATATGATTCTTCATATTTGAAACACCCTAACACCCACATTGCAGTGAAGCAACCATGGACTGGTGTCAGTATGAAAACTTCACCTTGCAATCATGAGTGCGCAACTACTGAATTCCTGACGACTTGGATGATCTTGAATTAAAAGTATCAATTTGGTACTCGAATCAATTTCAACCTCTAATAAAATAGTAATATGAATAAAATGACTCAACAGAAATGCATTTCCAGCGTTCAACGCACACATATACATATACTTAGAAAAAAGTAAACACTGTAGCAACGTTGTGCACCACTGGCTTTTAACTTGTTTATGAACTTCATTTGCTCCAGAGAAGTAACTGGTCTTTTTGCTTGTTGATTAATTTAGGTCCAGCCGTCAGCCACCGCCACTGGAATTTGTCTGCGAATGTGATTTATGAAATAAGAAGTTGAGCATGTAACAGTAAAATGGAAGAAGCACATTTAAATTCTCAGTCAGCGCCTATCTGATATTCACAGAAACCACTTTAAAGTGGATTTTAAACGTTTCGAACTAGTTCAATCTGAATCACAGAATTTGTGATATTTCCTTTTGGGAGTGTTAATGATAGAGCATAGATTGAAATACATATTTTATAAAAAAAAAAAACTACTAGTCCGACCCATTGGACGTTGTGCTGCCCAAATATTGCGCAGACTCGTAAAATTTTCTTCTCCTCAATTCCCGTTTTTGCTTGTTGATCTGCTAATCCATCTTCATTTCACTTTTCTACATCTTCGTCGTTCGTATCTTCTCCACCCAAAAAGAAATTCCGTTATAATATTGAACAGATAATAGCGATAAATCGATGTTTATGCTTTAATATCGAATGTCGATGTTCCATAAACTCAAGAGTCTGGAACAGCATGTTGTGTGCATAAAGTTTATAAACGTCTTTTAAATCGTTTGCTTAGCTTAACTCAATCGTCGTAAACTTTGTATTTCTTCGAACAACGAATCATCGATATCCATACACGTCGATGTTTTTCCAGCTCTTATTGGTAATATTATAAATTTATAAACATTTAGGTTATGTATTGCACCCCTTTTATTTGGCTTCTAACAAACCCCTCATTTACCAACTTGCCTTTTCTGTCAAAATTATTTAAATTTCCGGCTAGTTTTCTGCATTATTCGATTTCCGGATCATATTTATACATTCACATGTGTATATATAATGCATAGGTACAAAAATGCTATCATGAATGAATAATAATGTAAGTATGTTCGTGTGCATTTATCGCTATATATACAAATATATATATTTATAGTTTCACGTGATAATGTCTCATTTATTGTACGCTAAATACATAACAACTTGTCATCACCTTGCAAGTTCATTGATATTTCAATACCCCACGACGTTCTCTTGTGGGCATCGGAAACTATAAACTGCATAAATTTGGTTTGTTGCAAAAATAGCTTAAGTGAATATGTACAAAACGTGATATTTTGATTATTTTAAGGAAACTATTTATGATATATCTTTGATATGTTATGGAACGATTCTCTAAGATCTCATGTGATTAGTTTTGAATCTAAGAAATATTGATGCACCTGAATGAGCTTTTAAGAAATAAACCAAAATAGATACTTACATATGTCGGCTTAAGCTATTTTGGCATATTGAACGCGAATATAACCCAACAAACATCAATAAAAAAATGTTCTATCAATCTTTGCAAAACACAAAGCGTAGCCTAAAAGTGAAAAATCTTACAAAATTCCAAAGGAATTGGTCGGTCACAGCTTGGCATATCATAACAAACCTTTCGAAAACATTAGTTTAGGGAAAAAACCCACTTTGACACAAGGAACGTTTTGGGCCTTTTGTTATTATTGTTTTTTCAAAAAATTTTTCTTTCAAAAACGAAAGCAAAACTATTTAGCCTTCAATATAAATAAATTGCAAAGCCTCTGTCGCATGGGCTCTCAAAAAATATTTTTCTACTAGATGATCGTACCCGAAAATATTTCCATATACACTTGCAAATGTTTGTTGGGTTACGTATGGCCGTGTAATTTTCCTGTTCCAATTTCAAAATGCTAAATAAACTTACGCACCCTACAGTGCATTCATTGAAATTTATTTCGTTGTTTGCAAAATATCATTTTTATCAGTAAAACTATTATTCCACCCCCAATTTGGGGTTTGCAAAATACAAAATTTTAATTTTCTAAACGCATCAACCAAAGGTAAAACAAGGTACAGAAATGCTTGATTCTCCCCACTGGCTTCTTCGTATGTAGTACGCTCGTCAGCGTTTCAAACCAAGTCTATTGTTTGCAATATTTTTGGTGTGAAGCTTAAACCGTCGACTAAGTGCACTGAGCTTTTTTTCTACACATCTGATGCCACGAACCATTAGAGTGCTTACTAATTTTTGTTTGTTTTGAGAGTTCGTAAGTTCCACCTTACTGATGTGAGTACCTCGAATTCGAAACGATGGCTCCAGTACGACGATCATCAATTCAGGATAGAGTGATTTAAAAAAAAATTTATTTGTATGCGACAACTGGTTATTTAAAAGCAAGAATCTGTGTTGTGGTTTATGGAACTAGACCAAAATCGTTAAGTAGCTTAAGAGCTTATTAACAAACAAAAAACAACATTACGCGCTGACTTTGAGGAATTTTCAAAAGTGTGTTATTGAAGCACTCTAATACCCATGTCTGTATGTATGTACAAGTTTATTCTAAGCTTATATTATAATTTTGTTTTAATACAGATTTGATTGTTGATATGATGAAGTCTGTTTCGTTGAGCTCGTTTAGACTAAAATATTTCTGTGCAATTATTTAGTAGCGACGTGTCAGTAAAACGCTTTGGTTCGTTATTTTTTTTCTGTTTTTTTACCTGATTAGTTTATTTCAATGGTAATCTGTTTAAACATTTTCTCAATTTTTTTTTAATACTACACGTTGAAACGATTTAAAGAAGAAAAAAAAATCAAACGCAAATTAGAAACTGTTTTTATTGTTGTAAGTATACATATGTATATTTATTCCCAACCCCGTGTGAATTAACTAAATTTAACATGTTTGTGTAAGAAATTTGATTGTGATGCAAAAAACTAATTTCCGCTTTATTTTTGTTGTTTCTTTTCCTTTTAGCCAAGTGCAATTTTGATCAGGAAAGTAAGCCTCATCGTTTAAGTTTAGATGTGGGCGATTCGGTGGTAATATTGAAGGAAACAACACATTGGTATTATGGCTATAAACAAAGGTGAGTTGATTGATTATTTGACAGCGTAAAATATGGGAACTATAGATAGTTTGAGTATTAACCAAGGATTCGGCAAATGATTAGCAGGACGAGTGCCGTAAATACTCAAATATTCTAATCTAATTGTACCACACCACTGTTCTCTCTGCACAACATTAAGCTGTAGAATATCGCGATCATGCAGAGAAATTATGCATTGTTTCTAGGAATGTGACGAAAGTGAGTTTATCGGAAACGAACTTTTCGAATTTAATTTATAGGAATTGGAATCCAAAGTAACTTGCTTTTATTTGATACAAACGCTTTCTAACGTTCGTTTTCTGTTATAACTACGATCTTGGAATTACAAGTGTATAATTAATTGGAAGTTCCCTTGTTTTGATGCCTTTTCCTCCTTCGCATTTTTTATTATATTTTCAGTAGCTAAATATGAATTATTACTTTGGCTCGGTCCCATTGCTAATCATAAATAGCGCCACAAAAAACTTAAAAAAATAGCATAAAAATTCAAAAGTCACCAATGGTTCATAGATTCGGCACTGATTCAAAATCGCTCCAAGAATTTAATCTTTTATTTCGAGTGAAATCTCTACAGCCGGCGCCGTATTGTCGTGCAATCTGCAACCAATCTGCTTGATAATCGATAAGTGCTTGACAATTGCAAACATTCTTTTCTTCAATTCTCCAAAGTATTTGGAGTATTTGTTTATATTTGTTGTATGCGTATCGCAACATTATTTCCCAGCACTTTTGAGTGCGTTTTTCTGTGTTTATTGTTTTTTTATCAAGACTGCAAATTCAAATAAAAACAAATTACTCAACATAAATATATGAGTTTCTCATGTCTGTTATCTACAATTTTCCGTTTTGCCTTTTTGTGTTTTCATTTCTTTTATCTACACAATAACAGTGGCTATAACTGTTGAGCTGAATAGACTCCTCCCCATTCCATAAATTCAAGGCTTGATAAACTCTGCTATGTCTACAAAGTGTTCTTTAGTTTTGAAGTGTGAATTCAAAAATATTAACTACACTAGTCAACAGAAATTTTGCAACAGAGTAGCTGTGGAAGTGTTCTCAAAGTGTTTAAGATTGTTTTTATTTTCTTCGCTTCAAAATATCGCCCGCTCTAGACGTCAAAGTCTCTCAAAAGTGTGATCTTCAGCGAGTTTTTTTTCGTTTCTCGTTTCTCTGTTTGTACTGTTGTTTGAAATTTTTCAATGTTCTTTCGTTCCAATCTTCAAACGATTCCCGCTATCAGCTTACCGCATACTGGCACATACATACACACATACATACATATACACGCCATATTACCCACTTAAATACATTAACTGACCCATGATGGTCTATGCAACACCGTTGAGGCGCTTCAAAGTCAATATTCATAAACGAAACACTAACATGCACGTACTTTTTCGAGGTCGGAAGTCACAACAACAATATGATTTAATAAAAGTGTGAAAAAGAAATATCAATAAAAAAAAAGAGGTTCATAAATAAAAAAGAAAATTGACAGCGTGTCGTATGGGTCAAACAAATAAATGGGACCAAATAGTAAATTATATCGTAAAAGTTGATTGAAAGTATTTAGCAGGGCTGCAAGGCGGTTTTAAAGCGAAACTGGTTTGCACCGATTTGTTCGGCCCTTTTTACATTGGAGGCTGTTAAGGTTAGGCACTCTGAATGAAAAAAATCTCTTCTACTATAGCTCTTGTACATTTGTTGGTAGCCAGTTTCTTTATAACCTTTCTAAACAATTAGGAAAACTTTTTAATTCAAAGCAACAACAAAAATTATAAGGGCTCAAGAAATTCGGCTTCACCCAAATCGGTCACACCCTAGTGGTTAACTTTTTCTTTTGAATGCTTCAAATGTTTTTGTACCTTTTTTCACTTAAGCAGTGCCTAACAGCTTTGTTTTCGCCAGCTTTATTTTGAAGCTAAAATAATTTTTCGGTTAATGACTCTGAGTGTAAAGTAATGAACGGTTTTTTGTGTGCGCTTTTTCAATTTCATTTCTATGGCTATTTTACGAAAGTACAAGTCATTGCCAAATTTCACAATAAATGCTTATTGAATTTAGGGCAAATTGAAAAATGCAAATTTGTAAAAAAAAATGTATTCTTGTTGAGACAAGTTTAATTCGATGTAGTTAGGGGCCTATTTTCGCTTTGCTCTATAACTCAAGTCTACTCTATAAGTCGGTTACCAATTCACCACTTCGCAACTTCACTTGTTTCTGCCCAATGCCAGATTCCTATTTTCAAACACGAAATTCATGTGAACAACCATATATTTTGGCGACCTTAAGCTTAACATCTTCGGTTGAATTTCTCTTTCTTTTTTTGCTAATAATTTCCTATACTGACTTTGTGTGCCTTTTAACCCTTTTACACCCAAAATTTTGAAGCGCATATTTTGAAGTGGATACAACAACCACTCATTTGAAATCCAAATGATATTGTTGTTTTTGTAAAAAAAAAAATTGCGAGCGAAATTTTAAATCGTGAAAAAAATCACACGTTTGAAAGATAATCTTATGTTACATTGAACTTGCTTCGGTCAGAATTGCTGCACATTGCGATAATACGGATCTAAGCTATTCGCCGAAAAGAATCAACCATGTTTTTAAATATTTGATAAATGCAAGCCGTTTTAAAAATAGGCCGACGGGCGTATATGGGTTAATTACCGATGCTAAGAATTTGTGATCATATGAAGTATATATTGCTTAACTTTCAGTGCTTCTGTTTGTTCGATAAACATCTTTTATATTATTTTGATGGTTTACTCTTGGAAATCCATCAACAACTGTCCTAAAATTGAAGATGTAGGGTACACGGGGTATGCTTTGACGATAGAACTATTCCAATTTTTTTTTTTTTTTGCATAACATCAGCGCCATAATCCTAACAAGTGGATAGAGGTTAAGGTCGTACTCATACTAAAAAAAAGGAACCATCAGAATCTGCCACTGTTAAATCGGCCAATTAGTCTCTATTGTTTCCTTCTAAGGGTATAAGGATCCATGCATTAGGTGTGACTTTAGATAAGATGACATATCGGCCTATTGAACAAGCAAGTAGTTAATCCCAATACCCATTAGATTGGTGATGTTCGTGCGAATGAGAGGAAAACTCCGCCTGGAGTAGATGGAACAACGTGCTCTATTGTGCCCACCAGGGGACACCATCAAAGTGGCGTGCTTTCTCTTCTTTTGTGGTTCTTAGTCATCGATGACCTCCTTTATTCACTTTCAGAAGTTATGCGTGTGATCATCTATAGCGCAGGGTTGCATTAGGCAATAAAATTCGAATGCATGCTACAAATCCCTGCCTCTTTACCTTATGTACCTATGTCACACATGTGTTCGTTGCAAACAAATCAACATAAACGTCTATGTGTGTGTGTCAAATTAAAAATGTTCATAAACTGAGAAAACATGCGTACCACATGTCTTTGTTGTTGCTCCATGCTTTATTAATAATTACTTAGTACATTCATTTTTATTGAGGCAACACATTTTTTTAATTGTGTCACTTTTTGCGAAATTGCTTAAATTCTTTTTTATATATTTTTTTTATTTCAATTCTTTGCAGACATAAAGATCAACGCGGCATATTTCCAAAATCCTACATACATCTGTGCGATTATACAATCATCAATGGCGAGTATTGCATCAAGCGTACTGACATCGTTGAGGAAATAACTAAAGTTCTCTTGGAATGGGGTTTCATATTAAAGCAGTATTTTTTGGTGAGTAAAAACAAGTAAAGAATTGTCAGCGCGAGCGAACTCAAATTGAATTGACCCTAGTTTGAAGAATGTCAACAAGAATAACAACGAAACAACAAATTTTTAATGACATTCAACTACACGTATTTGTGATGACTTTATATAGACATACATACATACATATGTACATATAGATACATTCTATCTTGAGAACTTCTTCTTCAATGCGGCAAACGGATACTTTAATAGAATTTTCATAAAAACAAAAGAAACACTCTCGGCATCTCGGCTTATAATGAGAGTGAAAAGCCTTCATTCTCAGAAATATATTTATGTACTATATATGTCGTCGGCTTAGGTCGCAACGGTGCTAAGTACCATTTTTCAAATTTTACAGGAGAGACAAAAAACAATATAAAAACATAAATTTAAATTAGGGATTTCGGTTTTTTATGTCATGTTACTCAATTTTAGAGTACAATAAGTGGACGCTCATAAAAAAACAAAAAATTTTAATTTTCGCCGAGTTATATGCATTTTTGGGACTTAGCACCTTTTTGCCAGCTACTTTTAATTTTTTTCACTGGACTTAGCACCTTTTCCCAAATCAAAACACCTGCGAGTGAACCAAAGCAATTTTCTGAGTATGAGGGTTCTTAGAGGTTCTTCCGTAGAATTTTTACCTGGTCTTAGATTTCTTATATTAAGCCTAGTTCTACCACAATCCGCGCTTAAAGCTCAAATGACCTATTTTTTGAAGCTCTGTTACTCTGCAATTAGTAGCAATATTTAGATCAAAATACATTATTCTAAAACCCTAGGCGTTTCTTTTTATCACACAACAGCGTTTTACTATCGCCGATTCATAGCAGAAAAGCAGGAGTAGATTTTATTGCACAACTTTTGACGAAAATGGACTTTTGTGAAAGTCGACAAGTAAATGTGATTTAGGTTCTTGGAAGTCTGAATATGATAGCCCAAACATTTGTCTTTACTAATCAAGGTCAAAAAGTTATGTGTCAGTTAAAAAGGAGAAGTGAGGTCAGCTGACGTAGATGATCCCATTTAACATATGCATTCATAGTCGAAATAAAGTAGGTACTTAAGTTTATGTCGGTTTTTATGACATATAGGGCGTTGGAAATTGTGTCAAAAAACCCACGCTAACTTTATTAGCTACTATTTTTCGAATATGAATATGCCACATATACTTTAACTTTAAATTTTCAAATTCGCTTGGACTTAGCACCTTTTCCTTTCATTGGTGGACTTAGCACCTTTTCTAATCAATGCAAAAAACGCATTTAAAAACAGAATTGTTATGCAATTCATGACGTAAGTAGTGTATATTAACTGTTTCTAGCATTCTGCATCAAAACCTGAAAAAACCCAAAAGGTGGACTTAGCACCTTTGCGACCTAAGCCGACGATGTGTTATATTATTTAACCAGGTGTGGATCTACGTGGAGTTTCGGGTCCAACCCGATTAATTAATATTTTCATTGCTATCGGTGCTAAAATGAGACAATTCTATACCCATTAACAACTACAAATACCCATAATAGTTCGCATTGTAATTTGTTGATTTCTTTTTCCAGGTCACACATCGCGACTTTAATTCTATACGCGCTAAAATGATCGAGTTAAATAATAATCGCGCTTTACTGATATCGGGAAATTTGCCCGTTGACGAGATGCGAAAAGTGAAGCTAATGGCCACATCGCAAATCGACACAGGAAATAGTCTGTTGGGCTTGGATATGGTGGTGCGTGACGAGAACGGCGACATATTGGATACGAATACGATATGCACAACGGAATTGTATGAACATCATATGAATGCAGTTAATCGCATTATTAAAGCGAGCGTAAGTTTTGTAATCACATACCCAACAAAAAAAAATGTTTTTCTAACATAAGAAATTTTAATTTGACACATTTCATTTGAAGTTTGACAAATGTAAAATTAGTTGTAGGAAGATCTTTGGGTACTTTATTAAATAAGAAGTTCTATTGTGAAAAAATTAAGAGAGGTGGCAATCCTACAAAAACAACCTGGGGGGCAACACTTGAGTTTGGTTGTGAAATAAAACTTTTATACAAAAGGTTATAGAAATGTGTCCAGTCTGTTTCGGGTTAACAGCTAATATGAAAAAGAAACATATAATTACGTGGCAACCCTAACTAAAAAAATTATTCAAGGTGGCAACGCCTAAAAATATTTTTGTTGGGACTGCGGCGTAAAATACTTCTCGTTTGATGCCCATATCGGCTTATCTTATTTTAATATTGAAAAAATTGGTATAGGTGGCAACTCTGTACAAACATTCTTAACGGTAACAGCTAAATAAAAAGCTCAGATTGTAAAAGGTAACCATGAAACAAATATGTCAAGTGGTTTTAGAGATGCTAGCGCATATGCAATAAATTTATCAGTTTAGGTGGCAACGCCAGCTGGTAACACTATCTATAAATATATTTAAAAACATCATAAGTTTCCGAACGGAAGTAGTAGATATAAGTTAAAATATGAAAACAATTAAATTTATAAAGTTACTACAAGCACATAAATATATTAATTTTTTATCTTTTCCACAGCGGCCTCAAACTATCCAGCGTTCTCCGCGTCCACTCAATAAATACTCCCACAACATCCTGCTACATGTCAACGCATTCGTCTGCAAATTCCAAGAGGATTCAGATCTACTCTTCACGCTATTCGATGGCGAAACACATAAACCGATAAGCGAAAATTATATTGTAAAATGGTCACGCACCGGCATTGCACGCGATATCGATCAATTCGACAATAATCGTGTACTCTTCACTGATCTTAGTAAAAATGATCTGAGTATCTCAAAAATGTATCTAGTTTGTTATGCGATACGAATTGGTGCCATGGAAATGAAAGAGAATGATTCAAAACGCGCCAGTATAACCACTGCCATGCTAACACCTTCGAGTAAAAAGCATTCACAACTTTCGATTAGTTCGAGTGGTTCATTTAATAGCAGCGAATATATAATGAGGCGACCATTTGGTGTCGCTTGCAAAGATCTCACGCCCATATTGCATAAACCGGATGATTTCCGTGGTAATTTGGATTTACCATTTATGTTGTGCGAGAAGGACACGTTGGACGTCACATTACGTAAGCTGATTGCTAATAAAGATATTGGCAAAATCGATTCAAAAATGGCTGTTACCATTGAGGTGTTGCAGGGTGATATTAAACAAATCAAAGAAGATTTTCCACGTTTGCTGCATACGAATGTGCCGTTGGCGCGTAAAATGGGCTTTCCCGAAGTTATATTGCCCGGTGATGTGCGTAATGATTTGTATTTGACAATTTGTGCTGGTGAATTTGCGCGCATCGCGAAAACTTCGGAGAAGAATGTTGAGGTGACGGTGTATGTGTGCAATGAGGATGGGCAAGTGGTGCCGGGCGTAATGAGTATTGGCGCAGGACACCCACCAATTGATGAATACAAGTCAGTGGTGTATTATCATGATGATAAACCTAAATGGCTGGAGACTTTTAAGGTGAGGTGAACACATTGTTTGTGTATTGTTTTTTCCACTAATTTTTTTCTTTTTTTTTTTTGTTCAATGCAGATACATGTGCCAATTGATGAATTTAAGCAGTGCCATTTGAAATTCGTTTTCAAACATCGCAGCTCTAATGAGCAAAAGGACAAATCCGAAAAACCATTTGGTATGTCCTATGTGAAATTAATGCAAGACAATGGCACAACGATATTGGTAAGCAATTTTATTATATACATATGCAACTAATTATAACTAAATTGTATTATATTTATTTGCAGCAAGGACAGCATATTCTATCCGTCTACAAGATCGACCATAAAAAGTATGACAAGAGTAATGCTAATATTTATATGGACTTACCTGCAACCGTTGGCGAACTGCAAGGAACTAAACCATCACTCGGCGGCTTAACGCTATTACCCAAAGATCAACTAACAATCTGCGTTAATTTGTGCAGTACGAAATTGACGCAAAGTGGTTAGTACATACCTGAATACAAAATACCTGGGCAGACGAGGTTTTCTCAGAACTTCTTCAGTTTGGCGTATAATTAAGTTTGTTCTAGATTCCCTCATAAGTATAAGGATACTATTTGCCATTCAGAATAAATCCTCTACTAATTCATTTGTGTCAAGTAACTTTCCAGATAATAATGGATATTGTAAAAAATATAGATAACAGGATTAGAACGTGAAATATCTTTCGTTGGATACTTATGTTCGCGTATTTCACTCAAGTTTAAGAATTTTCAAAAAAGTGGCAACGCTGTAAACCTTTCGTAGTGTCATAAAAGCTTGAAATGTAGCATATAACCTGTAGCATATAACCTGTAGCATATAACCTTTGTTCGAACGGTTAAAGTAGTTTTGAAAAAATTGCGGATATGCCACAAATAAACATAATCGAATTAGCCGGCAACCCTGGGTGGTAACCCTACCTAGAAATATTTTTGTAAAAAAATTGTCCAAACATGTTTAATGTTACCTGTCCCTTCACTTCAACCTTGGACCTTTGGCCGTCAATAGTTTTATTTTGGCGCACTTGTTATAATTTTCAAATTTATTTGGTTTTCAAAAACGGTTACTTTAAAACACTACGTTGCGCTAAAACATTTTAGACAATACAGATCTTAATTCATAATATTCTATTTAATCTACATACATGATTCTATTATTATTATTATGTCCATGATTCTATTACCCATTTTTCTTGTTTTTTGTAAACTTTTAGTTAGCCTACTCGGTTTACTCAATTGGTCTGCGCATAAAGAAACATTGGAGGAATCATTGAATGCCTTATCCAACGTACCAGGCGAAGAGGTGGTCAAGTTTCTACAGGACATACTCGACGCATTATTTAATATTTTGGTAATGTTATTCATTTCATGCGAGTTATAAACAACTAATCATCTTCAACGTATCCACAGGTGGAAAATGACGATCCCGAACGTTACGATCAGTTGGTCTTTATGAGTATTATACACTTGATCGAAACTGTGTCCGATTTAAAATATCAACATTTTCTCACCGTTTTGGATGTGTACATAAATGAAAGTTTCTCAGCAACACTGGCATATGAGTGCGTATTTTCGGCAGTGCATTTCTAACATATTCAATACTATTTTAATGTCTTCTCTCGATTATAGGAAACTTATTAAAGTGCTTCAAAGAAACATCAGAGAAGCTATCGAACCAATTGAAAAATCCGCGGATGGTATTGAAATTGAAGAGCGTATAGAGGTGAAACGGCTCTACAAGACCACCAGATATTTACATTATGTGATGAAATTTGTGATACGTTCACGTATACTTTTTTCTGCCATTAATGGCAATTCAGATTATGAGGATTTTGCGAATAAACTGCATGGTGAGTGTTTTAAGTGAAAAATGGTATTTTATGTGAGATTTTAATTTGTTAACATTATTAGAACTACTGGAGATGTTTATTAAAATGATTGCATGTCCTACCGATTTGTTGAAATCTGAGGGTGCGCTGCTCAAAAATTTACACATCATTGCCACCGATTTAATGACTGTATTCGATGAAGTGCGTCTAAGGTTTGTATGCAAATGTTTCCGAAAAGTGGGCATACACAACTCATATTTCAATATACCTTTACTTTTTTCACCATAAAGCAATGTGATAGTGAATATTTTGCGTCAATTCCCACCACGTCGTTTGACACAATCGAAGATGGGCTGTATCAAGGACTTTGTTGATTCGAAGTTGTTTCTTTCGCCTGATTGTCGTGCGGTTTTATTGCCAGTATTTTGCAACCACATAAAAGATCGTCTTGAGAGCAAAGAAGAGGTATTTATGTCATATGTATATGTATGTATGTTTAGGTATATCTTTTGTGTGTTCATTTGTTTTGATTTGTGTTTCATTATTTCTTTTGCATTTGTGTTAAAATTAATAATAATTAATGTCCACGCAAATTATAACATTGATATGCTCCAATTCTTGCATTACTTCATATTTGCTAGTTGCCTTGAACATTTTTGCATTGTTGCATAGTTTTATGTGTTTTACTTGTACGTTTTTTAATTACTGAAAAACAATTAATATTTTACTCTATTAACCGCTATTCGAAAATTCAACATTTATCTCATATGTTCCTTTAAAATAAAATGAAATTCGGCAAAACTAATTTTCCATAATAACGTACTAGCTATTAACTAAAACGTTTCAGCTATAAATTTTCTATTCATAAAGAACGACGAAATTTCATCTTATTTGTTAGCATTTTTGTTTTTATGTGACGCAACAATGTTTTACATTTGCGAGTTTTTTTTTTGTTAGAAATCTTACTATATGTGTACGCCAAATCTCAAATATATATTTTTTTGTTATACCCAGTGGTGTGGCGACAGCCATTATACAAAAAGAGGGCTTGCATTTCAAAGGTACTCCGAGATTTACACAAAAGTGCGATAATTTAGTATTTATTTAAATTAGTTCAAACGCAAAAATGTTTAATAAAATAAATTGAATAACCACATACTTTTAAATAGCAAAATCTTATTGAATAATTTTTTTTTTTTAAATGACTATATTATCCCTCATAACGACTTTGCCGATTTTAATAACTTTTCCTTCCTTTTTGTAGAAAAGTTTTCATCCAATGGAGTTTTACTCCAATTATTGCTGCCACAGACATTCAAATTTTCCTTAAAATTGTATAGATGGTTTTTCCTCTTTCCGCTATGGCCGATAGAGGGAGCTGATATACTTTGCTAAAGGCTACAAATAATTTATAAGTTTATGTAAAACGATCGTGTCTCTTATGCCATGAATGCTGCTAAAACTCACCACTGGGTATACTATTTTTTATCTTAGCTTTTCCCGTTTGAAACCCACTTTTAAGTTCACGTGCTACATACTAAGCATTTATAAAATGTGAAGTATAAAAATTTATTACAGAATCTATAAGTTTAGTTATCAGAAATTGTAAATTTTTGTGTATAGTAAGTTAGCATGTTTTAATTTTTTTATTATGTCCATGTTTGTGCAATGTTTTTCTTTTATATTATATTTTTACTAAGTTTTTAAGCATTTTTGACTGGCATGATTATATAATGCACTTTATTTATTTTCGGCTTGATTTTTTTTATTATTAGTTCACAAGAAAATGTATATGTCCAATAATTAGTGTTTAGTTGTTGTTTCACTAAAGTGTTATTTATACAAGTATTTGTAAATTTTATATATATTCGAGTTTTTTTTTTTTTTTGGATGACGCACATTTGACCAGTTATGTATTATAATTAAGCAACTATACATAGCAGTTGTATGAATAATATGAAAATAAACAACTGATGTTTTTTTAAAATAAACTTTTAATAGCTTCACCATCATTAGTATTGGTTTAATAGAACTTAAGTTTATAGAAATATTTTTTTTTAAACACCACCCGTGTATGCCTTTTGTTCGATATTTCTATTATTCAAGCTTGCACAATGTAATGATTATTGTCAGCTGGTCTTAGGCTTATGAAATATCATAAAAATATAACATAAGTCAAGAAAAAAATTTAGTTGAATTATAAAAAAAGTACCTAGATATAAAAATAAAGTAACGAGGTTAAAATTTTTGAACAAAAATGTGAAATAAGGGGTCCCTTACCAAATTCTGAAAGTACTATGAAAAAAAAAAAAATTGTTTCCTTGAGGATTGGCTGATATAGGGCGCCACGCTCAGCAGTCAATTTGTCTAATTTTGTGTTGATAATTGTTTTATTTTTCTTATGTCTCACTGATTAACTGCGTTGTATGGTGTAGTTGTTGTGCACGTATTATAGGGTACTCTAGAAACATCACTTTGCTACGTCCTCATCGACCACAAGCACCATATATCACCCCATCACTCCATCGCTATATCATCAACATTATTATCATTTTACATATGCATCCGTGTTGGTCATTATTAATTAAAAAAAAAAAAAAACACCTTGGCTATAGTTTTATCACTTAATTTTTGTGTTTTTTTTTTTTATTGTAACTATAAACATTTTTTTTTTTTTAACTTCATAATTTGTAGTGGCCATAGGAAATAATGGTTTTTTTTCACCTATTCATTTGAATGTTTACTTTTGAAAACGTAAATATGACACAAACATACACACTTTTTGCATTTTTATGTTTTATTTGAAAAACTCTTACGGTATTGAGAACACAAACACCAGGTACTGCATTGTGCACTTTTAATGTTAAACAGCTTCTATCTCAATAATTTACATACATAACTTTCTTTTTCTAAATCATTGTTTTTTTTTTTAATTTTACTCACTCACATAAATATTTGCTTTACATTTACGTACCTGTTCGTTAATCTATTTGAAACACTTTTGTGTATTTGCTTTCTGCAAAATGTTTGTGTACCAAATTGTCTAGGGTGATACGAAATCTGATATATGGAAACAAGAAAAGAATCTCTCGAAAGCAGCTAAAGTCCTCGGACAGTTAAAATCACATCTGCACACGCGTGAAACAACTGCCAAACAAAAGGTAAAAAAAAAAATAACAACAACGTACGAATTTAGCACAAAAAAAGTATATAACCTTGAAAGAGATACGAGACGCAGGTGGAGAGTTTTTTTACGATTAGATATCCATTAAGTGATTGAAATGAAATTCCATTGAATAATTATGCAAGTTTCATTAAAATAAAATTTTGATTGATAATAAAAATTAAGTTACACTCAAAAATCAAATATTAGCAGGAATACAAATGAGATTTAAAATGGTTAGACATTTATGGTACCTCCATTTATTGCAACTGCTCACTGCTACATGGAGCAATATTCAGTTATCAATGCTTTTATCTTGCGCTTAGTAGTGTTAATCTATTTTTTATTGCTAAATTAATTGGTGCAAGTAATACTGGAAAATCATTTCGAACTATCCTACATTTGTTCTGTCAGCTTAGCTTTTCATTTAGAATATTTATACATTTTTTTTTTGTTATTTAATTAAAGCTATTTACTGGAGTAAGGCCTGCTAATTTATTTTTGGTTTCCTTTATTTCAATTTCTGAAAAAAGGCGCAGCTTTAGTTTAAAAAATAATTGCATAGGGGCAGGTGCTTAATAATATAATTATAGAAAATTTAGAAGAAACGGGAACTGACTAGTACGGATGTAAAATGTAACTGCTGAATTTACTTACATATACATTAAGATTGATTTTAAGAAAACATAGATAAGATATCTTGAAAAAGTTAAGTATAAATTAATTGATAAAAACTAATGAAAACCAGACCTGTTAAATGATGTTTAATAATCATAATGATTACCGGTTTGATTGATTATCATCCTGAGAATTAATTACTCGTACTTTAAATTTTTAATCATAAAAAGAAAAAAGTCACGATTTTTTTTTTTTTTTTGATTGATTTAATGATTATTTTCCAATTAACTAAAAAATAATAAAACAAAAATCATGTTTTCTCACGATTATTATATATTTTTTTGATTAATTTCGATTTTGTAAAATTTCACGATTTTTAAAAAACCCCTATTTTGATTTCCTTCTTTGTTTTTTGACTATTTTTAATATTTTTTTAATTATTTTTTTTTGACTATTTTTAATATTTGTTTAATATTTTGAAAAAAATTTTTTTAGTTTTTTCTTGATTGATTTAGTTTTTTTTTTTTGATTCATTTAATGATTATTTTCCAATTTATTAAAAAATAATAAAGAAAAATAATTATTTTCTACGATCATTATTTTTACATTTTTGGATTACGTTTGATTATTTTTTGATTTATAAATCTTTTTTTTATTGCCTTTGATGACTTTTGATTGTTTTTACAGTAATCAACTTGTTAATTCCTTTCCTTAAAACAGTTAAAATAATAATTACCAATTAAAAACTCCCTATAATCAATTGATTATTAATTACTAATCAAATTTCTCTGAATTTTTTTTTTAATTATTACATGTTTCTTCAAAAAAAAAGGGTTATTTTTGATTATTTTCAATTAAAGTAATCATTGAAGAAGCTTCTAAAAAATGCGTTACTTATCCTAATTGTAATATGACAGATATATTAAGATCCTCAAAAATCATGAGTCGGAAATGCTTTTGAAAAATGTCAATTACACTTCGAGGAGTGTCTTTCATTACAGCAATAACCACATTAGACTCAGGGTTCCTTACAAGGTACAGGTTACAGCCGTACTAAGAGCTAGCATCCTCAAAAGGTGTTAGAAGTGATAATTTGACATGATACGCGTCCGAAAGATTAGTCATCGCGGCTTTATAATTCTTGGGCTCTAAAATGTCGTAAATGAAATACGATAGGTCAATCGATCAACCTAATATTTATTTTTATGGCAATAAGTGAGAGGCAAATTTAAGTCGAAATAATTGGTTTGATAGAAAAAATCTTAAAATCTTAGAGTGCTTCATATAATTACTAGTTTATTAAGCTGATCGTTATAAGATCCACGTTACTTAATATATAAACCTCCAAGTAAGCTAAGTAGTATAAGCTTAAATCTATTCAATTTAATAAAATATGATAAGTTTATCTCGTTTAAAAGATGGAAGCAATCATCAAATCGCTCGAAAGTTAAGTTTGCAATTAAAAATGATATGCTCCAAAGGCATTTCAGTTCCTCCCAATTTATTAAATTCATATTTCTTGTGTACTAATCTACTTTTATAAACTTTCTTTTTAAACAATGCAACAGGTCAACGAATGCATTATCATAATGAACAACATACTACGCCTGTTGTATCGCAATGACATCGGAAAAACCCACAACGATGTGCGCGACATAATGCTCATACTACTGCGCACGATAATTAAAACTTCGCATGCGCTCGATCGTGAAAACCAACTCGTTGGCAATTTGGTCGCCATCATGTTGGGCATTTTACAACGAATGGACGCTGCACACTACGAAATCTTTGTGCGACATCTGAACAATCGTTTCGAATTGCAAGATTTTATAATTGAAATTTTACTCGTTTTTGAAGAACTCGTTTCGCCACATCAAAAACCAGTATTCTCACGTGATTGGATGGACATGATTATGCATCAGAATACGGTCATATTGGGATCATTGCAACATATCTCCGTTGTAATAATCGATCACTTCTTCGATCCATTCGAGAAGCAAGTGTGGTCAAATTTCTTTCAATGTTCTATTGCATTCCTCATACAATCGCCATTACAATTGAACGATTTCAATGATAATAAACGACAAATTGTATTTGCACGCTATCGTGATATACGTAAGGACACTGCACAGGAAATACGTAAAATGTGGTTTCAATTGGGTGAACATAAACCGAAATTCGTGCCACAACTAGTTGAGCCGATACTTGAAATGAGCATGATCCCAGAAGTGGAGCTGCGTAAAGCAACCATACCAATATTTTTCGATATGATGCAATGCGAATATTATAGTTCCAAGATGTTGCCACACAGCTATGGTGATACGAAGCGTAATAATATGCACTATAAGGCGAACTTTAGCGAATTCGAAACTGAAATGATCGAGAAGTTGGATATATTGATCGGCGCAGGTGAGTGGTGAAATAAATTTGAATATTGAAATGTGATATTAATTCGTAACTCCTTCTTTCTGTTTTAGGCAAAGGCGATGCTGACTACAAAGAACTTTTCCAGAGCATCATGCTGGAAAAATGTCAAGCACACAATATACTTAATATTGAAGGCACGAAATTTGTGAATATGTTAACAAAGCTTATCGAACGTTTACTCGAGTATCGTTGCATCATACAGGACGAGAGCAAAGAGAATCGCATGGCCTGCACTTTCTCATTGCTGCAATTTTACTCGCAAGTCAATCGTAAAGAGATGTACATTCGTTATGTTTATAAATTGTGTGATTTACATATGGAATTCAATAATTATACAGAAGCTGCTTTCACATTAAAATTGCACACCGAATTGTTACAATGGACCGATACCGAATTGTCACCGCTTTTACGCTCTCATCGTCATATGGCATGTCGTACGCATCGTGAACTCAAAGAGGCACTCTACTATGAAATTATTGATTACTTTGATAAAGGTCACATGTTTGAGTGTGCCATTGATATGTGCAAGATTTTAGCCGAAGAATATGAGAATGAAATCTATGATTATTTGAAGCTAGCAAAATTACTCGCAAAAATGGCACAATTCTTTGAGAAAATTTTAAATGAGTTGCGTCATACTTCAGAGTATTTTCGTGTGTGTTTTTATGGTTTGGGCTTTCCACGTTTTCTGCAAAACAAAGCATTCATATTTCGTGGTGAGGAGTATGAACGTTTGAGTGATTTCTGTTCGCGCATCTTAGTGCAACATCCACAAGCGGAGCTCATGCAAACGCTGGAGGCACCTGGTGAGGATATCACACAAACGGATGCACAATTTATACAAGTGAATAAAGTCGAACCGCTAATGAATGAGAATTTCACAAAGTTTGATGGCAAAATGGTATCGACTAAAATCATTAGCTACTTTACATCGAATAATGTGCAAAAGTTTCAATTTTCGCGCCCCTATCGCGAGAGCAATGGGGAAGCAGATGATGTGCGCAGCCTGTGGCTGGAGCGCACTGTGATGACGACGAGCTTTCCATTGCCAGGTATATTGCGTTGGTTCCCTGTAGCCGACACCAAGAAGTCCAAGGTGAGTTGCTTAATTGAAATACCCACATTCACACATTTTTATTGTATTAATTTTGTGCAGATATCACCAATTGCTTTAGCTATTGAAACTATGAAAAAGACCAATAAAGATATACGTGACCTGATTATTGAGCACAGAAATGATGAAACACTACCCATAAATCCGCTGAGCATGAAAATCAATGGCATTGTCGATCCAGCAGTGATGGGCGGTTTTCACAAATATGAGGATGCCTTCTTAACATCCGACTATTTAGAGGAGCACCCGGAGGAGAAACACTTGGTAGAGGAATTGAAGGATCTTATCGCATCACAAATACCACTGCTTGAAATAGGTTGGTATCTTTGTTAATTTAAAAGTTATTTTATTTCACGACAACTGCTCTTCCCACAGCCATAACTCTACACAAACACAAAGCACCGGAAAGTTTGCGCCTTTTCCACGAACGTATGGAACAATGTTTCGCTGATATGCAAGCGAATGTGGAAAACAAATATGGCAAGAAGGTGAATAAATATATAATAGATGTAATCTTAAAATATCGAGGTTTGTGCCAGACTCTCATGAGTAGAAGAGAATAACATCAATTGGGTTTTATTGTAAAAAAATTTAATTTGAATTTTTATTATAAAAAGTAAAATTCTAAAATACCCATGACCGTCATTTTCGCTGGTTATTGCATCATGAAATCTCGAAAAATTACCAAAAAATTTTCCATATCTTTTTATATTTATTTTATATGTAACATACCCTCTCCCCTCCAACCCTGTAAAATCATCTTAAGTGGCAATACTTAAGTAGTCTAGACTTTTTTTTATTAATTAATTATAGTGACTTTCCAGTAATCTATACAAACTTGTCTCGTTTTATACCAGGCCTGTGACTTGAAGCTGGATCGTGAGTCAGTGATTATGCGTCGCAATGGCTCATTCATGCCTGGCATGTTTGAGGGCAATAATCGCCTGTCGGAAACAAGCATGGGCTCATCAGAGTAAGTATTTGAACATACCGAATAACGTTTAAACTAGTACTCACTCATACATTTTATTTGTTATTATTCCAAACGCAGTAGCGGCTTGTCGAAATCTACTTCATCAACACGTCCGCAAACCAGCTCAATCAAATCAACATTCGCTAGCTTCAATTTCAATCCAAGGTAACATGTCAAGGCAAAAACAAAAACAGTTTTCTTATAAGTACAGTAAAAGTTGTATAATTTAACTAAACCAGCCAAGCACGCACCATATTTTATTATCAAATAAAACTATAAATATGCACTGTAGAATAAACTTTTTATACTAATCAATTAAATCTACTTTCTCTATAATATTTATGCTCTGTATTTTTAGTTTGAAAATCTAATTTTGTTAAGCTTATTTAGTTAGTTATTTTGGTTTTGTATACTTCATTATTTTATTTTTGTAACAAATTACAAGTTTGTTGGTTGTTTACACTTTAGTTGTTGTTTGTTTTCAATTGTTCTTAGTTTTGCAGTTTTAGTTGTTTATTCTTTTTGTTTTGGTTGTCTTTAATTTTTTTCAAATTTATTTTCGCTTATTTTTTTGCAAATGTTCGCCTTTCGTTTCGATTTCCCTTTCGTAACTCAACAACAACCACAACAACAACAACTACAACAGACCTAGCCTCGGCCATTCGCCCAGCACAAAAAGCAAGTCTAATAAAGAGAAAACGCCTTCAAAACGGCGCTCAATGAAAAAGGTTTGTAATTTTTGTTGCCGCGCTTGGTGGTTTATATTCCATGCAAAATTTGCTAAATTAATTTTTGTTTGTGTATTTCATTTTAATACCAGCAGGATCGCGAAACGTTGAGTTTGCCTGTTGCGAATAGTCAGTGGTATACACCACCTCTAACGACCATTACTGCAACGCCAGAGAGAGATTCAAATACTTCAATAACAAGCGCCTCCAATACATCCTTAACAGCTAAAACGCCGGATCCGAAAGTGTTGACGCAAGAGGTAAGTCACGAACGAGTGGCAAATTGAGATATCGATGCTTGTTTTCTGTGTTCCCCTACAAATTCCTTTAAAGCAGTTTTTACAATCTACAACACAAGTATTTCTATTTTTATTCATTGTAATAATTCTCCTTGTTCTCTTTCAGTTGACCACAAAACGTCCATTGCGTTCGGAAAAGGAGAAGGAACGTCGCATGTCACGTCCTGCCAGCATAGCAACACCTACTACAGGCATGAAAGGTTTTTCTAGCACCGATACGCATTCGCTTTCAGGTGCCGATAGTAGCAATCGCAACTCTGTTGGTGAGTAAAAATAATAAAAAATGATATAAAGTCTGACAACGAAATAAACTAATAGTTTAGAGAGATGTTAGTTAGTCTTTATGACTTTACGTAACAATTTTTGTTTAAAAAAAAAAGTTTTTGGTTGCAATGAAAACTGACGAAAGCAAACCTCAAAGGAGACCAAGTCCACAACTGAGAAGTAGAGTCCTTTCTAAGCGAACAAAGATCACGCTTTGTAAATCTTTCATCATGCCTGAAAGACGACTATTCGAGAGAAAACTGTTCCGATTGTGTTTTATGGTCCTTCCCGAGAGATAAGAGATACAATCATAGTGCAGCGAAATGGCTCCTGAAAAAAACTGGTCCACAATGACTAGACCTTTCTTGGTGTTTTGAATTGGACTCAGTACAGCTAGGTGGTTAGGAGAGTGTTGCGAATATGAAGGGTACTCTAGCGAATAGAAAACCAGTACGAATATCTTCTTGATACTAAGGCGACTTTCTTGGGAAGAACTTCTTCGACCCCTCTAACCTTCTTATTGACCACCTTGCTTATCTGTTCTCCAAAAGATGTCATAACCTTGAGTCAGGCATCGAGATGGACGTCACTACCGGACGCGGCACGACCTTCGCAACTTAGTTTACATATCTTTTTTAAAATATTCCTAGGGATACAAAAAATCGTAGGTTATCTGCATTCTCTTGGCTTGAAACAAATTAAACTTAAGTCTTCTCATAAGACAATAAAGCAAATGCCTTATAATTTTTTCTTTTTTATTTCAGATACAACAGATTCCACTTCAGAGGAAGATCTCATACCGCCGCCACTGCCGGCCAAAACGCGAGACTCAACCGATTTTAGCAGTTTTTCGTATAGTATTGACTGGAATCCCAATAATTTCCCCATGAGCCCACTTAGTGCTAGCCCAATCACAACAACAACCACCACCACTACCACCATAATACAACAAACTCAACTCAACAGTATTACAAATAATGCTTACGAATATGTTGAGGCCAGAAATATTGTATTAGCAGAAAAACGGCCACCAACGCCACCGCCTTAACCTTCCAGAAATAGCAAACACATTCCATAGTAGTGGTGGGCAAAAACAAAACCAAAAACAATTATAGAATGCAATCAGAATTGCGAGAAGAGAAAGGAAAGTAATTAACACTGTATAGAGTGAAGCCATAAAGAAAATTGATATTTGATTGTGTAAAGCGGTTGTGTAATTGTTTTACAACAACAAAAACGGACAGCATGAGAAAGTGCACAAAACACAAGAAACCAGCACAAGAACTGAAGGAATTGATGTGTAACCGCAACAATACAAACGAACAAGTGCCAAAAAAAAATATATTAATGAAAAGAAAAAAATGAAATAAATATATATGTATATACATTTACGAGAAGTATTTAAGTTATAAGAAATGATGAAAAATCGAGTTGTATATACAAACTTGGAAACGAATGTATATATGTATAATGTATGTACATTAGGGTGATCTTTAACAACAGATTTCTCAAACCTCAATCCTTATGTATGTACTAATACAATCTAATAAATCAATTATGAGTTTAAGTGCTTATTCAAAAACGTTGTGAAGTCTCGCACAAGTGTCAACGTATAAAAAAATATATACCCAAAACCGTTAAAATTACAGTGGAAGATATATTTATTTATATCCGGATAAGAATTGTTTAAGGTTTTTTTGAACTATGATTCATGTGCAATACGCCTCAAACGTCTGAAATGGGCACCTAAACTCAAATATGATCTCTTGAAGGGTATTGACTTTTGAAGAGGTGAGCTTGAGCAAATCGTTTATTTGTTTTTTGGACCACCCTATATATATGTATGTGTATGTATATCGTTGTTATTAGCAATATCTATATATATGTAGTTTAATGCAATAGTTAGCATTAAGTGGAGTATATACATATGTATGTATATACAATAATGTCTGTCTTTTATTGTTATATCATTGTTTATAACAAAAAATCTAAACTGAAAGAAATTATAACAAGTTTAAGCAGCAATTATGATTCGTCTTCCTAATCTAAGCACACACCTATTATGTATTGTTTTTTTTTTTTTTTAATGTGTTTTTTAACTATTCAAATTTCATGACAAATTGAATAGGTATTTCACTACAAATTAAGTGTTAACATTTAAATTAAAAATCCACTTGCTCTACATGTTAAATATCATCTGCTGTATGTTGACAAATGTATTCGTAGCGTAAAATAAACATAACGAGCCATGAAACGGTTTCAAAATTAAAACGATCTAAACTTTTCATAGCGTAAACTCAGTATTCGTGTTAGTTGCAAGCATATTGTTAGAAAAATAAGCAGCAAATAATAATTGTTATAAAAAAATTCCATTAAAATCATACAAACGTAGACAGACGGCAACACTTATCAGAGAATAGGTACGCTTATTCAAATTCGAAAGTGATACTGAGCAGCTCTCAATTTAACTTTGTATCCAGCTTAATGTTGCGTCTGTCTACGCTATAAAACGCACAAATAATTAAGTAGATAACATACGAAAATACCTGTAAACACCGATCCTTTGTTATTACTTATGATAGAAGTGCCACAGATTAATTAAAATTTTGTATCAAAAAAAAAAAAAGAAAGTATTTATACACTTATTAAGGAATCATGTAAGAGACACTAAAGAAAATTTTGCAATTACAACAAAGTAAACGAAAATAATGTTAAGTGTAGCAACGCACAACGTTTTTATATAGCAAAATATGTACTAGTTTAAGAAATTTTATACGAAGTAGGAATATTGAATAGTTACGTTATTATGGATTTGTGTATTTACATCATGGCATGGGCTTGAAAATTTGAAAGCATTAAACGCATCACTAGCCACTCAAGGTGTTTTGTTGTTGTAATTTCATTTTCATTACCACTAATATTTGATTTTTGAGTGTTACTTCATTTTCATTATCTTTCACACTTTATTTGAGTGGAACTACGTTTCCATTATCATTTAACAATTTTGATTCGAGTTGCACTTTCATTATTAGTAATGTTAAAGGAGATGATGTGCCAACAAAAATTAAGTTGAGTGCTGATGAAAGTAAGTCTCTATTTAAAATTAGTAGCGTAGTTTCATTCAAATAAAATTTTTAGTGATAGCGAAAAAAGCATTAGCACTCAGCATTCAAATTCTTATTTAATCGATTTATTGGTTATGGAAATTGCCCTTCTTTGCTTATACACAAACACTTTAAATTGTTTAAGATTTTTGTAGGCACTCAATAATTTTTTTTTTTTGCCTAGATAAACAATTAATTTCTTTGCCTTATATATATGTACATTTTATTCATATACTTACATATATATTTTAAATTTGTCTCTTTAGTTTTATTGCTTTAATATTTAATTTACATATGTATAATCCTACACACACAGCTTTATAGCTTAATCAGAATTATTTAAAAAATTTTAATTTTGGTTTTATGATGTAACTGTAATTCGAGTACATATTTACATAGATCATAAATGTATGACGTGTACACCTATTGAACATTTTCATATGCCTTAATCTTTGTTTAATGTATATTTTAAATTAAATATATTTACCAAAGATTTATTAAGATTAAATAAAATGGCAATTGACATGCAATAAAAAACATTTAAGATGCTTTAAATTATTTACTCAATATCATGGAAACTAGAATGGTAAGTTGTGTTCCACATATGGGGCATTTTAATTCTTTCACCATATTTTTACGTTAACGAAAAAACTCCAAAAAAAGTAGTGAAATGATGCCAAAATTGTCCTTAAAACTATAATGGACAAGTATCGAAACAGTAAAGAAACCAATCCCGAAAACAGTTACGAAATGCTCTCTAAAAGTGCTGAAATTGTAGAGCAACAATCCGGAAAAGGTCTAGCAATGATCGCCAAAAAATCCCTAAAGCCATTATGAACTTGCACACGCCAAGGACTACAAGTGGATGCAGAAAGATAATCGATTGAGTATTCACAGTTACTTATTAAGCGATCGGGTCGATACTCACAATGGCTCGATAAACGATAATCACTTAATAGTAGATTATCTGTCATTGTTCGACACTCACAATGTAGATATAAAGTAAGTAAATTTGTATGAGAAATTGAAAAGAAGAACAAGAAAATTTTATGAAATAAGAAGTAGAAATGGAGATGAAAGAAGAAAAAGGGTAAACGCCAGAGGTGAGGAGGAGCGAGGGTATGTGTCAAATATGGGTAAGTAAATTTTGCCTTCACTACCATTGCTAGTCCTAAATAATAACAAAAAAAAAACTAAAAATATTTATGTTTATAAATAAGTAAAAACTTTAATGGATTTTTCGTTAGTTTTATTCTTATAGAGTTATAAATATATGCAAACATATATGTGAATTTACATGTCAATAAAATAAGTAAAAAACTTTGAAATATCATAAAATGAGCAAAAGGCACAAATACACAAGTCTTAATCTAATAAAATATTCATATCAAAAAGCGCATACAAAGAGACTTAAATAAGTAGTATAGATACTTAGTTCGATAAAAAATACGTAGAAAAGTTGCAAATAAATTCTGCCACATGGATATGTACATATGTGCTTTTATATGTATGTACATTAGAGCGTTTCAAAGAAGAGTATTGCAAAATACTTATCCTGTGGAGATTTCAGAAATTGGAAGATTGCGGTTTCCGCTTTTGAAATTCTGAAGAGGTAGTGGAACATCCACAACATTTGGTTCTGCACACCTCGTGAAGCTCTCTAATGTGCATATGTATGTATATAACTTTGAAAATGTGTGTATACATACAATAAAAGGTGTTTTTTTTTTAGCTAAAACATAGATAGATAACGTTGGGTTAGAGTGTAAACCTCATAAGCCCACTTTTTGATCAAAATTTACTTTTGAACTCAGCCTATTATAAGTCCTGAGGTGCAATGAAGTGTGCCCGATTTTTCTAGTTTCTTTAAATTTCAAAATAAAACACCCTTTATATACATATGTACATACCTAAAACTGGGCCAGATAAAAAAAAATTAGCTGAACACAATTTCGTAGAGAAAAAACATGTTTTTTTGGCACAGTCTAATATACAAATGCACAAGTACATACATACATACATATGACAGTGAACAATGAAGTGTCAATAATACATTCTACAACTACAACAAAATATGATGAAACGGCATGACATTCACATTCGATTTGATTGGCAGTCAATTACAATTGCATATCAATGCAGATTTTCGAATTTCGATTCTGTTTCTGGCTTATCTCTAAGACCTGGAACATTTCCTGTAGTGCTTCGTTGGTGCGCGTCTTGCGGCGATTGCGTCGTAATGTGACGCGCCCAGATTTGAATTCCTTCACTAGAGCGTCAAGACCTGTTTAGAAAAAAAAAAATAAACATAAAAATTTATTTAGATGATTTTGAATAAAATTAAATCAAAATAAAAGCCAAAACTTTGTATCGAACATATTAACAACGGCAATACCCTAGGGTGGGTATGTACAAAATTTATAGCAAAAATGATAAAATTAAATGAATATGAATTTTTATGAAATATAAATAAACAATTTTATAGCAAAATATTAATGAGAAAATGATTTTTTCAATATAATGGCCCATAATCACGCATGTTACTTCACATTTTTACTTAACTTCAAAAAACATTTAAAATATTGGTCAACTATAGTTGGTAATAATAAAGAAAGATGCAAGCTAAAATGAAAAGTAAGAAGGTTGATGAAAACAAAATCAAGTTGGTTGGTGGTATGCAGAAATTGTTTGTTTCGCAAGGTCACCCTGTGTCAACTATTTTATTCACAAACCATAGCATAGCTGTGGCAATAAGCGAAAAAAGCCAAACTCAATTTTGAAGTCGGCGTTCGGACATCGCACAACCCTAGACACAAACCATGATTTTAAAATTAAAACTCCGTCTTAGGAATAAAACATATTTTAAGTTGACTATGACAGACATGAAATGATGTTTATTTTAGAATCATGTTTAAGTCGACAAAACTCTATTTTAATTCTACTATGATTATTTGAAAATGTCTTTTTTGAAGTCCCCATAACTTAATTTCCTAAAGCAAATTTCCAGTATAGCGACTTACTTTTTGCAATCTTAAATATGATGTATGTATGTTTATTTGCATTAGAAAATTGAATATATGTATGTATGTAAATAAGACACACATGAGAGAGAAATATAAAGAATACACTTAAGAAATACCACAAAAAATAAAAACGTTTACGAAATTCGAGAAGAAAAAATCGCAGCAAATTAAAATAAATCTCTTGGACTTATAATAAAGGACGACTATTGAGTCTGAGAAAAACGAATGATAAAACAACAAAAAGCATTACAATAAAAATAATGCTGATGTGAATGAAGCACAATCAGCAGCAACAAAAAAAAAAAGTACTACAGTAACAACAACAGTAATGGCGCTGACAAAGCTGTCAGGACAACGTCGAACATGTTACGTATACGACTTGTTGAGCCATTCTCACGCCATACAAGATATGTACTTACATGTGTACACATATACATACATACATACATATACGACATAAATATACTCGTAGGTTGGCGTAAGCACGAGTACAGCTTTGCCATTTTGATTTGATCATAGCAAAATTGGTGGTTCATTTTTATTTGGAGGCTGACAAAAAAAAGTTTTTTTAATTGTTGGCTAGCTTATTTTTATAAATTTGAATAAATGCTGAATTCGAAATGATTGCTGAATGGCAATTTAGAACGGTGACATGGATATACGGCTTTACAACAATTTATCGGGCTTTGAAACGAACGGACAGTTAAAAAAAGTTAGAAGACCTCTTAAATTTGCTTAGTAATTAGTAATCAATTGATGAGACGGATTTTTTAATTAGGAATGATTATTTTAATTGTTTTCCAGAAAAGGTAATTTATAAATTGATTATGATAGAAAAAAACCAAAACAATCGTAAAAAAAAAATAATTAAAAATAATTTTTTTTGATCACTTTAAAATATTTTTATTTTTTATGATTATTTTCAATAATTGTGAAAAACCATGATTTTTGAAATGATTAATTGAAAAATAGTCATTAAGAATGTAAGGTTATGGTAATCACTCATTAAATGGATTCTCAGAAAAAATTCATCAATCATTATGATTGATTAGAAATCATTATTTAATAGGTCTGGTAAGAAGTTTCCATTTTTGAAATCTCCAACAACTGAGCATTCAATCCAGCATGGAACATTTTAAACTTGTTGTGGTGCTACGCTCTACCGTAAACCTCGAAACAATTTGGTAGTCTTGAGCCTGGTGTGGTAAGTAAAAATATTCTGGAGTGGCAACACGGATTGTGTGCTGTTCGCTTTTAAGGCTCTTAAAGTAAACATGTTTATTAAATATTCATATGTAGACGCATTAGACCGTTTCATAAAAATTATATTTTATGAGTTCTACTTTTTTTTGGGTGTAAAAGAGCAGCACTCAAATAAAAGTCCCTAAAACTGAGCTTTTCCATTGAAAGTTGTTTGAAACAATTAGAAAATAAATGTACATTTTATTTAAAACAAACGTTTTTTTTTTTAATAACAATGAAATAATTAGATAATCAAAATAGGGTGCCCCAAAATTTGAAAAAGTTTCATATCTCAATTGGTTTCGGAGATATAACGATTAAAATCGAACTCAGTATATTATGAGATTTCAGACATAGCGAAGCGTGGCCAAGTTTTCTAGCAATAAATGAAAAGGAAAAAAATCCGGCATTGTCGGATATAAATCCTGGAATTTTTGGGTTCTATAAAAGTACTAAATATTTTAGGTAAAAAATACATATAATAAAATCAACAATAAGGTTTGTTTATCATGTGTCGCATATATTCTGGGCACAGTCTAATGTATGCTTTAAACACTCAAATAAAACTTCCTAGTGCAAATAAAACTTACTAAAACTCAAATGAGAAAAACTGAATCAAATGAAAGTTATATTCAACCTAACCTTTAAAAATTTCAAAACGAATTCTGAATATTGAGCACATAATTTTCCTTCACCACCAAGTGCAGAAATCTTCCATCATTACAGCAGTACAAAAGTGTTATTTTGAGTGAAAAGTTAGCAGGTTTTACCGCAATGGCGACGATATCTAATATATTACTTTGATGATATAAGAAACGGTAAGGCGTTAATAAGAAAAGCATGAAATAATAGACGATGTAAAATGGAGTAAAAAAAGTTTCAATTCATATCCGCACTGCAGGACATTGTAAAATCACTCTAACGCGCACGACAAGTTTGTAAAGGGAAAGCGTCAAATAACACAAAACAACAACAAGACCACAACATTAAATGTTTACAATGAACAAAACAAAACTGAAGCCTAAACAATAACAAGAAGAATTTTACAAAAACATTGAATAGGAAAATGTCGCTAAAAAAGCGCGGATCTATGTACATAGACTGCCTTATGACTCAGAAAATGATAATGAAAAAGCGAGTTTTATAATACATAATACAGCTCACTGGTTTTTTGTTTCTTATTTTCAAAAACTAACAAGAATTTAAAATAAAAATAAAAAAAAAATTTTTAAACGAAAAAAAAGATAAAAGAAATTAAATTTTTTTTTTTTTGAAACTCTTGGCCTTTGTAGTACCTTTCTTGAGAATTTTTTTTTATTTAAATTTTTATTAAAAAATTTTCAGTGCAATATAAAATTCTGTGAAAGTACCTATTGCCGTCATTTTTCAGATATTTCGAAACCTTGCCACTACCACAATTTTTCAAAAATGCAATTACTAAAAATGAGATTGTGTTTGTATTATGGACCATAGAACATGCTCCAACAAATGCAAACAATTCAGTCCATACAAAGAGATCCGAACTGGCATTTGTCGCATGCTCATTTGCGACTCATTCCAGCCTCATCCCTATTTAAACGCATTTTTTGCAGGGATACATACATACATACACACATAGACTGTGAAAATTGAGGAAATGTATGCATTTCTCTTAATCTTGAAAATAAATCGGCACATCCATCACGGTGTAATGCTGACTTATATATTTTTCAGCAGCAACACGCATACACACACATACACAAACATAAATACATGCACATAGCTTACACACACAATAAGCTAACTTTTCTATTGCCATGTTTTCACAATTTCTTACCAACGAGTGACTTGACTACCCAACTCCAGCCACAAACTACTACGTCTACTTCCAATGAATCGGCAAGCAGTTCAGATTTCAAGCTAGCGCGTGCATCTACATACATCCAGACAGACATGACAACAGCGTAAATGAATAAATACAACAACAATAATAGTATATATATTATTTCATTTGTTGTTGTATGAACAGCAATGATATGGGCCATATTATATTATCACACTTTCTTCGTTAAAACACCAAACAACTGACATACAAATACAATGGAAAAACAGTGCGTCCTTGATTGCTGCCTGCATCAACAAAAATAATGAGACAACAGAAGGCAGAGAGGAATAGAGCAAATAATATAAACAACGTAAGGCGCAAAGCAAAAAGAAGCACGTTGCCTCAAGTGTGAGTACGACGTACGCCCGGTTCGTCTTCGCTTGGAGTAAGTTACAAATAAACATAATCAAGTTAGTTAGAGCAGCGTCACGGTAACATAAAACTGCTTGCTATGCTGTCTACTCGCCACACACACACACACACACGCACGCATATACCAAATAGCCACTCAAACTAATGTTGCTGTTACTACAATTACCAACAACAACAACAACATTCATAAGTAAAAGAAGTATTATTATGGACCAGAAAGCTTGCGTACTGAACTTCCCAACAACAACAAAAAGGAATTGTAGCAACGAATTGGTTGAGTGGCAATCAACAGGAAGTTGCCATGTTAGACAGAGTAAAAGTGTAGGAGGTCGGTCAGTCAGTCAGTTAGTTGTCATGTGCAGTCAATGGCTAGTGGAAGGAAATCGTGCAAATACGAAAATAAAGAAAAGTAGATGGGCAAGCAGAAAACGATAAGAGTAAGACGAATGAATTGATGCGGATGTAATGAAGGATGAGGCACGCATAAGGCGTCAATGTCGTATTCCATATATTTTATTTGGTATTTGTAGGTGGCCTGCATTTTGCGCTTGTTGCTTTGTATACACTTGTGGTAGGATAAAAATATATGTATGTATGTGTGTCTATGTATGTATGTGTGTACATATATAGGTGTGTGGACATTTGAGTTTTGTTGATTCAGTTCGTTATAGGGGCATGTGTACTTCATACATAGTATGGCATAATCCATGAGAGCTTTTGGTTATTAGAAGAAAAAAATACATAGGTCCACACTTTGATAACTCCAAAACCATTCTGATTATCGAAATAAGAAATGTCTTAAATTTTAAGTTGGACAACAAGTAATGCAACAGTTAAAGCTCCATTCAGTTCAATGCAGCAGTTTTTGCGTGATGCGCGCACAAACATGAAGACAGACAGACAAAAATTTTTAAAACCGTGGTTTTGGATTCATTTGGCTCCATAATGATCGCTCTCATAAATTTAGTGTTTTTCTCCCATGAAAGGCTTCTCAGCAAAAATTCAACTGCTATGCCATTCGGAGTTGACAAAAAATTTTAGGTCCGGACAATTGGAAAATGAAAAAGAAGCTTAGTGCAGAAATCTCCTGAGAAGTTTATGATAGTTTTGTATAACGCGCCATATATTTATTTTTATATTATTTTTCTTTGTACTTATCATATATTTTTTTGTACCTGTCTCAAACAGTTCAAGTTTGCGTGGACTTGCCCACATATAGTACATATATATATGTACATACATACATACGTGTGGTACACGAAAAAAAAACCTTGTTGTTGTACGTATTCCTGTTGCTGTTACTGCTGCTGCTGTGCTTGACATTATAAAGTAACGAAGCAACAGTCAACTCTGTCAGCCATCAGCGCTTCAGTCGGCAGCTCAGCTACGAAGTAACCAAAGCAACGACAACAATAGTCAAGTGGCAGGCAGGCATGAAGACATTGTTGCCGCAGCATTTTATATTTTCGGTTCATTTGTTCGCGCGCGTTCAACGGGCATACTACACATTTACGAAATATATATTTGTGCAACTTTTTACGAGGTAGTTCTGATTTGAAAAAAAAAAAATATATATGTATAATAAGTAATAAAAGTGTTTTAAAAAGAAAATGTGAAAAGTGTTTTCAAAGAAAAATTTATTATACGTAATACAACAACAAAAGTGCATATACTCGTATATTGCCGAATCAAAGTGCGGTGGCGTATACGTAACGGCCAATTGGCGTAACGGTGTGTGAAATGTTGCTCATACGCAATATTATACCGGTGGTCACATGTTTTTGTTTATTATTGCCGTTGTTGTTGTGTCTCTGCATAGCTGCTGCAGTTTGTTGTGTGTTGTGATTAAAAGCTTATATGCAATCTAGAATTGTGGTGGTGTTTGGAGTAATCTTCAACTTGCATCGAGTGTGCAACACCTTGTTAAACAACAAATACATACATAGCTACAAGCATACATATGTACCTATACATACATTTACATATGTATGTATACATATATAGAAATCATGAATCAAACCGCAAAAGTGAAAAAGCTGTGCTGCTCTTTCTGTTTTTTTCCACAAATTATTTGAAATTGTCGTGTATGTTGAATGTATGTATGTACGAGTAAGTGTGGCAGAGTTGTACGCTGAGCATTCACTGGAAGTGCGCGTTTTATAGCAAAAGCGGAAGCCCGCCAAATACCACAAAATCGTGCGTGTATGTATGTATAAAGCACGAAACCAAAAAAGAATCAAATTGAAACGGTGCTAAAGGAAACGATCTATAAGAAAAATCATTTATAAAATACATCTAAACACGCGTACATATGTAAGTACATCCTGCATTAGGGTGCACCTTATTTCGAAATTTTATACTAGAAAGCACGACTCACTTAAATATGTCGATCGGATAATCATTCATATAAATTTACACCTCTGACGGTTTTCTGACTTTTTAAAAACTTCTAAAAATTTTTTTGAGAATTATTTTGACACCGTGCTATAAGAGCCAAACTCTAGTTGCGACGAAATTTATTTAATTAATATAAAATCTGCAAAATCTTACGTTCCTACTATACTTAATACTGGGTATATACAATTTAACGTATTTTCTTATAAAGAAAATTTGTTTTCTGGGGAGTCTAACTTTGTTGCTGAACAAATATGACACACCCTAATATGTATAAATTCATATCCCCATCAGCACATTGAAGGGTCCTCCCACATGTTGAATTTAATGCAAGGCTTCTTTGTTCAGGTGTTCACGGTGGTAGTGGGTGGACTGGCCTAAGTAAAGGACCCTAATTCAAGTACTGAGACAGACAACATCAAAAGTGGTTTCAAAAAACTTATTTTTTTAAAACCGTGGTCTTTCTCAGTAAAACTACAAATGTGTTGTCAAATGCTGAGTCAGCATAAAAGATGTAGGTCCTGCCAATGAGTAGCAAACATAAAAGCTATATTTTATTAGTAATAAAAATTTATGCTACCCAGCAACCATAAGAGTCCGCTTTGGGAGGAACGCTCACCCTTCTAAAGAGGTGATAGGTACTAATATCTATAATTTGATCTTCTGCTGTTATAACTCGAAGCTCAGTGGAGCTGTTTGTTTGATTGGGTCTGCTTATATGCAAAAATCTGAAAGTTAAGGCTGAAACTTACGCCGTGGATAGAACCTAAGCTCCAATATATATTTAATGTTTGTTTACTTACTATTTATTCTAGGGCTGTGCCTTTATTCGATTAATCGAGTAAGTTGATTAATCAAATTTTCAGTTAATCGATTACTTGATTAATCAAAATTATGAGTAATCAAAACGAGCGTTACTCGAGTATTTTCAAAAATGGTTAATCAAAAACTGATTAATTTACTCATTTTTTTATGTCAAAGTTTGCCTTGAAATAGCTGAAAATAAAAAAAAATTAAAAGCCAAACATGCTTCAAAATATTAAAAAATAAAAAAATTTTAGAAAATTTTGAGGTGTTGTCCGATGGCGAGTGGGCAAAATGTCGAAGATGCAACAAATGGTTGAAGTATCAAGGAACTTCTAAATTTGTGCCATTTCTATATATGATTAATCATTTTATTCAAAAAACGATTAATCAAAAAGGCGATTAATCAATTAATTTTCTTTTTGATTAATCAAAATCTTGATTAATCGAGTAAACACCCTTTTTGATTAATCAAAAATCATAATTAATCGAATAATTGAGTAATCGAAATTATGAATAATCAAAATTTTGATTAATCAATTAATCGCACAGCCCTAATTTATTCAACAATTCCTCCAATGCCGCCCTCTTAAACTGCTACCTTTAAAGGTTTGCTTTTGGAAATGTTCATGTATTTGAGTCGAATGAAAAATGTGTGAATGTATTAAAATTTTTGCTTAAAGTGCTCGGCAACGTCTTGTAGGGATATAGCGTAGCTTTCTATGAATGTATGCGCATATCAAATTTATGTAACATGAGAGTAGCTCGTAGACGGAAATGGAGCAAGAATTATTGTTGCTGTGTTGTATTCTGGGCGGTAGAGACTTAAGTTGTTGCCATCAACAATAATTATACTTAAGTACAGATTTACTTATACATATGTATGTGCATATATAAATATGTACATATATTGCAGTCACGTAGCCATCGCTAATAAAGTGAGTAGAAATCAAATCGTTGCTCGTTCGATCATTATTTTAGGCTTCCATGCTTAATGAAAGTATTTATTTATTTTAATGATGTAAAAAGTCATAATAATGAATTATAGAAGCCGGAAAAAGTAAAAAAGGTGCAACGCTAACTACCTCAACGGTCGGAATTCGTCAGTCGTATGCAGAGACTTAGCATCTCATCCTCCATTTGCTTAAATTCTTCACAAGATGCGAACTCCACCTAGCTGATATTTTTTTCTATTCAACCAAAGATTCAGTGCTTTATAAATTTCCAAATTCAGATATTTACTGAAAGCGTAAAAACGTTGACGCTTCTAAGCGCATCTCATCCATTGAAGTATTTTGTCATTTCCTGTTGTCACAGACATACCACTTTCAATGGCATTATTGAAGATAAAAAAAAACAGCAAAAACATCATCATAAATAGAAAGAATTTGATTTTGATACTCGATCTCAGCAACGGGCAGGCTGCATTAACACTTGAATGTTGTAAAGACTTCGTTAACAGATCAAGGATTGCTGATAGTGGAATTCTATTTCCATTTTTTTTAAATGTTTGACATCACTCTATATTTTATTTCAGTGCTACAAATCGGCCCTCTCAGACGCATCGCCATGCAGAGAAACCCCCTTGGTACGATAGTATGAGGGCGCTTAAACCGATATAAAACGTCACCTACCAAAAATATATAAACTTTTGACAAGATCCAATATCTCCTCGCCTTAGGTAGATTTAAAAGTATTATTCAAAAGCCCATTATCCTTCAAGTAAAAGGAAAAAAGAACTCTGGTTACATTAGGGTGCCTCAAAAATGGCGATATTTTGTTTTTGCTGCTCTCAACCTATTATATCACAGGGAAGGAATAAACAAACGAAAGCGATGAAATTTAATTTTCTCCATAACATAAAAAACTTCAGAAATAGAAAATAGAAAAAAAAAACTTAAATATGTAATAGAAAACAGAAAAAATTAAACAAAAAAAAACCTCATCCATGACCTTAATTTAGTATTTATTTAAAAAAAAACCCTTAGTAGTATGAAAAAAAAATAAGTAAAAAAATATAATTAACAAAATTCAATAAAAAAAGAATAAAAAAAAAAATTAAGTACAAATGAAATAAAAA
Organism: Sphenella marginata; assembly: GCA_951509765.1. Classification (NCBI taxonomy): domain Eukaryota; kingdom Metazoa; phylum Arthropoda; class Insecta; order Diptera; family Tephritidae; genus Sphenella; species Sphenella marginata. Next base: position 120,936,090 of record OX608079.1, on the reverse strand, counting down.
AAATAAACAAAAACAAAAAAAATTAAAATGAAAAATTAACAAAAAAAAAAAAAAAAATAAAACTAATATAATATGTACAAAAAACTAAAAAATAAATAAATAACTTAAGCTTATAAAACTTACAAAACAAATAAAAAAAAAACAAAAAACTAAAACATTTAAAGAGAAATATGTATGTTTTCCGTAAACCCCATTCCAAGTTCAGTTCTAAATTGAATACAACAAAAAAAGCAACGAAAAAGGAAACAATATTGAAAATATGAAATTTAAAGTTTTTTCATATTTTTTTTTTATTAAAAATTAGTTGCATACGGGTTTGTTTGAAATTCAATTCAAAAAAGTAAAAAATGGGGATGAAAATTATCATCACGTGGGCCATTACAGAGTAATCAACACAAGGCATGGTTTACTGGTTTCACGTTTCTATTTCGAATTAGTGGATTTTCTTCCAAACAAATTTAGGTACGTAATTTCTAAATATGAAAGAAAATACTTCACCTTGGCAGAAAATAAATTTACAAAAATCAGCAAAATATTTTACACTTGAGATAAACACCTGATTATATTAAAATTGAATGGACTACAAAACTGCATATATTATTAGACAATTTTTTGAATATCGGTATTAGATTTTGGCCCAATACTTTATAGAAAATTAGTAAAAAAAAAAATGTTACCAAAGCAAAAACGGGTGTAAATTGAAAAAATATACAGGTACGCATATTAAAGCCTTCGAACTAGTTCGTTATAGTTTTATTGAAAACATTGATTCATTCACTCATGGCAAACCTTCATACACCAATACACTAAACGTAAGCAAGTGTATGAAATTGTGATATTGTCGCTCAATGTTTCGCTGGCATCACTAATTGATTTTCACGTTTAAAACTTATGAACAAAAAGCGAAAAAAGCCCTTGATATGCATAAATACACACACGCACACATACATACAAACATAGATTGAAGCATGCCAACTGTTGCTTTACACATCCCCGCACTGCTCATACATACATATATTGATGTAATTCAATTTGTATCCTTTCATGAGAGCGACACACACACACACACATACACCCATATGTATGTATGCATGTATGCTTGTAAAAGAGATGACAACAATGCATGTCTGGTTACTCATACGCACCGGTGTTGCGGTTGTCGCTTTTGAGTCACATTGAGTTACATTGGTGCTTCAATCTAATTATTGAAAGTTACTTACACACCCACAAGCAAAACAAAAACAAAAACAAAAAAAGAAGTTAAATCCAAATCTGTGTTTAAAATTGCGCTCATATGCAAACAATCTATGTCAGCAGGAAATAACTTTGCTTGACGCTGTGCTAGAAACACAAAAGGCGTTTTGTTAGAACTAAAAATGGTGTTGGTAAATTTCACATTAATAGTTATTTGAAGGTTATGTCTGAAAGTTGTGGACAACTAAATTTGCAAGCAAAGTTTGCTCTTTTCACAGTTGCTTATAATAAATTTTGCATAAAAATCTCACTTTCTGTTGTGAAGAAATAATTGCCTGAAATGCGACACTGTCAATGGTGGAAAATGTTTTTTTTTTTGGTCAGCTTTTTGTGTTATTAATTTATTCATAGACAACTTAGGTTAGGTTTTTTCACTCTTTGTTGAAATAAATAAATGTATGTATACTTTGTTATTGTGATCTTTTACATAACCTTTCATGAGTGAAGATTATATAGAAGCAAGAAAAAACTACTAGCAAGTGCGTAATATTACGATGACAGTAAAATTTTCCAGTAGGTTCCCTTGTTTTGTGGTCCAATGAAATTTTATAAAAACAGCTTTGTGTGTGTTTTCAAAAAAATCAGTAAATTTACTTTAATTGAAGCTTTCACTTCACCAACTAATAACGTTTATTTCGCTATTAGTCGTACTTAGGTTCTCTCCAAAATGTTCGAAATCTGACCTTCCAAGTACCAATGAAAGTTTCTATTTACAAAAATAAATAACACCACATAGAGCTTGCTTGGAGGTCGAAGTTATAAACCGATTGCCATAATTTTTCTACTAAAAGCACCGTAGTCGTAGACCTATTTCCATGGAAATGGATGTTTAGCTTAAAGAATAATCACCACCGTTCACTGCAAGGGAAGTTAAGTAGTATCGAAGAGTACCGAGAGTAGTGATATTCGAAAAAAAGAAGGCCAATATCACCATACGACTGTTGGTTTCGTCATATTAAATTCCATGAATGGTTCAATTGAACAAGTAAAGAGATTTTTAGTATCATGACCGAACAAACCACATGCAGGACAAGTATTTGGTAGAGTGGGATTGAGGCCGAAAAGCGCGCTCTCTTCCTTAGCTATTTCAGGTGGTTGGATGTTAGGGTCATGTTTATATTAAGCATCGAGGTGAGACTCAGATGACATAAAAAGACACTTCGTGGGAGTTCTGAAAATGAGGTTATGGCAGACTTGCAACGTTATCGCCATTAATTTAGTCGGATATAAAGTTAGATTTCGCTCCATGAAGAAGGTCATGGATATATGTAACTATTGATCCTTGTAAAGAGTTCTTCAATGGAATGGCCCTGAAACCATAATAATCATTTCATTTCCTTGCAAAATTTGTGGGTGTTTTAAATGTTTTTTTTGGGCGCTTATATGTAAGAATTAAAAACGGCAACACCCGTGACATATTTCTTAATGTGTTTACGTATGATTGAGTATGACGCGAACGTGAGCGAATTGTGATGAGTCAAACGGCATGTTTTCCGAACAAACGCATAAAGTATAAAAGACAGGCACAAACACGCATAAACATGTTTCATAATTTGCATAAGCATGATTGTTGGTGGAAAATGAATCTGAGTAATGCCGGCATACATAGATTTACAAACACACACACATTTCTATGTATGTTGGTGTGCACGTGTGTGCGAGTGTGTGACCTACCTGTTGCAGCGCCTTGCACTTGTTGTTTTATAGTTCCAATTATTTTATTGTTCTTACTCTCCTTTTGCAAATTATGGCCTACAATGCAATCGTTGAATGTTGCGGCACCACCGACGCTCACATCGTCCGACTGATTAAAAATTAGTTTAGTTGGTAGTGGTGGAGGAAGTGGGGGTGGTGGTGGTGGTAGCGACGTTATTGGTGTTGGTTGCGTTGCCGCTTGTATTATAAATGTTTCAGTTTCAGTTTGTTCACAAATTGTTAGACGATTTGTCGATATGTTAGCGTTATTTTTGTATTTCTTTAATTCGATTTCGGCATGCTCGGCACGTGCAATTGCCTTGCGTAATTCTTCTTCCAAAATTTCCACTTTCAATTTAAAAGTGTTCAGTTCATCGTTAGTATTTTTTTGTATAGCCGCATCCATAAGAGTTTTCTACAATAAGGGAGGGAGCGGAAAATTAGTAGTAGAAAAGAAAAACAAAATATGTACATATTAAGTTGTTAAAGCTGAGTTACATATGAGCAGTTTGGTATGCATTAGCCAAGAAATTATTATAGAAAGTTGAAAGCAAGTATTTGAATAGTTAAAGCAATAAAACGATACAAAAGCATACTAAACAAATACATACAGACATAAATACATAGATTTAAAGTGAAAGTAAAATGGAGAAACATAATTTAGTAAGCAATGAAATACATCAACCCGGCTGTTTAAAGAAAGCTAAATGCTATATAAAAAGAATGTAGTTGTTGTTGTTTAGTTCATAGCACATTTTGCACACCAGCTTTTCTTGTTTATATTGAGGAAAGCACAGCTACATAATTAGAATTATGAGTTCATATTTAGCAATACAAATTTATAGTGAGAAAATGAAATGATTATGAAAACCCCCTAATTTAGAGTTTGCTACTCAAGGTTGTTGTATCCTATATATACATATATATTATTTCTGTAAGGTCTTTTTGTGTTTGTTCCTAATTTTCTGCTCTCATTTCCAAACAATATTAATAAATAAGTTATCTTTTTTAAAGTTGTGGGTTACCTCTACATGCGAAACCATATATTAATTATAGGAGTGGTTTTGTTTAAGCGTATTTTATAAAATTTAATTTGTTTAAGTAAACCATTGTGAATGCACAACGAAATTAATTTGTACTGCAACGCCATTGTGAATCAGAGACTTTATCTACTGGGTTGTAGATGTCGCTAATGGTAGTGGTGAAAGTCTTTGATTAAACAAAACAGAGGATTTAATAAGTTAAACTAATTTAACGTGGTCGAATTTGGACCAGGGGATATACTATATATGTATATTGAGCCAAATAATTACTTTGCCATGTTTTCAGTATTGCCAAAATCTGTTCGCATCCTTCGATCATTTCACAAGCCTTTTTCTATGGACAGATATTTCGATATGATACGATAATGTATCGATACTTTTTCCCTTTGATACTGACATCTGACATTTTGTATTCGATACTTTATCAGCTATACTTTTTCGAGGGATTTAAAACGGGTATCGTATCCAATTTTAATCAGTTCCATATATTTGCATCATAGTGGCTCAAACTTACTCCCTTTAATCAGCACACGAAATTCATTTTTTCTCTATTGTGGATAAAGTCTTTTCTTAAAATATCTGTCAAATACGATCAATGCTGGTTCAAACATTCACTGTAGTCTTTTAAGAGCTGAAGTGAAATGTTGAATTAAAAATTACTGGACGCCAAATTCACGCCATTTATTCGTACGTTAGTAGCCCAGTAAAAAAAAATTTAAACATTGATATTAATATTTTTTTTTGAAACAAGTAAGCGCAATAACAAAACACGGCATATATTGTTAATGCTTTCAACATGCAATTTGCTTTAGACGTCAAACTTTTTTGTATTCCATACTTTTATCTTACTCTTATTTGTTGTAAAGTTATTGCTCGGTAAGAAAACGTCGGATTTACGCTTAGTTGCGTTTCACCACCACGCAAAACATAAATTTGATGCTCCAATGTATGCGTTTGTAGTATGTATGTATATGTGTAGACGTGGATTTAGTGTTTGTAAAATGAATATTTAAGTAGATCGTGTGTATTTGTGCCAAAATCAAATTTAAGAGCTTCTGAAAATGTTTTGTAAAGGCCTAAACAAGCCTGAAACTCGTCTAAAACCCTAAATGTACCAATATGCAACAAAAATATTTACAAGTAGCATGTTTTTTTAATTAAATCAAGTTTAAAAAATGTTAGAACGGATGTTACGGAAGTGGGTTTTCCAAAGCCGGAATTTGCTTTATCCATCGGAATTTCCGACGTTTCGGAACCGCAGTCCATAACATCCTTACTTAGCATATAGTGAATATGCTCGTACATACATACATATAAATTATGAAAATCTAAATTTAAAAATTCTCAATTCACAAATATTCCGGCTGTGCAGGTTCAGGTTCAGTCTCAGTAAACAATTAAAAACATTTTTGAACAAAATTATAATCAATCGACCATACTTCTAAATATTTTTTAAAAAACGAATGTCCTCCATCAGAATTTGTTTGTAGAACACTTTATTTTAGAGTCAGTTTCATCATCAACTCTAAGAAAGATGTTTTTGAATCAAATGCAATTTAATCGGATTTTGCAATAGGTTGATCTTTTTTTTGTTATTTTTCTTTCTTGACAACTCAGAACTGATTCGACCAGCATATTTGTGCATGAACCTTTAACTTAATAACATTTAAGCGCATCAACTTACCATTTCAACAATACGCTCATTATGGTCGCGATTTTGATTTTCCACCTCCTCCTTTATTTGTTCAAACTCCGCCTCATCGGCTTTGTCGGTAGTGGGCGAAGTAGTTGATGCCGGTTGTCCATCAGTCAAATCACGCGTTTTTGCATTTAATTCATCGTTGCGTTGTTTTAATTTTATGAGTGCAGCTTCCATTCTTTTTATTATGAAATAAAAAAAGATTTTTAATCAATAAAATTAGGCCACAAGAGATTTAACATGCTTTGTGCGGTATCCACCATATTGGACTACAAAACAGTTAATTTTTACATGAAAATTGCTTGGAAAATACTTCGACTGCTGATATTTTTAAAATACGTCCTATCTCAAAATTGTATTCAATAACGCTCTATTTCAAAATTAGATTCCAAAACGCAATATCTCAGCTGGAGATGTATGCAATTTTCGTTTAGATAGGGCGTTTCCAAAACTCATTTTGGGATAGGGCGTTCTTCAAACAACTAAAAAAAAAACTAAAAGACTTCACTGACTAAGCAAACAAAGCTTTATCCCCACTGCCGGTTTCAATAAGTTGAATTTACATAGTTACATTTAAAATAAAATGCTGAAGTAGAACCTAGAGTAGAGAAAATTATTTTTTTTGAACCGCCAGTCGAGAGAAAATCAACTAATTCCACTAATTATAATTCAGAAATAACTTGAAATCGATAAGTTAGTTGATACAGCATTTAAACAAAAACTATTCCAATTTTTTAATTTGAATCAGTCCGTCTGCATACACGAATTTAGTAAAACTTTTACATTAGCGTGTACCTACAAATGTACTAGCGCTGTATTGTTTCAATTGCTTCAAATATACTTATGCATGTGTTACCGTCTACTGCTTACTTTTTGCTTGTCTCAACGCTTTCTTTCATATTTTCCGTCAAAAGTTTAGCGACTTTTGTTAAATTTGTATTCTCACTGCGCAATGTTTCATTTTCCTCCTCCAAGTGGTGTTGCTGTAAAAATATAATTCATAAATTATAATATCGTTTGTGATGCTTTTCAATTTATCTAACGCTTACGTTTTCCAAAAACTCTGCAATTTTCTCATTGGCTTCATACAACTGCAATTCGACGGCATTCATCGAATTTTTGAGTATTTGAAATTCGTCAACTAAACGTTCAACCAGTTCGCTCGTTATGGGCAGTATTGCTGTGGGTGCGACATCGACAATGCTTTCCATTTCATTACTATTCAATGTGGGTATGATTTTAAGTAATTTCGTATGTAAGCTAGCCGATGCAATGGGCGCTGAGCTGACCACGACTGCGTTTGATGCTGCCGTTGCATGGGCACTTTTGTGCTTTTCTTGCAGTGCTTCGAGTTCGTGCTCCAAACTGTAATGAAATGAGAGATAATTAGATTTTATTTTCTTATATTTTTTATTTTGCAGTTTACCTATTTATTTTCTCGATTTTCATTTTATGTGATTTGTCGAGTGCATTACGTTCCATGATGATTTTATCAAATTTTATAGTAAGCTCCTTGATTTGAGTCTCATTTTCTAAATGTTGCGTTTTCAAGACATCCAACTCATTAAGTATTTTGGTCTTCTCTTCGTCGAGTTCTTGCTTTTCTTTTTTACCTATTCAGTAGGGTGAGAAATAGTAATTTTAGTTTTGTTATTAATTCAAAGCCTAAATTTTTGTTTTAAAAATTGCTTACCCTCTTCTATTTCGAATTTCAAGGCTTTGTTCTCCTCCTTCAGAGCAATATTATCTTCCAATAGTGTAAAGAGATCAGTTTCTGGATCTTGTTCATTATAGTCAGGATCACGTACACGACTGCGACTGCGTGTCTTGCCTTCTTGAGTACGAAAACGTGCTACTGGAATTCGCCCACGTCGCTCCATTTTCAAGTTTGCTCAAAGTTATAAAAGCTACTGGTACGACAAAAAGAGAAACTAAATATTTCTTAAAAAAATTAATATTTTTGGAATAAATAAAAATAAAACGAAATTATTAATTGCAAATGAGCAAATATTCTCATTAGTAAGTTTCACGGAATATATGTACATGTAAACGTTGCAGATATTTCAGAAAATCGAAACAGTGACCATTGTTAGGCCAATAGTGGCCAAATCAAACGTTTTCAGAATTTTTGTTTGTCTGTCTGTAAGTTTGCGCGCGCATCACTCAAAAGCTGCTGAATTGAATTGAACGGGACTATTAACGTTGTATTACTAGACCTTTAACTTCAAATATAACATACTATTTGTTTCAATAGCTCGATCTGTTTCGGAGATATCGTTCGATATGTGGACCAATGTGAACCAAAGTGTGTTTAATGCAATATGGGTATCAAGCGAAAGGTACTAAATTTCAGCTGAGTTAGGACGTTCTACAAATTAAACTAAATTGAATTCCTCTTGAAAATGAAAACACCAAATATTTTTGTTTTGTTTAATCCATTATACTGTGTGAGCGCACAACCACACGTACATATTCACAGAAGAAATATGCCGTAGCAGTATGTACACTTTTTATTTACTTTATTATTTATTTTTAAATGATTTTTATTTTGATTCATTTTGTATTTAAAGTCATAATGCTTGCTGCAGACGTGGCTTCTAACAATCGATTCGATGCAACCAACAGCTTAAGCAATCTTAGCTGGTTTTAAGTTTTGCTTTTGCTTATTTCTTTCATTCTCTTCTTCTTATTGATGTGTGTGTGTATTGTATATGAGCTTAACGGATGTTTGAATTGGATTATATATGTATATATATACTATATTTGTATACATATGTATATACTATATATATATATATATGTACGTGTGTATAATGCAGTATACACTTTTTAGTTATTCATTAAATATTATGTATTATAACTAAATATTATTGGTAGGCGTGTAAATGTGTCCGAATTTGTAAAGTACCTACTTATTTTTTTGTTTTTTGTTTTTTTTTTCTTTTGCTTTTACTTTCATTTATTCTCTTTTGCATGTTTTTTATGATAATGAATCGCTAACATTTACTTCACTTAACATTCTGCTCAATTTTAATGAATACTTCGTATTTATATTTGTTTACATTTACATACTTTTTTTTTTTGTAATATTACTAAATTTTTTTTAACCTTGCATACTCTTTTAATTTTTATATTTGTTTAACAAAGTTCACAAGATGTTGGAAATTTTTTAGCCTTCGAATCATCGCAATCTATGTGAAGTGTGGAAAAGTTGAACATGAAGGCTAATGAAAGTATTTTAGAAATTATGAAAATGCTAAATAAAAACCCTACAATCGACAATCAAGCAATTAAGGAAACATACTTTTTAGCATAGCAAAATTAATTAATGTATGTATAAAATGAATTTAAAGAGAAATCCTAACAATATCTAAACTTATAAAAGTGCTGATTTTATATATTCCATTGAAAATATAGAACCAAAACTAAAAGTTAAAAACCAAATAACCGAAAATCGAATACAGACAGCCAATAGAATAACATTTTGAAGAATACGCAGCAAAAGCTAATATAAATTTCATATTTTGCCTAATGTTTTTAAATAAATATAAAGGAGCATTAAAATATACTTAAATAGTGAATTTCAAGATAAATCTAACTAAATATTATGTGAGTATTTTTATTTTTTTATTTGGAGCATCACTTTTAACATGTACAAGGAAACTAGATAAAAGAAATTTCAGCGCAATGTCAAACAAAATTAAGACTAAAACCGTTTAGGTGAATTTATGTAAGTTTATTTGTGTAAAAATTGAGTTTGAACAAAATATTTATTGGGACGAAAATAAGCTAATCGAGAGCATTTCTTTAGATTTTTCATTAAGAAAATTATGTATGACAAAAACAGAAATCGTTTGGTAATTTTATACTCGAACATACAGAGAAAACTCTAAAACCATTTGAACCGACTTGAAATGAAACTCAGGAAATCAAGTAACATTAAAACCAAATTTTAGCCAACTGAAAATCAATGTTTAATTGTAATGGCAGCGTTCTCCCACTAAAATGTAATTTTGTGTGATAATGAGAAAAGTACCATACCAATTCAATTTATTATTTAATGTATATTTACTGGTAATGGAAACAGCTCATCGTGACTAATGACATGCTAAGTAAAATATTGAGAACCATATAAGATTTCAATACACCGTAAAAACTAAATATTAATTGAAGGGCTGTGCAAATTCTTTGTTGCGCAATTGCAATGACTCATGCGTGTCTATTTTTTGTTTTGTTTTGTTTTTTTTGCTCTTGCACATTATTATCAGAATAAAAAAGTTAGCCTCCAGAAATTTGATAAGTGAATTTATAAATATTTCTTACACATTTTTTGTGTGTACTTTTCAGCAAATATTTAATAAAAAAAAATTGAGACCTACTTAAAAATTATATGAAAAATTTGCGAAATTGCATGGTAGTTATTACCATATTTAGGTTTGCTTTTATTTAACATTTAAATTCATTCATATATTCAATTTAGTTAAGATAATGAACTGTTGAATATGCAAGTTATGCTATTAATTGCTAAGAAAATATTTATACAAAAAATTATAATAGTAAAATATAGGATCATATATTTTTATGTATGCTTATGTTTTATATAAATAATAAATAAAGGCGGCTTAGAGCGCACAGCGTACTTTTTGTTTGCCTGCTAAACATATCTTTCCACAGTGAAATTTTCTACATATCAATTAGTTTAATTTTGGTAATTTTTTTTGTTTTTTTTTTTTTGGTAATTTGATTTTATTTAAATCATTTTTAGCAGCGAACGTTTTACAACATTTTGTTTTTCGAAAAAGTTACAACAGATCTTTGACAAAATTTGATGTGGTATTGTGTAGTCGTTAATTTTTGTTGTTTTATGTTTCTACACGCATGTGTGCTTGCTCGGTTTTCATTCTTCATTCCACAATAGACATAGAAACATGGTGAATTTTGTAATGAAATATTATTAATAATAATGTACGCATGTTAGTGGTGTAAGTGAATTTTTAAATGTAATTTTTTTGTATAAGTAAAGTAAATATGATTCCAATCACAGAATTCAGACAAATTTGTTTAATAATGTTACTCAATAAGCGCCAATCGGTATAAAAACGTATATTAGTACAAATTAAGAACAGGAAATTTTCAAAAAAAAAAAAAAAATTATAATTTGCATTAAATAAACAAACAAAAAATTACTTGCTATAAAATTTGTTGGCACCTTTTAAATGCACAATGCAATTTTATACACATGGAATAAACATATATAATTGGTGATTTTAAATGATGGTATGCCTCAATTGTAGAAGTACCCAGAAAGAAAAAAATGCATTAAATGAAGTATACAAAAAAGCTGTCTGTGTTTTTACGTTTAGGTATAAAATAAGGTAATGGAATGGCTAAGTGTAAGCTGGCTGTGTTGCGGCCTGTGAAACGTACAAATGGCAAGGCATTGAAGAGGGCAATGGGAATAATAATCGTATATTATGTGCGCGTATAATTTTTATGATTATTCGTTAATATTTTTTAGCATTTATATACAAAAACAAAACGAAGGAGTCAGCAGTAACGAGCGCATACAATAATTATGCATGCAAAGTGTTTCACACTGTTTCGTTTTTTTTTTTGTTACTTTTAAAACCTTCATTTTCTTTGCTAGAGATTGAAATGAGTTTTTTTTTTTGTTTTGTGTTTTGTGTGTTTACAACTAAAAATTTAAATAATTCATTTACAGCATAAGTTTTAATTGTACTACATAAAGTATATATGCATAAGTGTAGGCGTCAGTTTTTTCTGTTTTATGACAGGATAAGCAGCTTTTTTTTCTTGGTATTCTAAAACTTGTAAAAATATCAAACCAAATGAATGGATCAAAGGCTTTGACTATAATGTAAAATTTGCAAACTAAAAAACTTTAAATGTTGATTTTTAATATACGCGTTAGGAGACCAAAATTCTGGGTTGTTTTTGTTTATTGAAAACTTTTTTGAAAAGTTATTCGCTAAATGCCTTATAGACTAATATATACACACGCATACACACATACACACTTTAATGTAGTAGTCGTTTTTTTAGTGTTTTAGGATTTTGCTTTTGTTTTTTTTTTTTGGATTTTCTGACGTTAATTAGCTTGCTTATAATTCTTGTTATCTTATGTTTTATGTTCTTTGATTTTTTAGTGTTTTGTCTGTATTTCGTTCACTCAGCTAAAAATTTTCAAATTTCATATATACAGTGCTATGTTTGCCTTTGTGTTTTTATTTTTTTGTTTTTTTTTTCATTCTTCTAGTTATTATTGTATGCGCGTCTAGGAGCAACCGCTGCTTTGGTGGCGACAATACATAGGCTCAGCAGTTAATCCAACGCCTTTTTATGTGTAATTTATAGTTTTGGTTTATTATAATATAAATGCTATTTCCGCAGTGCCTCGTGCCTTTCTTGCTCATTTTGCTCAGCGTTTATTTCACTGTATTAATAATGTAGCATAACTCCGTTGATTTTTTTACGACACCACTTTTGCCGCTACCGCCAACATACTTCTGTTTTACTTGCATGTACTTAACTATACGCCCTTGCCGACCGCAGTGCTATAGCAATTTCTCCATGTAAGTGTGTAGTTCTTCATTTAGACGCGCACCACCACTGCTAGCACCAGACTCAGCGCCTCCGCTTGCTTTGCTAGAAGACGCTTTCTTTGTTGCTGACTTCGCTCCAGTCGTCTTCGAGACTTCAGTACTATCTAAGTGGCCACCAGCAGCAGCATTTAAACTATTGCTGCTACTTGAATTCATAACACCTTGTTGCTCTGCTCGATACCATTTATCAAAGGACTCCTTTGGTATTACTTCACTGTCATAGATCAGATCGAATACGATACAAATAAGCTGATTTGCAGTTGGTGTATCATATTGCTGTTGCATAGCGTGGACAATAGCATCAAGACAAGCAATTTCATGCGTTTCGAGCCCGTCGAGGCAACGCCTTAAAAGCGGTATGCATTTGTGTCTAAATAGTTCACTATCTAATTGTCGTAAGCGGCTAGATTTAGTATATCTATCATTCGTCGCAGATGCCGTTGTTGCTGTGGCCATCACAGTTGCATAATCACAGCAAAGGAATTTCGTAAGGCTGCGTATAAAATGCGTATTTATGGTTACATTTGTATTTATATAATCTATGGCTAGATCGCAGCCATTTGATGTATTTAGCAAATATTCAATTCGTGTCACTTGTTCTGCAATAGCAGCAGGATGACCGGTCTTTGACTGAGCCAACTGTGTTGGCTTATAGTTACGATCATGTATATATTGAAAACCGTTTGAGTTAATAAATTCACGAAATTGCGCTGCATCGCTCATGAATTGTTGGCCATGTTCCAGTTTAAATTCTTTATTCCACAATTCGCGTGTGTATGTGGCGCCAAATTCACTAGTGAAGTAATGAATGAGTGCCTGTAGGAAACGTTTTGTAAAATGTGTATCGGCAGCCCATTGTGTTAGCCAAATATCATTGAAAGGTAGTAATTGCTCATGTAACAGCGGCCCAATAAATTCAAATACATACGTCCAGAGATTAGGTACATCAACCAATAAATCAGGTAGCTCGTCTGACAATTCTGTATAGACTTGGCTAAACGTTTGTTGCTCGCATATTTTTGTACGCATTAAATGTACAAAAATTGCGGCACACGCTTTACGTTGGGCTCGTTTCACATTGCTTAAATGTAAATAATCAGTTAATATGTAGTTTAGAAAAGTTTTTTGTTGACGTGAATTTATGCTGGACCATGCGTTGACTATCTCTTGTTGCCAGTCATTGCTGACGCTATTGCTACGGCTTTTGCCAGCATCTAGTACTTCCTCGATCATTGTAGTTAGCATTTTTAGACATTCTGCTTTATTTAAGTCTAGCAAATCGGTATCTTCTGAAAACTGTTTGTTTTTCTGCTCCGGAGGTGACGATGACCTCGTGTAAACATCTTGTCTATCGAGCGCCTGAAATGGATTGTTTGCCAATGATGGCATTGTTGATGTAGCTCCTAACATAGAGGACTGACGCTTGAAACCACTTCCGGTGTTGCTAGTTGCAGCAGTGTTAATACTCAATAAAGTTGCTGGCGTGTTAGAGGTAAGGTTTGTACCAGCAGCTTGTCGTCCTGGTGTACGCCACAGATAGAGATGTGAGCTACCAAGTTTTGTAGTGCTTTGCGTTACCTCATCGCTGGTGAATTTTAATTTATTCACATCAATATTCAATTTTTGTTCATGCTGTGGTATAAATTGCTGAGACTTTTGTGATTTCTGGAAATAATTGCGCTGATTGCCACCGCCACCAGCATTGCCTCCACCGCCACCGTAGTTGCCCATACGATTGTTCTTTTCGTACATGTTTCCACTAACACCACCCTGCATTTTATCATCTTGCTTCCCACCTAATGCCGAACGCCGCTGGTTTGATACCTGCTGCTGTGACATCATTTGTTGCTGTTGTTGTAGATGTGACTGAGACGACTGTGATTGTGGATGATCCCAAGTACGTGCACGCAAGTCCACAACATCCTGCATCATGAAACGTACACGACTACTGATTTTATAGTGACTGCTTGCAGCACTTGACTTATTACTGCGCGATTTATGAATTATTTCTTGTATTTTACGAAAGATTTTATCCATACGAGCATTGCTTGTATGCTCCGGTGATTCCAATAGATGCCCCACTGTAGTTAACAGCTTACACATATATTCCAATTTTTCTTCGGAACCATGCTCCAGAAGCGACTCAATGCATATAAACACACGATCATTGGTCAACGATTGCAGTTTGAACATCTCGCCAATGAAACGCACAGTACCCCATGCTCGACGTCGAAATTGATATTCTTTATCCTCCAACTCAGCTTGTAGTTCTAGACGTTCTTTTGAATCAGCGCAACCATCTATTTTATCGACAAGTGGTTGTAATTTCACTTTTTTTGCGTTTGCATCATTTACATTTGTCTCGAATTCATGTTGGATGCGATTGATTAGCGAGCTGTTGAAGAGTGACTTGTTTTCGGCTTTGATTTCTTGGAAAAGCACTTTGCAAAATTTTGCGTATGTTGGGGCGAAATTCGGTTCGCTGACTGTTTTCTCGAAAATTAACAGCATCACCTAAGAAAGAACGAAATGTGAGTGTTCAGCATTTTTCAGTTTCATGAAATTGAAAAAAAATAAATAATCTTTCCTGTAGTAATTTTTATTAATTAGTTCAATTAGACTTTCTTTTTACTTCTAAAAAATATTAGGAAAGATTATTTTTCAGCTTATTAGTTTTAAACTACACGATCTCGCAATGAAAATCGAACAAGCACAAATAAAAGCTTGATAATTTAGAAAATTCAAATTTTTTTAATTTTGTTAATTTTAAATTAATTTTTTTAAATAATTGAAGACGTTACGAAATTGCCGCCAATGTAGTAGATTCAACCAAGCATATGTTAGATTTTCTGAACCTAATAAGGTTGGAGGAAACATTTCTAAAAAGATCACATGAACAAATTGTGAATCGAAATAAAATGTTTACCCCGTTCTAATTATCAACTAAATATGCCTACTTGTTGCATTTTTTCCTGTGTATTCATTGAGATGCTGGTCATCGACTTAAGCAAAACTTCAAAGTTGTCAGGTGTAAGCTTGTTCAGTACACCACGCACTTTCTTTAGTACTGCATCGATGTCTTCATTCGCGTCTGACGGTGAAACGTTATTTGATTTGCTGCGTAATGTTTCCGGCTGCCAGGCATTCTCGCATTCGGATAGTTTTATTTCCTCCTTCAACGACAATTGCACACGAATAAAGTCGACTTTGCGTTGTTGTTGAGCAGTCATAAGGCCACCAACGTTACCAATTCCACCTGCACCTCCACTACCACTGGCGCATGCAACACTTAACACACCAGACATAGCACCACCGCTACTCTGATGTTCGTGATGCTTCTTTGTTTGGCCACTACGTCCACGCTTGCCGCTAACCAATTCCATAGATTCATTAAAGTTCATGTGTTGGTATTGTTGCTGTTGCAAATGCTGATGTAATGTAGACATGTTGTGTGCGTGGTGTGTTAGATGATGATGCTGTTGTCGTGACACAAATAACTGTGAAATGCAATCCCCACGCTGACATGATACCATTGGTGGCTTGCGCGCTTCGCTGGACTTTGATAGAGCCCTCAACTCATCCAGTGAGTATTTGCGTGCTTTCAGTGGATCTGCTGTCGCATCAATATTAGCAGTATTACTGTTTTCAATAATTGATTTTTGACCAACTGAGCTGCTGCTTCTGGGAAGCGATGATTTGCTCTTATAAACTGTACAGTCTACAGTATCCTTTGCGGCATCGGCTTTATATTTTGAATGTGCCTTATCTTGATGTGAATGAGATTTTGTTGATTGTGTATGTTGCATTTGTGGCTGTTTCATTTCAATTGGTTGTGAGTTTGAGTCTTCACAATCCTGATCTTCCTCAAATTCTCCAAATTTCAAGTCCGAAAAGCCTTTAGTAGCGTCCTCAGCATCTTGTTGAAGTTGCATTTGAATTCGTGCACTCAATTCCTCGTCATCTTCGCATGCGGAAGAGGAACTATTGAGAAATTGCAATTGTGGTGGGGGTTCCAGTTGCTGCATGAACTGTGCCTCGATTTCTTTAGACTTTAAGTGTTTAGTTGGTTTTTGCTGTTGTGAAGTTGGTGTTGGTGATAATCGATCTGCTTCATGAACATCCGTAATGGCATCACCTTGATTAAAATAATATGGATAAGAAAAACAAAACATTTTAGAAACTCTAATTTAATTGATTAAACAGGTTTTAGTGCAAATCTTGCTGTTTTCATGTAAAATTATACAGAGGAAAAATGTTTTGAAAAAATTAAGCCAAAATTTCTTAAGTGCTGTGTTCTTGTCGCTATTACACAAACAAAACATTATCGATTTAAACATTTTCCCTCACACAAAAAAACCAAAAATAACATGTAAAATTTTGTTACACATACTTTTTGTATTACTTTTCCCCGTCGTGCCACGTATCGAGCTCCCACTTTTCGTAACACTACCGCTGCGCTGTTGTTGCTGTTGTACTAAACTCGCTGCCGAAGTAGTTTCTCTTAAATTACCACTGTCGCTAAAACTATTTGCATTATTTTTATCAGTCAGGATATTGGTTGCTGTTGTTG
Source organism: Sphenella marginata (assembly GCA_951509765.1). Lineage (NCBI taxonomy): Eukaryota > Metazoa > Arthropoda > Insecta > Diptera > Tephritidae > Sphenella > Sphenella marginata. The sequence continues at coordinate 120,919,206 of OX608079.1, read as the reverse complement.
TTGTTATACTTTTAGTTGCTAAATTATTATTAAGATTAATATTGTTGGTATTGTTTAATGTGTTTTTGTTATTATTGTTGTTGCCATTAGCACCACCACTATTGTTGTTGTTATTGTTGCTGTTATTACTACTAAGCATTGCAGTATTCGAGCGTTGGCTATTAGCTTCGCTTTGTTTATTGAGCTTTTTCTGACTTTCCTTACTAGCACGTTTAGATGCTTTACGATTCTTTTTCGAATTCGCTGCTGCATTGCCGCTCTGCGACATTGAAGAACCATAACTAGTAGTGCTACTAGCACCACTTGTTGAAGCCATTGTATTATGCGAATTTGGCAATGTCGATGCACCTTTTTTCTGTTGTGGCGCTTGCTGTTGTTGTTGTTGACCTTGACACTGCTGCCGTTGTGCTTGTGGCGGTTGGTTATATGAATGATGCGTTGGTGTTGACGCGGCCGATGATGAAGCACCCGAAGTGTTGGGAGAATTCTTTTGCATGGATGATTTATCTATAGGTACACTACCACTGGCAATCGATGCTGGACCCATTTCAGCACTAGCTGATATTACGGACTTACTACTCTTTAGTTCGTCCTTTGCCACAATGGTAGCACTTGGTGCTACCACATCTGACTTCATATCCTCAGCCGACGTTAATATGCCAGAATCTGCGCCTGCACTGTCTCGTAAGTTGTCATTGCCCGCAAATGTTGCAACCATATCTGCAAAATTAATGGAAAAATGAAAAGTTATGCTAATGGTACTTGCTTAAAAAGAACTCTAGCACATACCTTCGTTCTGGGTGATCCTCTGTCCCGTCTGTGTTGAAAAATCAGTTACAGTAGATGTAGACCTTTGTTCGGGCTGATAAACTGTATTAGATTGAATGAGTTCTTCCTCGCCTCCACTCAGTGTAGTCGCTGATGTAACAACAGACATATCAGATTCTTCAAATCGATTTTGCATGAGCATCTCGTCACCTTCACTACCATGAAAGAGCAAATTTTGTTGCTGTGGAGTAACTTCTTCCACGCCGTAAACCTCCAGCGGTATAGCACTTTGTTCTTCGTTCTCTACAATATCCATCAAGGATGTAGATTCTGAAAGTAAGCATATTAATTAGTACATATTGATTACGATATTAAAAGTATTTGCTTACCCTCATCATAATTGCTATCGTCATAGTCGTCACCGGTGGCACTGTGCAAGCTAGCTGTGGCGTGCAATCCCGATTGTTCATCACCCAAACTCAACTGTTGATCTTCTTCGTTAATATACCCAGCCAATGCCTCATCACAATCAATGTGTGAGTCGATACAGTGGGCAGCGTTTGAACCGGCATACAGAAAATGTTCACCATCCTCATCAGCAGAGACTACGGATACGGGCGGGGAACTACCAGTTATATGTATATCATATGTACTCACACGCCTGGACGTGCTACAATCGCGTACCGCATCCGTTTGCATTTGCTGGTCGATTTTCTCTTTGGACGCTGAGCTTTGCACCAATACAACGGGCGTGTTGCATGCATCAGTGGTGGGCATATTTTCTATACCAAATTCCTGTACCATTGTTTCTGTGATGCCAGTGGACGTAGGCGTCTGCGTCTTTGAAATCGAGACAGTGATCGATTTATCTGTGGGATCCTTGGCGTTAACAATAAATTCTGGGGCTTCGCACGTCAGTTCTGTAGATGACGGTTTTGCCTCGACCGCAGTGCTCTTCTTCTGTGGTTTCTGATCTAGTATATTCTCAAGTGTAATAGGATGTATTATGGGTATAGCATGCCTGCGTGGCTTGACTGTTTCAGTGCCGCCAGTGCTGGGACCACCAACGCTACTAACAACGCCGCCACTGCCGCCTATACTCAACGACGTTGTTGACGATGAGTTTGATGTGGCAGCACCCGATATATGCCCATAGGTTTGCATTGATTGCTGTGCCATAGCAGTTGGTGTTGCTAGCAAAGGTTGGGGAGGTGTAAGCCCAGCTGCACCCATTGGCAATGGCGGCTGACAGAATGGTGCTGTTATATACGCAGTCGGACCACCGGCAGCTGCACGTGCACCCGACTGTAGCAACGGACTCACCGACATGCCGCCGCCTGTATTGGCCGTCGGTTGATGTGTGCTAGCGGCCAACAATGATGTACGCGGTGCAGCAGCTAATGGTCCTGGTGGTAACGCAAATATTGCATTTGCCGGTAATAAATATGTCGTTTGCGGTTGACGTTGATGTGGTCCAGCTGTTAAGACGCCGCGCAGTTGATGTTGCTGTGGATGATGATGGGCATGCAAATGTGGTGGCGGTGTTGGTGCAGCACCAGCGCCTGTATAATAGTGTGCATGCAATTGGGTTTGATGTGCCTGATGAAGGGCCTGATGATGTTGCTGCTGTTGTTGGTACATTGAGGATGCAGTCTGTGTGTTAGCCGAATTATTATGATTATTTGCCGCTGCAGCTGCAGCTGCTGCTGCATTATTGTTGTATTGTGCTGCTGCTGCAGCCATTACTGCCGCCGACTGATATTGTTGCAGGTAAGTAGTTGTCATGAATGCTGTACTCGTGGCCGGCGTTTGCATGAGCGCCGTCCCAGTTGTGTAGTGCTGCATATTGGCCCCGCTATTGACCGCTGCAGCCGCAGCCGCCACCGCTGCCGCATGTTGCCTTGCAATATTTGTGGCGCTTGAATTGTTACCGCCGTTTCCGCCGCCTCCGCCCATACCTCCGCTAACGCCCCCCACCAAACTGTGCGATTGAGTTGCGGACACAGACGACGTGGCGCCAACTGCATTGACCTGTGTCGGTGGAGATGGGGCCATTTGGGATGCTGTGCCTGCTGCATTATTTGGCGCTTGAGGATGTTGTGCAGAAGGCGGCGGTTGAGCTTGACTTAATTGATACGAATAGTAGGCTATGGGTGGCGGTGGATGATGATGTTGAGATTGTTGTTGTTGCTGCTGTTGTTGTTGTTGGGACTGTTGTTGTTGTTGTTGTTGATGGGAATGTTGGTGTTGGTGCTGATGCTGTTGGTGTTGGTGCTGATGCTGTTGGTGAGGGTGGTGGGAATGAGTTTGCTGCGGCGCTGGATGACCGTGATGTACAGTCTGCGGTTGCTGTTGTTGTTGTTGCTGAGCCGCGTGCGGGTGATGGGTTTGATGGTGTGTCTGATGATGCGTTTGGTGGTGATGCTGTTGTTGATGCTGTTGATTTGGGCGTATTCCCTTCCCACCCCCTCCCGTTTGAAGGAACATAGGAGGATCTTTGAAAGACCTACCAAAGTACAACAAATTTGAAGCGACGTCGAAATAGCGATCAGGATCAGCCACACACAATCAGCAATTTGTTATCGATTTTATAGTATTTCATTTTGATTGTTGAATAATAGTAAGTAAATTTTAGAGTTATTTAATTTTGGTAATATGACATTTGCATTAAATTGCGTTTGATAAAATTATATTTTTTTAGTTATTGAATTTTGATTGAAGGCATTGTTTGATTCGCAAGCAGTAATAAAAGAGAATAAATAAATACAAATAATCCGATGTTAGTGAAAATATCGTACTTGTTGTCGTTTGACTACGAAAACTTATAAATATGTACATTCAATTAAACAAATATATTTAATATTCAAGACTAAACATGCAGACATATTCAAAACAAAATCTCAGCTAAAGTTAAGCAAAAGACCTCTCCGCAATTTGCTTCAATATCGTGCTATCTTAGAACTCCATTCAAGAACATCCCCCCCACCCCACCGTTCATTCTAAAGCTAAAAATGCATTACAGTTATGTTGAGCAAACGAATAAGTTCTAAGTCTGGTGCTTTTTCAAATCCATTCTGAGATAGCGCATTTTCGAATCAAAGGCAGAAATAGGATGATCTAGCAATCTGTCTGTACATTAATTGGCACTGCTATTAAAATAAACGCTACTGTAAATATGAAATTACTCAAATATTATAAATTCCCATATTCGTGATGCTGTTCTGAGGGGGCAACGATATTTCAATTTACATAAAGTTTCATATGCCGATTGTCGAATGAAGAAGAGATCGATTAAACACAAAATTACACAAACATGCGTGGCTAAAATCAAATCAAATTAATTACTTTTATATACATACCTACATATATACATACATACATAATATACTTATACAATATATGCTAAATAATTAAATAAAGTTCAAATAAAATTAAAAGTTAAAGTGATAATTTTCAATATTGATGCTTGCGATAGAGCGAAATAATTACTAAGTTAATTTTTTTTTTTACAAAAATTGCGTTTCGTCAATTTGCGATACTTAGTGGCCTTCTTCAGAAGTTCCAAGATCTTACATATTCATATACAGAGGATACTTTAAATATAACCGAGTCATATCGAGCTTCCATTGTTGATTGAAAAAGGAGCTTAATATTTGTTGACACTCTAATATCATAAATTAAATTGATGAAACTAATTGTGTGAAAATCTTTTGAAGTGATGTCATAATAAATACACTCTATACGCTTTCAAAACTCCAATTAGTTGATGGAAGCTTATGAAGCGCCAACATTTGAATGATAAAGAGACGCAAATGAAATCAATCATGGCAACTCAAAAGTGAAACGCAATAAAAGTGCAGGCAATAACAGCATTTCGTGCCAGAAATCCCTCTGGACACCATCGAACGGTTACACGTGCGACGTTCGAATGCAAGCACTTGCATTATCATAAAACGAAGCGCATTGCATTGTTGTTGATATTTGATTGTCTGCCCGTGTTGAGTATCGATGACACACGCAACAGGTGTTTTTGCTGATTATCTTAGCTTTACTGACTAATAAATAGCACGTATCGGGCATGACGTTCGAATCATGGATGGTATCAGGCCAACGAAAACCATATATTTACATACATATATATTTTTGTAAACATACCTACTTACATACATATATGGCAACTCATAAATTGTTAAAGTTAAAACGGGTAATTACTAACTCACTCAATTTTACCTTGAAATGCGTGGTGGGTGGGTTTCGTTCCATTTTTGGTAAGGCCCAACAATGTGAGTAACAAAAATATGTATCAAAAGAAAGCCGAAAATTTATAAAAACGAATGAAGAAGAGCGCGGTAGTAGTTGTACACAAAATATTGGAGGTTAGCGTCGCAAATTATTTTTAAAACTCCATTGCCTGCCCTTTTTGTTGGTTTTTTTTTTAAGTTAGCAATAAGTATTTGAAAGGTGTGTAGAATGTTCAAAAAATTGTATTTCATGGAAAATATGCATATTAAGTGTAATTCATAGTTTGGCCTAGATATTTTTATGAACTCGTTCTTAACTTTTCAATTTATGTGACGACTAGGCAGGGCGACCTCATCGCTAATACAAAGACAATTAAAAAGATTTCCATACAGTATGTTAAGTTAGCTATTATTGCAAGAAAATTAATCATCATACAGTACCTCAGCTGAAAATAGTTTCAGTTTGGGGCATGACTAAGAGTGTGTTCTGCAAACTTTATCTTCGAGGTCTTCCATAAAACTCTCTTTCTCTTCTAGGGTCACTGTGGAGCATGTGTGCCTTAGATTGTTCATGACATCTTATTCAAGAATTTTGTATTGCATAAGAAAAAGAGTTTTACAATCACTTTTAACCCCTACGTTCACACCACACAAGCAACATGACGACTATAGCAGCAGTCGCATGAACTTGAGCTAGTTTTACTAGCCGCCCAATAATTAACAACAATAGTGAATTCAATTAGCTAACGCCTCCGATTTGAATTTATGTTGAGTAAGATATAATATTGAATTTGTATGAAAAAAGTGAAATACAGTCTAAATGTTGACATCAATTCTGTAGCCTAAGGCATATAATTAGACTGGACTTGCTAATATCTAGGTATATCTTCAAAATTGGTGTGAATTCAATTCTTAATTGATTTGCATGGTACCTAAGTGTTAAAAAATAGCAGAGAGAATAGGTTCATCGGAATTCAAAAGGCTTTGCTTTGGATAATAACATACTAAAAGCAAATACAAATCGGGATATGAAGGAAAAAAAAGGTTAACGACCGTGTGTTACAGCTAACATTTATTACTGTTGTTGTTGTGTTAGCGATGTATTCCCTGCCTAGTCGTTGCAATACTCAGCTAGCATTGTCATCAAGATCTTCTAACAGAACCAATCATATATTGTTGGAAATAGATTAGATTGGACATAAAAAGGAGAAAAACAGTTTAACAACGGAATTAAATGAAAAATAAAAATTATTCGAATATCTAAACATTGCACATCATGGACTCATGTGATGAGTTGCTACTACAAAATAAAAATATTTACACTCAAAACGAGTATAACTATACATACTACATATTACGAGCTAAGTAAATACTTGTAAATTGGAAAAACCGCATGCCTTACTATAATATAAACATTTTACGGGCAAAGTTTAAAAGCAAAACAAAGGAACGTCAAAGCAATTTTGGAACAAAGGTGACAATAACAGAAGTTGCTTGAAATCAACACGAAAGTTGATTGCTCTGATACAAATTTGGAAAAGGTTTATAAGTAATTGTCGACTGGTGCAGAGGATTATTGGATAGGAACTATTGTTGTTGTTGCAACAGTAACTACTCCGCCCTGCTAATTGGCACATGTCATGAGTCTAATCTCATGAAAGGGCTATTAAACATTTGGGTATAAGAGTTTGACCAGTTGGCTGGGAGGCTGAGTGTTGGGTTGACTAGCAGTGATTTGTTTGCGAATTGAATAGGCACCTACACACAAACAAAGATGTATTCTTTTCTACTTTTTAACGAATTAAAATATAAATTTGAAATGAGGACTTACCGCTTCCTCTGCTGTTGCTGCGTCTTCTCGGATATTCTATTAGCGTAAATTCGAGTTAATTGGTATTTTTGCACATAAATGCGTATAAGTTTCTACGCTCTTTTGTAAACGAAGGATGCAAATTAAATGCTTTTGTAACGCAGTTTTGTTGACAATCCAATATGTTTCCTTTAACTTGTATGTTTGAATCCAGTTTCACTTCTTAACGATCAAAACTGTGTTTCGGTCACTTAAAATGTATTATTTACGGGTTTGTGATAAAACTGAAGTTTATAAGCTTCCTTTACGAGACTTCCCACATTTATGTATTTTCTACGTACATATGCTTGTATTTTTAATTGCAAACTTATTTTGCAATTTCTAAATTATTTTAAACTTGACTTCTTGTTGTTGCTAATTTTTTTACAAGTAGTTTAGTGTGTAAAAAATTGTTGAGTTTTTAGTTTTTTGTCTTTTTTAGTTTTATTGTTACGATGAAGTTTTATTGATGAAAAGTTGCAGTTTTCGACGACAAATTTTCTTGTCGCCTTTGCGACAATTTCGCAAAAGTAACGGACACGACTTTTCTGTTCCTTTTTTTCTATTCTGTTTTGATTTCTTTAGAACTGCAAAAACAAAGAACTTTAACTAATTCTCACATTTTCACTTCAAATTATTCCTTTGATAGCGAAAACTGAGCTGATTTCAAATTAATATTGCTTTGGTTAAACGAATGAACAAAAGAAAAACGAAATTTTAAAATAAGAAAACGTTTTAACAAAGCGAAAGTTAAAAATTTGCAAATTCTAAAATGCAGCGACGATAACCAAAGCGGCACAAATGGCTAATGGCGGCGGCAGCGACGTTAACGACGACCGCAACTACATAAACCACGATTTGCAAACACAAAAACAATAAAATGCTCAGTACAAATGCAGAAAATGGAAAATGCTTGAGCAAAAAAAAAAACACCCACGAAACAAAGTACGAACACGAAACGAAGCAAAGAAGGAAGAAACGGCAAGAAAATGCAAAATTTTTAAGTTGTCTTGTGATTTTTGATGTAAACTGTTTTTCCCAAAAAAAGGAAAATGAAATTTTATTTTCAAATTTGAGATTTAAAACGTAACAAACATGTTAAAATAAATTTTTTCACAAGCACAACTTAGTTCCGGCTAGTCGCATGAAATGTGGAGCCTCAAAGTTGTCGTACAGCCCGCGCCCCATTTCCACTTTTCTCTTTGGCTATACATTCAGTTGCATAGCCATACAGAAAAATTGTAATTGTAGCGGTACTTTTGTCAATATTGCACTATCTTCAATTATTATAACAAAAGAACTTGATTTTTGCACACATTTTCTTACTTTTGTGTCGTTTTCACAAATATAATTGTAAAATTTTATATTTTTTTCACATAACACGAAAATCACACAACGCGCACACGAAGCGACGTGGAATGAAATAGGAGCCAAAGTGTAATGCAAAAATAGCAGCTATTCGATTCAATGAGTGTTGCCAGTCCCAAATTAAATAAAATATGTTGAAAGGGGCAAAAATGCTGCACAATGGGAGCAATTGAGGCCAGTTATTAGAATTCGAAATAATTATTCAAATCTTATTTCGGTGTACGTTTTCTTTTTAAAGGCATCATTTTTCCTAAATGGAAATGACAAACTATAGAAAGTTGGCAAACCTTCTGGGGAAACTTTCCATTGCACGTCAGCTGCTAAAACACGTCCAAAAATGTTGGGAGTAGTATCAAAAGACGGGGCTTGACCTCGGTATCAATAATCCGAAGGGGGAAAATAAATAGTTTGTTTCAGTGACCCCAGTTTCAAAATTTGACCCAGGTCCGATCCCAGTTTCGGGACCAAATCCATGGTATTTACATATATGCAGAACACCTTTCTGCCTAGGAGGCCTTCGGCCGCGCTTATAAAAAATACCCCTCATCCAGTCTACCACCGGCTACAACCGGCTTTCTGCGCAGAACACCCTGTTGCACTTTTTATAACACCTTATATCTGTGTCAACAACAACCAAAATTTTCAACTTAATTACAAACTTATTAAAAACTTGTTAGAAAAATTTTATGTTTTTTTATATAAAAAATGGATTGAAATAAAGTTATGTATATGAATTATAACCGTTACATAACTGCCCTACAGAAAATTTGACTCTCTGAGAACTATTTTTGAGACAATCAATCATTTTAATTACTTTGTTTTTGGCATTTTAATTATTTTATTTATGTCATGACATTTAAAATCTATATCATTCCATCAGAAATTAGCCCAAGCGCTGTCTTCTAAAACAGCAACACATTCTCTGGCAGCACTGTCAGTAAAAGCTTTTAAGCTTGCCATCCAAATTCAGCCACACAAGTTATAAAACATGCAATCCAGTCCTGTTGTCTTGGCTAAAGGTGCAATAGATGGCGCCAGAGGAAGTGAGTTGAGAAGCTAGCTGAGGTGAAATAAGAAATCCACCAATTTGGTGGGAAGCAAACTAACAGGTTTCGAACTTTATTGCATGTGTAGTAGATTGATAGCGTTTTTGAGACATATAAAAAATCTTTTACGGTAAATAATCATACATACATACATATGTAAATATAAATAAATTAAATACAATGAAGCAAAAGTTTACCTATCCCCTGTTGTTTGGTTGTTTGTTTTAACAACAAAATCACTCCCCGAAGGTTTTGGGGAGTGTTGTCGAAATAACAGTCCTTGGCCGGATATGAATCCGGTACGCTCCGGTACGCTCCGGTACTCCCTTGCGGTACTGCCCGACTGTCGTGGGAGCGATTTGGTATGACCAGTGCAACCTTCTAGGTCATGTCATCCCTCCTTCCGAAAGGAAAGAGAAGATGGGTAATGAGAGGTGGGAGGCATCATATCCGTAGATCAACCATCGAGTTGCACATCATTACCTTTGTGCATATTGGTCGCCTCTTACGACCGGTATGCCTACTGCGGGCATATTCTAAGCCCCAACCCGCAGGGGCTTTACCTATCCCCTCCTTCGCTTTGGTGTTGAATATTTCGTAGTAATCTTTTGGCAGCATTTCGAAAGTACTCTCACATAGGTGCTCCAGGATTTTGGAAAGGGGTGAGGTTCAATTTGTTTAGAAAATTTTAAGGACATCTTAAAAAATTTGAGCTTTTGGATTCCGAAGGGGGTTTGAACCTGAATTTTTATTTCAATAAAATTTCCTTAAATGAACATGGATTTCTTAAAAAAAAACTCGTGGACTATTAACTAATTAAGTAAAAATTAAAAAAAAGAAAATATATTTACATATTTTTATTCTTTTGACGGCACCTCTGGTTGTAGACATCTACCAAAGAAAGTAATGCAAATTTTGAATGGAATTTGGTCATCATATTTTTTAACTTGTAGATCTTCTTGTGATGCCCCTGCACTATTCGGCGAGCTTTTAAACACTTTGGTTTTCTTGTTCAGAGAAATCTGATTACAAAACAATTTCTAGACCATGGTATTTAATTAATTTCCGTGGTTGTTTGTTGAGCGATAATTTGTGTTGTTGTGTTTTTCTGAAATAAGAAAATTATAAATATGTTGCCGAACTTTTTAAATTTATTGTTCCACATTACTCTGGCAACCATGAACTTTTAATCCATAAGCTTGACTTACTAGGCTTTCCTCGACTGCCAATAAAGCCTTGTGTTTGCTGGGTTTTGCCAAATGGTGGGCTAAGGAATTTGATGATCCGTATCTCATAAAAGTCCTATACCCATCGTTGGTCCGTCCAATAATTGAGCATTGCTCATGTGTTTGATGCCCTGTCTATCGGAAGGAGTATGTTCAAAAACAATTCTTGATTTTTGCTTTACGTGAACGGGAATCCAAATATTCACCTGCCTCCATCAGAAATAGGCTTTACTTCACCAGTTTCCCTTAACTGGAAAATCATGGAATTTCACTAGGCGTAATGTTCTTGCATCAGCTGATTGTCACCCAAATTACTCCTCTGACCTTGTTAGCCGATTAAACTTTTCCGTTTTCCGAACTTTCTGTGAATAAAAAAAGAAGGTTAATGCAACTTTCTCAATGTGCAATGTAGTGCGAGTTGTTTACTCTGTTTTGGGAGAGGATAATTGCGGCGGTAACCCTGTTTATGCAAAAATAGCTACAACCATGTTACAATAAACCGGCCAACGCATAAGTTAAAGCGCAACACGTTAAGCATTTCGTTGGTAGCTGAGGTCCACAGATAGCCAATAGCTTTCCACAATTAACTATATCAAAAAATGTCAAAGGTCATGGAAGGAGAAGACATTTTGTTATTGTTTACATTCATAAAAAATTTTATTTTAATAAAAGAATGCTTTTTCCGTAAATTTTCACAACCGAAAATCGTTACCGTTGGCAATGCTGTTAACGTAACCGCAATTCTTGCTTACATGGAAACGATGTCAAAATCGAAAAGTGCGCCAAGAGAATAAAATGTAAATGAAAGTTCGTGTAAAAATTGCGTGCACATCGTGAAGTAAGACAGGTGACAGCAATTGAACAGCTGTTAAATTTTTTTTCTGCTTTTTATTGATTTCCAGTTGTCAAATTGTTGTCAAAGCGAACAGCCATTTTTTTTTCAAACATTCAAAGTCGTGAAAAAACTTAATTTGAATTTGTTTCGGAGGTTTTTTCATAATTTTGAAAAGCATACCAATCAAAAATAAAACTTCATAGTAAAATTACTTATGTTTTGCTTCTGTTTATTTGTAAACAAACCAAAGCGATTTGACAGTCATTTGACAGCTGAAAAAATTTTGAACAACAACAGCAAACACACCAAGCTTCTGACGACGCAAACTTTATTTATAAACCTGGTGCGTGCACTGTTTATATTTTTTTTTTTAACTTATAGGTTCGTGTACGAAATGTGTGTCCACAGAAAGAATACAAAATGGTTGTATAGTTGGTTCCAAAGTGTTTCATTTGGACGTCCATTTCGAATGAAAAAAAAATTCAACTCTGATGCGGGTTTGTTGTATGTGCCTACACAGTTCAAATTAGAAATGTCAGATCAGAATTTTTTGTGCACCTTTGCATTTGAATTTTTAAAAGAAAAACTGAGTTTTTGGAAATCAGACAATACATATTAAGTTTTAACGCTGCTCAGTAATGTGATTTAACGAATAAAAAAAGTCGATATTTTAATAACTCCCACAGCATAAATAATTCCTTTGGTTTCCAGTACACTTTTCAAGTAATACATTTTATTACCTTGTTTTTTTGTTCTAACACCAGCTTGCGCCTTTGTGTATGCTTCACCTTTTTCGTATGTAAAATATTTTTCAAAAAACAAACAAGCCCTTTGCTATAGCCATATTGGTTTGCAAGCGGCTATGCGCACGTCCTATCAACACAACGATTACATTTTGAATGTGCACAACCGGCGAGCAATGTCCGCAAAATAGTTGGTAGTGGAAAGTCCGCCCACTTCAGTACGCTTTATATACATACTTTCAAATATATGTATGTATTCTCACAGTTGCGCATTAGCACACATTTCCATTTCTATAACCTTTTGCTTACTATTTACTTGAGCTTCATGCGTTTTTGTTGTTGCTTTGCACTCTGTGACATGCGCGTCCCAACCGAATTCCAATATTCTGCCTTTCCCCTTCATTGTGTTCGATTTTATGGTTTCCTTGTTGATTGCGGTTGGCTATTGTTTGAATGAGTTAACTGTGGTGAGCGTAAGCTGGACTACAACATAAGCACCCTGTATTATGTGAGGAAGCTTTTTACGCGCCTTCCGCAGTCTTGGATTCATGGACGTAGTAAAATCTAGCCGAAGAATGCCGGATGCATTGTAATGTCAACACGAAGAAATCAAAGGAGACGACATTCTTTTATTGTATACAAGAATGTGTGTATGTATGTATGTACATGTTTGAATGTCATTCCATTGCATTAGTGTGGTGAACTTCCAAGGCACACGCACTTCCTCGTTTAGCTTGCAGGTGATTTTGTGATTAATGAAATGAAATTTTTTTGCCGCAATACCTGAAGTGGGTTCGGGGATTTGTGGAGTATGCCTAAAAACGACCTCACATACATACATACATACATAAGTGATTCATTATCAATAAACTTTCTATTGGACTTGGACTAGCAAATTTTTTAATGTTTCTCAAATGACAACGAATTTGTGGACGATTGTTCTTTGTGTTAAATGAGAAGTGAGATGCCGGTTGATAGAGAAAATGACTGAGAAAGCAAGAGTGTACTTGAGTTGCGGAGCGCAGGGGGAGATGATGAACCTGATGCCACTATAGCGATCAAGGACAACAAGGTTCCTAAGAGAATCTAAAAGTATCTACGTCGATATAGTGATCATAAGAGTTTTTGATTTCATATTTTCTATTTAGACCCTTCCTTGGCAATTTGCAATTCTTCTCACTGTGAGTACGAAGAACTGTTACTGGACCAATGAAAACCAAGTATAGTCGAAACTCCTTACAACGTGTTCCAAGGGATTTTATATTTACTTCAACCTGAGCTTAGTCTTACTCATTATGTAGCAAAGACAAAATTTTTTTAATGAAATTTCGAAAGCATCCTCGATCTACAGTTCCTGAAAAGTATGACCTTTTCGGTTCCGAAAACCCCCCCTGGGCCATAGTTAAAACACACCCAACCGACACGAGGGGGCACAAACTCATAAGGTCAGTAAGTGTTCAGATACAATATTCTTCCTATACAAGAAATGCAATTCAAAAACGTGTGGTACACAGTTATGGCTCGAAAACCCCAGAGGGAGTCGGAACGCGATACCTACTGGTATTCTGCTTGCAGCGTATTTTATCAACCTATTACAAATTCATAAAAGCCAAAGTGGCGGACAATTTGTTTTTATTTTTCAAATTTACATTTTATTTATCAAAGCTACGAAATGTTTGGGCTGCTCATGCCTAGTGGGTACACATTCAAGATGTGCAAACTTTCTTGCAGTCGCTTTCTGAGCAGTGACGATTTGAATTACCACCACAGCCATAATATTTGAATCGAGTACATTTTCCTAAGGCCTCATCAAATCCCCAGAAATCGTTATTTATACAGCCAATAACTTCTTTGCCACTATGAAGATTGCCCACGCAAGCGGGTTTTACTGTAAGAAATAATTTAAACTTAAGCCATGAGCTCAATTCGAAACTAGGTATTTGAGTTTTCTTACCAGGTTCAGCGGCACACTTCTCTCGTGGGACTGATTGTACCTGGAGCAAAGGTTGTCTCCGCAAAAGTGTTGTTTTTGATGTAAAATAGGTAATATTTGGTACATAAATTAACTACTATACTACTACTATGTCCTATTCCCAGGTTATACCACGTTTAAAGGTTTTTTCTTAGCTCTTGGAAGCAAAGTTCAGCAAAATTATATCGTTGAAGATATTTTCACGAAACAAGTCGATATACCTCGATGTAGCCGTCGATGAAAGCATAAAACTGTAGGTTTCTGCAAGTTCGTAAGAAGTTTTCACAATGGTAAAACCAGTGTAAAGTCAATTTTTATAGTTAAATTATGGCTGGGAATTGGTATTTTTGGTCTGAAACGGAAATGTAGCACATCAAAAAAAAAAAAAAAAAAAAAAAAAAAAATATACATACATACATACATATTTCCAAACCCGAAAAACTGAGTATTGTAAGAACTATCTCAGAATACCGGGATTTGCATCACTATTAAGTATACATATGTATGTATGGATGTATGTATATGCTGGTGTGTGTTAAGTACGAATACTATTTCTGTGGTTGCTGTATATATTTTTATGATATGTTGCTTACCACTTTTTGTGCTTTGCCAACGAAAATCATAACCACAAAATAATAGTTAGAATCACAAAAACAACAATACCGACCACGGCAAAGGAGTTAGCAGGTTGTACGCTTTAATTCATTTTTCTAAGTACAGCATAGGTAGAATGTTTTTTTTTTTGTATTTTATTTCGAAGTTAATGACTTTTTATGCCACAGTGATGCACAAATGTAGCGAACATGCGGTGAGTGAATTTCGTAGCCGAAGAGAAAAAAATGTCATACAGCTAACTTTTTAATTTTAAAAAAGGTTTTTAAAATTTTAGTCTGCAAGTCTGCGAGTTTGTTATCGCATCAATCGATACTATCGATATAGAATTGAGTGAAATTGTTGTTGATGATTGCTAGATCACCGATCTCAGGTAACGGTTTATGCTCTCAAAACTTTCAGGTGAAAAATGCTAAGAAGTCACTTTGGCGGTTATTGCTTGTTGACGCAGAAATTTTTGTAAACGATATACATACATTTAGGACATACTACATACATATCTAAAAGAAAAACCAGTAAGGAAAGGGTCCGATCCTTACATACAATTGGTACAAACTCTTCAGAACTGTTAATTTAAAGCCCAAACCACATTTATCGGAACAATCGATTGTATGGGAGCTATGTTTTTTATCGGTCCGATCTGTCTGGTTCCGACAAATGATATTTTAAATGCCGCCTGCTTGCACAATTTCATCGATATATGTATGTATCTCTAAAACTGAGGGACTAGTTTGCGTTCAAACAGACGGGGGGACGGACAAACGGATATGGCTAAATCAACTCAGCTTATCTTCCTGATCATTTCGGTATACATACTTAATAGTGCGTCTATCTCTTCTTTTTCTCATACTTACAAACATCGGACCAAAGTTATAATACCATTTCATGTTCATGAAAGGTATAAAAATATACATATATTTTCCTGGTGGGGGGGGGCATTAACATGGGAGCTGGAGCTTTTTTAGTTTTAAAGCTCAGCTACAAATTCACCACAATAGCCTGGTGGCAGCGCAAAACAGCGCCAAACAGCAACGCCAACTGCGCGGCGCTGCAAACATCGATACGCTGCCAAGTCAACTGGTAATTGTGGTGAGCTTGTTGTGGATGTGGTGAATAAGCGCGCTCAAATGTTTCGTGGTGTTATGTTGGTGGTAGCAGCTATGCAGACGGCAGCAGAGCGCCAACAGCGGCAGCATTGGCTCCAATTGACAATTTCGGTGCTGTGTTGGAATTACAAAATTTAGTTCGAGACCGAATTCCCTGACGAGCGTATTGAATGGCGCGGCGTATGCGTACCGACGCAAAATAGCAGTGTTTTTTTTTATGTGAGCAAATGAAAAATTTTTGTGTTTCCTTTAACAATTTTGTGTGTGCGAATTGAAAATAAAAAAAAAAAACAAAACTTAAACGAATATTTATAAATGTTTAATAATTTTAATATTTGTCAGCTGTGAAGTGTGTTATTAAATATGCATTAAATTATTATATAAAGTAAAATGTAACACTAGCAAAGGTGTTTGGAAAAAAAAAAATTTGTGAAAAAATCAATGGCGTGCAACAAAATGGAGTGATTTGGAACGGTTGGTGTGAAAACGACTTTTTTAAGGTTTTTTGTTGAAAATTTTAGTTTGATAAACGCTAAGCGTAATTAAAGAAAAAAAGAAAGTTAATCAACTTTTAAGATTGGAATATGTAAGTTAAAGAAAAAAAAATTAATAACTAAAAAATAATTTTAAAGCCATTAAATGAATAAAAGTGCTACAACTCGACAATACAACAAATACACACATTTGTACTTCTACAAAAAATTTTAATTAACTTTTATAAAATAAGAATATTGAAAAATTAAATAACAAATAGATTTTTATTGCAAATGTTGCAAGCAACGACGACAATAATACTACGTTTTTGAAACAAACATACACAAAAAAAAATTAGTAATTAACATAAATATTTACAATACATACATAATACATACATACATATAGTGTGTATATGAAGCAAAACAAAAAGTTAAAAAAAAAAAATTATTAAAAATATAACATTTGCAAAAACAACAATGTTAATTAGCAAAGTGAAAATTTGTAGCAGAAATCCTTGGCATTTTATGTACGCCAAGCCACCTTCAAGGATTACACAATTTCGGCCTGCAAATACGCCATTTTGAAAAGTTGTACGCAGCGCATAGTGAACAATCACATAAACGAAATTAGCGAAAAGAAGCAAATAATACTAAGTGAAGATTTTCTAACAAAAACACAAAATAAAATAAAAAATGCAATAAACACAAGAACAACGACAATAAACTACGTTCAAAATACATAAACAACAATAAATTAAAATATATATGTATAAAATATATGTATTAAATGACTCTTTATAACGCACACTATTCGTGATTTACGCATACATATACATAAATGTAAAATTCCCGATACATACACGCAAAGTCCTACAATGAGAGCATACTTGGAGGCGCAATAAAGAAAAGAGGACCTCGACGCACACACACACACAACATTGACGATGCATAGTGAAAAAAAATGATTGAAATTCTCTTTAAAATTCGTGCGTTTGTATTGGTGAGCGTCGTGCGTCGGCTGTGAACGTTTGCTGACGTTTGTTTGTGGGCGTTTGTGTGCCTACATTGCAGTGCAAACAAACATTTACTACTATTACTACAAACAACAACAATAAAAAGAGCTACAATAACAAAACAAAAAAGTATAAAAACAAAAACAATTCAAACAAACCTGCATTTGCAACAAATCAATGAATACAAAATTCCACAACGCCGCCATCTTCATTATCAACAACGCCATTGCTGTTTGCTGGTCGTCGTCGGCATACAAGAAGAACAAGAATCAAACAAACGCAGTGACAGCGCAAAATAAAAAGCAACGCAGCAGCTGCGCAGTTTTATTGCATTAAGAATCCCGCTACACGTGCGTTAAATTATCAAATTTTGTTTTTTTGAACTTTGTGCTTACGTGAATTATTTTTGAAGAAACAGCCAGCTATACTGAAATTCTACTTTTTTTTCACTCCTCACCACTTCAGCAACGTTTTTCGCGCGGTTTTTTTTACGCATTTCGCCTGTTTTGAATATCGCAATACGTCGCCGCGTCCGTCAAAAATGTCGCAAGCATCCGTAACGAATGTGCACGCGCTTAAATCGCTTCGTCAGGGAATGTGCAAAGCAGCAACAGTAAACATTAAACGTACTGTAAACGCGACGAATGTGTCAGCGACGTTGTGTCAGGATCGCCATAGTTTGACACTGTCCACAATCTCAACATTTAGGTTAATGCACCGGCCGATTGCTTGCATTCTCATTACACTCGTCGTTTTACTCAGCTGCAGCATACAAAAAGGTGAGTGAATAACGATTTTTAATATGATATACATATACCGATTAAAAAATGATTTTATTTATGATATTTATATGATTCCAAAATTGAATCACGCCGAACCGAGTCATTCATCAGTAAAGGTTTTTAATCAATAAATAATATAGACAAATTGGTCGGCAGCCTGTACCTTTTGTCTCACACCCATACTATAAAACTCAATCTAGACCTATACTTCGTCCACAATATATTTTTGCTTGGGATTGAGTTATCGAAATTGACTTTACTCCCCAGCTTAGACTTCCTAATTGTTTTTTTTTTTTGTATTTTTTTTTTGTATTTTTTCCCATTTCACAGATACAGACCGCTTATGACTAAGCAAATTGAAATCAATTTTGAAAGCATAACATTGTTATATCGCATTTTAACACTTCATTTATATAAACTTACATGAATGAACACTCTTTCAAACATATTTAGCATTTCAGTATTAATTTGAAAGTTCTGGGTTGTTCATTGGTGCGCAAACAACCCGACTAAGCTGTCAACATCATCCGGCAATTCTTTGTGTTTGAATTAGAGACGCGCGCATTACTGAATCATCAATCTCGACTTTAATTATTATCTGATGAGTCTGTGTAATGGTCGTTTTTTTTTCGTCAGCATTTAGCGACTTGTGAATAAAATAAATAAAATAAAATTTTCTTTATATGACATAATATTGTAGAAAAACCCATACATATACTAAAATAATGAGTACCGCCGATCCCGCAAATGCCGCTTACATCGCTAAATTAAATAAATCATGAGTCATAAGCCACCTTTTCATAGGCCGGGTCACATATATCGAATCTACATATACACATACATACATTTTACAGATCTAAATTTTGGTTTCAGACAAGTGCGGGACCACTTTTCTTAGAGATTGGGGAGAGAACACTTCAGTAGCGCAATTCACTAATTTTTTAACACAATTTGTCGTCGATAAATTAACTTAACAACAATTTTAACAAACTATCCTAGTTGCTAACTTTTACCGTAGTCGATTTGTTAATCGAAATTTTATCACGTTATACTTTAGTGTCGTTAATATAATGGCCAAAAATTAAAAAAAAAAAAAATTTAAGCTCGGAGTATTTTTATTAAAAAAAAACAAAAAAAAAAATTAAAAATAAATTCCGAGATTGTGGGATCGAACCTGCTTCTTGGTATTTGAAATGGGAAGGAACACCCTCACAATTTTGCATGCGCGAAGAACTTTTAACTCATCACTGTCATATATATCTAAATAATTCAGTTTCAACAAAAAAAAAAAAAATTTGAATAAATTGGCATGCAAATTATTTGACTACTCCAGCACGCGCTTACCCTTTACCAAATACATTCTTTAATTAGATATGTATCACGCACACCTATATCTAACAATCGATTAACTCAAAAAGTACGCTATTTGGCAAACAAAAAGCGCTGACTGACTTACACGTGCGCTAAAGAAATTATTACTTTTTACCAATTCTTTTCTTGGTGAGTATTGACCATTAACTTGATCTTAATAGATAGATAAGAATCGATAATACAGATCGGTCGCTATTGAGTTTGCGATTCAACAACATCAGCATCAAGCAGGGCGATATGTACATTAGACTGTTTCTAAAAGTAAATCAAAAAAGCGAACTGAAAAAATGGAGTTCCTCGTTTCGACTGAAAAGTGTCTTTACCTGGTACATTGAAAAACTTTAAATGGTTGTTAGCAAAAAAGGCAAATAATCTGTGTTTATCTTTGTTTTAAACCAAAACTGAAATTACTCTTAAACAGCCCACCTGACTAAACTTTTCATGGGTAATTTATTTTCCTATAAAACTATTTAATGCTCAATTTTTGAAAATGCGATCAATCCGACAAAATGTATACTAACGGTAATAGGCCTCTAGAAATTAATGTTAATAACTGTAACTCATGCAGTATTTTTTTCTCCCTTCTTAAAAATAAAAGCAATATTTTTTCCAAGAAAAAAAAAACAAATTAAATATATATATTGCTCAGTCTAATGTCCATAGTATGTTCATGCTTATAAATGGGCGAACTTGGCCATTAATCAATAAAAGTGCTTTCAACCGTGCATATTTAGTAGTTAATTTTTTCTATTTTACGTATAAACATGCAGATGTATAAACACAGATTTAATTACCCGGATTCATAGTTCATTGATCTCACAACAGATTCTGGACACTCGCTGATCTATTAATACATATTCAAATTTTGCTGTTGCTTAGAGTTTGGGTTGTTTTTTTTTTTAATTTTATCATATTTTTAGAAAATTCTTAAGTTTACATTCATAACCATCTCATCAGTGTTCAAGTCGAATTCATTAAAGTTGTGCTCGCTATTCGTTAAATTGGTAAATGTTTGAACGCTCACTGTTATTTGTTCTCGTTAAAATAAAAATGATTATTTTCAATAAAACAAGGGTGGATTTCAGATTTCAGATTTATGAATAAAATAGCAAAATAAAAGCTTTTGGTTTTTTTTTGTTGCTCCCAGTTCGAAAACAATACAATTTTTTTAGGAACGAAATTACCAAAAAAAAATTCGATTTAAGGAAATGTCTCTATACAGGAAAATTATCGAAATTAGTAGTGATCGATATATTTGTAGTATGGATGCGTCATAAGTGAGGCAGAAGGTATCGATAGATCGCAGTTGTTTTTCATAAGAAATCACCAAACAGCTGACTCTACTAAAATATATCACATTTCTAAAGAAAATGGTCCTAACAATCCTTCAGATTGTTGTATCAATTAACGGTGGAGAGTGACAAAAAACTGGATATTATAAAATTAGGGATAGGGATTTGTTTTCAGTTTGTGAGGTTAGCGGCGAAGCACCAATCGTTGGGGCATATTTTCAAATTATTTGCTATAATTAAATTCATTTTTTGCTATTGTGTTTTTATACCAACAATTTGTTAGTTTCACATCCTTTTAATTTCATTTATTTCTGTGTTGTCATTTCTAAAATCATTCATCATTACTATTTATCGATAGTGAAAGTCTGTGTTGGTTTATTTGGAGGTAACTTTTGAATGTGCTCACACCAAATTACCTACTTTGATACATATGTATGTACATATGTTTGCTTCTTTTATATTTTCAGAAGTGCTTTTGACCTCAATTAAAAAATCATCTTTTGTTTCACAAATTAATATAAACAAGTTATGTATAAGTATATGCAAAGTGTTGTACATACATACATATGTAAATATATAGTAGAGAGTACATGGCATGAGTATGTCTAAGTAATGCTTTTGTATCAATCGATTTTGCTTTCTGTATCTAGACAGACACGTATTTATGTTTGGCTAGAAAGCAGTATCCATGAGGCAGGGGTGAATCCACGGGGGTAGTTTTTGGGTCCAAACTCCCCCTTTCAGGAATGTTATTCTGTGATTTTATCCCTTTTTATCAGAACAGAATTGCTTTAGAAAATTTATTAATTTTTATTCAAAAAACATATTAGCTGGTAGCGAGCGCCTAAACCTCGCTCTGGATTCGTCACTGTGTGCTGCGCATGGAATAATCCATATTTAGCAACAATGACAGGCCATACGTTTTTGTTGTTGCTTTTGTGCTTTAGTTCACTTTTTCACTTTTTGTTATGTTTGCGCTTTTATGTGAGGTTATTAGCCTAAAAAGTATTTTTTTTTAACTTTTAGTGTACTCGATTGACATGAATTCTGTCCATGTAATCGACGCATTGGTCGTACATACAAACATTTACACATGAAAAAATGCGCTTACTCGTAATTCAAACGAAGTACAAAAACAATTTACTACACCGGTTGCATATAAAAAAATAATTAACGTTGAGGAGGAGTGTTTATGTTTAAGAGATGGAAGACATTTGTAAAGCAGTGAAGAAGAAGTTTTCTGAAAGATTATCTAAGTTGATTTTTACAAATAGGTGGCAGCTCTGTAAAAGCATGTTAAGTGGCAACACCTCAGTGGAAGCGCTGCCAGATTGCATTAGTCTGAATAAAATAGAAATATGTACATATATAATAATATATGTAAATATAAATATAATATAATTAGATGGCAACCCTAGGTGGTGGCGCTAACTAGAAATATTTTTTGTGTAAATACGATCTAAAATATCTTTTTTATGGCACTTATGTATATTTGCATACCTCACTTTATTTGTAAAAAGTTTAAAAATGTTAATAGTTGGCAACCTTGAAAGTAAGAATTCCAGGATTTCAATCCCTGAAGTGCCTTTGAAGATCTTCTACATTGCGATATCTTAAAAACCTGATGTTTCTGATGAAAAACTGCACCGATTAAGCAACCCCAAGTCTAAGTAAAATTTGTTGGTATGTCAATACTGAAATTGTTGTAGGCTCTACAACACTAACGGCATATAAAAACGATTTAGACGTGAACGAATTCGGGGCAGCCATTTTTGCTGATTTCGCAACAAACCAAAATGATTTTTATTGTTTTGGCGGCGTGTGAATTTGGCTGAACTGAAAATTGACTACAATTTCAACACCACGCAAAAATTGGCTATTGTTTTAGGCTAAACAAATAATTTGAATTCAACTGACTTACAAAAATATGTAGGTAAGGCTTGATTGCGTAAGTAGGGCTTGCTGACAATGCTCACCCGCCCGACAGTGGTTTGGAAGCAAGCAAAAGTAGAAATGAAACAAGTTAAAGATCTGCGTTTACTTAGAAAATACAAATTTGAATGAACTGTGGCCTGAAAGCAACTAGTTGTAAACTACTGCAGAACTAGTCAGGTTTCGTTCTAGTCAAAAACTGGTTTAAAACAGGCAAAAAAATGTTCATTTAGTGTTTTCGTAAGCACTTGCGAATTCTGAATAAAATAACCAAATAAAATGTTTTTCTAAATTTCTTCTTTGAAAATAAAAAGTGAACTTGTCGCTTGCGAGATAGCAAATAAAATTTATCAAGCATCGAAATTACGAATAAAAAATTGACAACATTTCACAACTACTAGGTATTCAATCATTTTATTCCCCCTAATTCAGACTTCTTTTCTTCTTTAAAAGTAATTTGAAATTTGTAATTAACGACCTTAAAAAAGTTTATCCATACGGTTTAAGCCACTGTGCGACTGCTGTGAACATCTGTGCACGGATCGAATGATGTGAAGTCAACAAGCCAATCTCACAGTCAGAGCTAAAAGCAAAAAGCCGCACATAAAACCGCAATGCACAAAGTCAACAACTGCAATGTAGAGTGGAGTTGTACTTATGTATATATGTACATATGTATATATACATGTTTGTGTGAATTTAAGTACTACGCAGGGCTGCCACACTGAGTACTTTTTAGTACCAAAATTCATCAAGAAAAGGACTAAAATGTTTTACGTTTTTTTTTTTTAATTTATGGTATTCAAAAATGACAACTTACGATCTACTGAGCGCTTTTAAAGCTATTGAAACAGTTAAGAATAAAACACCAAAAATTCCCAAACTTCAAATGGCGGCGCATGCAAAATGATTTAGCCGCGGTACTAGTTTCCTTGGATTCATGGACGGACGGGACACTTTCTTAAACGATTCAGCTCATCATCCTGAATATTAAAAAAAATTTTAGACAAAAACCTTTTTTGGATCAAATTAAACAAAGTGGCAACTATGGCGCTAGGTAATACCTACAACTACAGTCCACATTGGCTGCCACATGCCTATATAATTGTGTGAATATGAGACCGAAAAAGTTGATTAACTTGGCCCATAAATGCGAACACGTTCGTTGTACCTACAAACAAACAATAAATAGCATGATTCGTATTTATTTATTATTTTATAGATATGACTTACAATGTATGTAGTTGGTACTTGAACTGAAAAGATTGCATTACTCAATCCAAAAAGCACCTCAAAGCACAAAACCATAGTCAAGTTGAAATGAATTGCGAATGAAAGTGGTTGCGTTTGCGCATTTTAGGCGACCAAAAACCATTCAACCGAACAAAAACGTTTAGTAGTTCAGTTACGTTGTGTCTCATAGCTGCAACCAACAACAACAAGTGAGCGATATTTCGTTCGCAATTGTTGTTGTTTTAGTTACGATTTTACTTATCATGAACATTGTGCTCGGAATGCGTAATGTCTAATTAAATGCGTATCGAGTCTCACGAAATTAAATATTTACATACAGTGTTGTGTAAAATAAAAGCAACAAATTCAATACCAACTACTAACTAAGCTGTGAGCATCAACAAAGCTTTAACTCTGATTTATGTGCATTTGTATGTAGGTATGTATGTATGTATTCGTATAACTACCCTGCCAACCATGATCGGATAAAAATCTGGATAATCATTGAGTCGCGCTTACCAAAAAAGAGGATAAAAAAGTGGGTAATTTTGTTCAGAGAGGTTCACTTTTTACCCATGTTGAAAAGATTTTTGCGTGTAAGTGTGAAGCATACTTTTAGGCACTTGTCGTTTTCCATACAAATTCTAAAAATATGCGGTGGTGTTAGCAAAAATTTGTGAATTTTTGGAATCCGATTTTCACCATGGTTAGCCATGGTTGGTAGGGTATGAGTTTCTTCACTTGTGGGTGTCAAATTAGTTAAAATTGGTAATACCCAATATTACCCAACATTTCAGTTATTTCAATTTGGCGACTCACTTTGCAAAAAAGAAACTGGTTTACAGCTTTGAGTATTAAGCCAATGGCAATTAAGGTTAATTATGTAGGTGAGCTAGGCTGCAATATCTCTTTCGTTACGTATGTGAGTAAGCGCATTAGGGTGGCCCGTTTTTCTTTTTTTCATTTTGTCCTGCCTGAAAATCGGATAACTTATCTCTTCGCTCATAAAATAAACAGTTATACAAAAATAATTAATAGGAGAAATAATTATTGCGCTTATTCAAGCCAAATCAACAGTTTTTAGAATTTTTGTCTGTCTGTCTGTATGTTTGTTCGCGCATCACTCAAAAATAGCGGATTGGAATTGAATGCAACTTTTACCGTTGTAATACTTGACATCTAATTTAAAGTTTTATACCCTGCCAACCATGATCGGATAAAAATCGGGATAATCATTGAGTCGCGCTTACCAAAAAAGAGGATAAAAAAGTGGGTAATTTTGTTCAGAGAGGTTCACTTTTTACCCATGTTGAAAAGATTTTTGCGTGTAATTGTGAGAGCATACTTTTAGGCACTTGTCGTTTTCCAGAGTTTCACCATGGTTAGCCATGGTTAATAGGGTATATCATTGATTTCGATAACTTCAACGGATTCAGAGTTATTGACCAATACGTGAACCAGGTTGATCCAAAATATTTTAGAACAATATGGGTATCAAATGAAAGGTGATAATGAGTGCGAAATGAACGTAAGTTCCATGTATCAACTCGTTTCGAAGATACAATGATTAAAATCGAACTCAGTTATTAGAAATTGGAAGGCGCGCCGAAGCTTAGACCCTACCACGCCTATAATAAATAAGATTCATCCAAAACTGAAACAACTTAATCGAAGTACCTGTGAAAGTGAAAGTAAATATGTGGTTAGTTTCTATACATAATTGAACTAGTTTAGTTCAAACTAAACTAATTTCTCCTTCCACTTTTCCTTAGATGGAACATTGAGTAGTTTTCTAATTTGAAATACAAATTTATTTATGGGTTAGGCGCGGCTAAAAGACAAACTAAAATTCGTTCAATTTTCTTAAATTAATGTATATACATACAACCATACGTTTACATAAATGATAAATAGCATTTGGCTCGATTTTAGTTCCTTACATGGATAGTGGCAAATTTTTATGATCAGTTTCTATAAATGAAAAGAACCTCTGCCATTAAACTACATCTACTTCTACCCAAAAGGGTAAGGCCCAAGATGTTTCTTAACTCCGCTGAGTATGCTACGCTAATTTAAATTGTCATGTCTTGAATTATAGCCAGACAAGTATAGGTTAAATGGACTAAACACGGACCACGCTCTTTAGAGATTAGTCGGCCGATGCTTTGCAGTGAGGATTGTAAATAAACACAATGCATGCAGGGTTATCGTATACGTTTGTATGTATGTATCCAAAATGTATGTTATATATGTATGTAAAAGAATTTGTGCACAAGGCGCCGCGCAAAGTACAATAACTGGCGCAGGTAAAACTTTTTGACTGCATATTTGGCACGTTCTTCTCTAAATACATTGCCCTTTTTTATTTATCATTAAATACATGCGTTCCCTGAAATTGAAATTCTCAACTACTTCATGAATGCATTAACTTAAGTACTTTGATTTGTGTCTTGAAAAGCATACTTACCTGGCGTAGAGGTTATCCGTGATCATTAAGGCGGTTCCTCCGGAGCGAGACCTGATCATTGCACTTCGATTGGGTTGACCTCTGCGATTATTCCTAATGTGAATAACTCGTGCGTGTAATTTTTGGTAGCCGGGAATGGCGTTCGCGCCGTCCCGACGTTGTGAATACATACAAAAAAAGTTTCTATATTAAAAGTGTTGAATAACTTTTTAAAAATTCCATGGTTTCTATACTTTTTTTTTTGAAATTTGATACATTTATGCTTGACTTCTGCTACTAAGATGTACTCCAGAGTTCGATATCTGAGGCTTCGAAGTAGATCTGCAGGACGTTATTTTAACATCCAGTTAAAATTTCATTCAAGATTCAATTATTTTACTGCGCTAGTGTGTGGCCTCTTACAGTTTTTTAAATATTTTTCTCTCTGAGTCAGAAGTTGCAATTTTTAGTCAAATTTTTGGGAAGTTTCAATCCTGCAATTTTTTAGTTTTATTCACTCGCTTTCGGAGATTTGTTAGCTTTTGGCAGTTTTACTATTTTTAGCCAGCAAAGAATGGGCTGCAATTTTTAGTTTTATTCACTCGCTTTCGGAGATTTGTTAGCTTTTGGCAGTTTTACTATTTTTAGCCAGCAAAGAATGGGCTGAATACTGATATTGGATTGACGGAATTTCCAGACTATTAATTAATTGACAGGTTCTCTATAAACTTTATAGTATAAAGGCTTCAGAGATATTGCGTGGTTGGTTAACTATACACATTCAACACGCCAACTCAAGTCCAACCGGTTGTATCGAAATTAACTAGAAAATACCAGTAAACCATAAATTATTCTGATTCCAATAATAAAACATAATGCGTTTGAGGAAATATAATCCAATTGGCTTGTTCCTGTATCCATTCGCACTTATCATTAATTCACAGTCTCTCAATTACGGCTTACATATATGCGTATACAATAACTATTTATGTACATTCATATATTGTGGAAGGTGGGCGTGTCATAACATGAAAATAAGGCGCAACTCTCCGCCCCACAATTTCAATAGCCTGCCGAGTGGCTGTACCAAATTCAGTTTGCAACAAATGTTTGTATCACTTTTTATTTTTAGTGACTCTAATCCAGCGCAGATTGTCGAACAATTTGCTGCGATTAAATTAGCCCAAACGTGCTGGTCTCCCAAATATTTTTTCGCCTACACTCAAACAAACGCACGTGTGTCGTGTCGCTTAGAGAATACGAGTCTAGCAAGGGCGGTGGGCTTTTCATATCAACAAACTAACAGAGCATGTTCGTGAAGCTCTCGATGACTACTCCAACGCTCGTTTAAAAGGCACATACAAACAAACATAAACCACAACAAGAGATTACATGACTAGTTTGTAAAGAGAGTCACATCGGGTGATACTATTTAGGGTAGCATTTTGCTAAGTATTTAGGCTCAAACAATCGGAGATTTATTTGTTTTACTTTTTTGAAAGTGAACTTTTTGTTTATTTATTTATTCAGCTTAATGTCAAAGGCTCATAATCATAGTCTATTTAAAAGAGAGTTTTATTTACTTAAATACGATTCTAAAATAAACTTCATTTCATGTCTGTTATAGTCAACTTAAAATACATTTTATTTCGAAAACGGAGTTTTAATTTTAAAATCACGGTTTGTGTCTGGGGTTGTGTGATGTCACAACTAGAGCTGATGATACCCGAAGACCCGGGTACCCGGGTAATCCCCGGGTACCCGGGCGCTTCGGGTAATGCCCGTTTACCCGGGTACCCGGGTAATGCCCGGGTAAGCGGGTACCCGGGCACACTATTACCCGGGCATTACCCGGGCATGCTATTACCCGGGTAATACCCGGGCATCGTTCAATTTAGTATGGCAAATTTCCACTGTACGCATGCTTTGATTTGTTTCAAATCTATATATATAAAATTCAAATTATGTAAATAGGTATAGATCGACTTGCGTACTAAACTTATAAACCGATCGTAACCAAATTTTACACACCCACTGTACATCTTCCAGGGATGGTCACAGGCTAAAAAATATTTTGATATATATAGGGGGTGTGGCACCTCCCATACAAATTGAATTTTCCATTGTCCGTATCTCTGGAAGTATTTATGTTAGACCATTGAAACTCGGTAAGGGGTTATATGGGATCGATCCCTACCACCTCCAAAACAACTGGGTATAACGAAAAAGTGGGAGGGGCACCTCCCATACGAATGAAATACTTCTTAGTCGATATCTCTGGAAGTATTTTTGTTAGATCATTGAAACTCGGTAAGGGGTTATATAGGATCGATACCTACCACCTCCAAAAAAACTGGGGATAACGACAAAGTGGGCGTGGCACCTTCCATACGAATGAAATACTTCTTAGTCGATATCTCTGGAAGTATTTAGGTTAGACCACTGAAATTTGGTGAGAGATTATATGAGATCGATCCCTACCACCTCCAAAAAAATTGGGGTTAACGAAAATGGGGGCGTGGCACCTCCCATACTAATTTTTCAAGCTAAATATCTCTAAAAGTATTTAAGGCAGGAACCTGGAAATTGGTATAGAGCTAAATGACATCAAAACAATTTTGGCGCAAAAAGTGGGGTTATCGTAAAAGCGTTTAAAGCTAGGACCTGAAATTTGATTAATGATATCAATAGTTCCCATGTAGGAAAAATGTTTTCGCTATTTACTTACGCTCCGGGACAGAAAACTAAAAAATTTTGTGTATCGTGTAGCCTTAAACGGAATACTAAAATTTTATATTTTTGAAGTTGTATGCACAATGAAGTAGTGAAAAGTTAATAAAAAAATCTATTTCGGGAAGAACGAAGTTTGCCGGGTCAGCTATATTATATAAATATGAAATCTTAAAGTATATTATTGATTTTGAAAGGCCCCCTAACTACTTACATCCCGAGCAACGCCGGGTACCCTGCTAGTATTCTATACAATATACCAGGAGCTCAGAATTTCTATGTAAGCAATTACAAATCAACTGAAATGAAAATTCAGTTAGTACAGTTTTAGACAAAATATAAAGACCCTAAACGGAAAGTTCTAAAGTTTCTTTGATTTTTATTTGCGATGAGAACTTATAGAGATACTAAGATTAGAAAAGTTTTGATTACACCATCATGATTTTTAGGTGAACTATGTGCAAAATATTGTATGATTTTTTTAATTTTTGATTTTTATTTTTTTATATCAAAAATAAAAATTATTTTTGATTTTAATTCTTTTTGATGAAAAATAAAAGTTATTTTTGATTTTTATTTTTTAGATGAAAAAATAAGGGTTATTTTTGATTTTTATATTTTTATATCAATAATAAAAATCAATTCAAAATTCGTGACTTAGTTAATATGTTTCTTAATCACTATATAACCAGTAGAAAACCCGTGGGGAAAGTCCCAGTGTTGTAAGAAGGTGTTACACATTCTTTAGGAGGCATATATGTACATACATATGTATTTATCTGTCACAATACCTTTTTTAATTTCCAGAAAAGCGATTTGAGCGTAAGATAGTTCCGAAAGGATGGAAAAGATGGTTAAGGAGAGGTGAGAAGTATTATTAGTGCCTCTTACGACCGGTACGCCTATCTTAGGCATATTATAAACACCGAGGTAGTACTCTCTATTCTTGTTCTATTAGTTGCAAGTCAACTTGAAAGTAGTTAACTGAATTCCCTACGGGGTTTATAGACAAAATAAATATGCAATACAAAAGTTTCCTGTTAACATTCTGCGAAATAACTATAACCCTAACATTTTTCAATGTTTGAACACTACAGCAATGTGTGCAACATTGAGACCGCATATTAGAAATTATATCCATTTTAATTTGATTCAAAACTAAAAAATTATTGAAAATAAAAGTTGAATATTTTATTTCAGTTAAGAAGCCTATCCTCTTTTGGGTAAAAGCAATCATCTGCATACCGTACCAAGAAAGTACTGTATATTTCAGGGTGATAGAGACATAAAGAAGAAGAATAAAAAATAGGTTTTAAGATAATTTAAATATAAAGCTTCAAAGGTACAACCGTTTTAATATCTTTCGAATTAGTTTTTATGTTCTTAATCCAGTTATGAATCATAGTAATCTTAGTATCTCTATAAGTTCTCATCGCAAATAAAAATCAAAGAAACTTTAGAACTTTCCGTTTAGGGTCTTCATATTTTGCCTAAAACTGTACTAACAGAATTTTCATTTCAGTTGATTTATAATTGCTTACATAGAAATTCTGAGCTCCTGGTATATTCTATAGAATATTTGAAACAAATCAAAGCATGCGTACAGTGGAAATTTGCCATACTACATTGAACGATGCCCGGGTATTACCCGGGTAATAGCATGCCCGGGTAATGCCCGGGTAATAGTGTGCCCGGGTACCCGCTTACCCGGGCATTACCCGGGTACCCGGGTAAACGGGCATTACCCGAAGGGCCCGGGTGCCCGGGTAGGACCCGGGTACCCGGGTACCTAATTACCCGGGTAGAATCATCAGCCCTAGTCACAACGCTGACTCCTAACTTGAGTTTGGCTTTTTTCGCTCATTACCACAGCTATGCTATGGTTTATGAATAAAATAGTTGACACAGGGTGACCTTGCAAAACAAAAAATTTCTTCATACTACCAACCAACTTAATTTTTTTTAAGCAACAACTATGATTACGGGCTAATATATTTGCCGTTTTTTATTCGTCTCATCGATGCCAGCTTGCTGAAAAAAAATTTGGTTGCTAGCTTGCAAGCGACAAGTTCTCATTTTATTTTCAAAGGAAATTCACGTTTTTAACGTAAGAGCCATTTTTTTTGTAAGACATAAACTAGCTAGCAAAGCTAAAAAAAAGCCTGGAAGAATTCGAGGTGAACTATATAAACAACATTCTATATATCAATACGACTAGTAGAGTATGCAGCACAACCTAATTTTGTTTTCTGCAGAGACGTTGAGTGCGTGGTGAGTTCAAATGTTGTGGGTTGTGCGAAATGCGCGCGATGCCATAAACGAATGTGGGTGTTATCGTTGCACACTGGGAGGTAGCCAGCTTCACATGCTTGTGGTTAACGAAACTACCCCCCGACAGTGCAGCGCAATAAATATAAATACAGATTACACATACAACCACGCGCAGTTTTTGTTCAAAGATTTCTCTACGTACTGACACACCACTTGGCACAATTTCCGTTTCATATTCACAGGTTGTTCACTATTCATCCCTCAACTGTTGGTAGCGACGTGCGACGCCCTTCTAAAACGTCTTTTGTAGCAAACAAGCTTCCATACAGCTCAACCTAATATAAACGCACAGCGTTTGCGGACGCACAGAAGTCTATACGCAATTATTTGAGTAACCTAAATTAAAGCCCGTGTGTTGCTTTTATTGGTCTAAATATGAATAGTTTTATTGTATATAGAAGGTCAAATTTGTGTTTACAACATTAGGTTGACGTTTTAAATTCAGATATTTGTCTAAAACAGTTCTCTAAAACAACGAAAATGATCAAACAATAATTTGTAAAATTACCATAACCTCAATTCAAAACGTCACGCACAAAAATCTTGGATTTTGAGTTAGCTTTTGGCGCACGCAATTCTATTTCGGTTACTCTCATACAAGTTGTATGGGCATGAGACAAGTTTGACAGAAAACTCACGCTGTGCGTTTATATTAGGTTGAGCTGATAGCGTAGGATTGTTAGCAAATTTTTTTGTTGTCAATTTGTGGTGTATGCTGTGTCGTCACGGTACTCTGTCATAAAGTCATAAAATTAAAATAAATGTGAATTTGGTTGATTTCCGCCCGAGTGATATTCAGGGATTTCTGAGAATGTTTTTGCAAATGAATTTCGTTGTCAAATTTTAGGCGTTCAAAGTGGGTGTCGCACGTAAGCGTGAATGTGATTAATATGTTGCGTGCGATGCTTTTAGTAAACGAACAGCAAAACTAATGATACTAATAATGATGAGTTCGAAGGAAGAAAAAGGCATCAATGATAGAGCTTCACTGTTGCTGAGCGCTTTTTTTGTCACAACGATGCTAGCTAAACTGAAAAAAAAAAATTAAGCAAGCAGTAAACGTTAAAAGCGCTCACTACTTTGAAAAAAAAAAAAATTGAAATTTTATTATTTTATTCATAAGTCGCTAAGTGCACATACGAAAAAAAAAATCGGTTACTTAAATTTTTGAAGAAATTAATAATGTAGTGTTATCACATAAACTCAAATGTACCAAAAACTAAAAAAAAATTTACTTTACTGACTACCTACCTGCTCCTTTTTAGTGTGTAAACAACCGAATATCTTACCCTTAATCGGTTTCTTACATTTCATCAGCAAAGCAATGAACAATGCACACTGCAATCGTCTTACCTGAGTGCCTCATTCTTATTTTTAGTTTTGCTGTTCATCACTGCTTTTCAATTTTCTACACTTTCGCACATAATTTTTCGTTTGTCTTTGCACTCGCAGTTAAAAAATTCTCAACACGTTTATGAGCGCAGACGTTTAAGTACTTTCATTTGTGTGTTGGAAAGCATACTTACCTGGCGTAGAGGTTATCCGTGATCATTAAGGCGGTTCCTCCGGAGCGAGACTTGATCATTGCACTTCGATTGGGTTGACCTCTGCGATTATTCCTAATGTGAATAACTCGTGCGTGTAATTTTTGGTAGCCGGGAATGGCGTTCGCGCCGTCCCGACGTTTATTATAAATCTGATATTTGACAGTTCGACCAGGGCATGAGTTTTCTGTCAGAATTTTCTCACGTTCGTATAATTTGTATGAAAGCAACCGAAACAGAATGCTATGCATTTCAAGTCTTCCAAAATTTTTGCGAGTCGGCAAACGATCTGTGTTAGTGTATGTTAGAGTTGAGCTGTCAAAATCAAATAATTTTTTGCGCGTGACATTTTTGATTGAGGTTATGTGTTCTTATGTGTTTTACGTTTTATTGTTTCCTACTCATTAGCCAAACTTATAACCATTCCCGTTAGTGTGATTCGCATGATTTATTTATCTTTAGTTAGAATATTTCCAAACTCAAGCAAAGCACAAATCTTAAACCTCGCTGTTGCATACGCCAGGATATGTCGATCTCCTACGATGATATTAAACTGTGAAAAAAGTTTGAAATTTTCTTAGTTCCGAGGGAGCAGCTATGTCTTCCAGAGTTCACTGTACATTAACTTATACCTACATAATAGCGCTCATTTT
The DNA here is from genome assembly GCA_951509765.1 of Sphenella marginata. Classification (NCBI taxonomy): domain Eukaryota; kingdom Metazoa; phylum Arthropoda; class Insecta; order Diptera; family Tephritidae; genus Sphenella; species Sphenella marginata. The sequence continues at coordinate 120,885,637 of OX608079.1, read as the reverse complement.
ATACTATTTCAAACAACTCACTGCGTTTAATCAAAATATTATTATCCTTTAACTCCAGCTAAACCCACGCACGCCAAATAGTTGAGGAAAAATAAAAATTTATCACCGCAACTGATTTAACGCCTTTTTCTTGTTCCTGCCAACACGCTCGTCCATTCACGCAATCATTTATTACCAGCGACTTTGGACAATTCGGAAGTTAACGATTACACTTCAAGTGGAAGTTGAAACCGAAAATTCTCATTTGCCGTGCAGTCAGCATAAAAAGGAATGAGTTGAAATAAAGAAAATATGTAGTGCAAGTCAATAAAAATACATGGTTGTATGTATGTATGTATGTGTGTTATGTTTGTAAACAATATTGCTTTCATTTGTCCAGCATCCTTTCGTTCTAGCTACATAGCCAAATCCATTCACAACCTGCTTGTTAAGCTCAAAGAAAGCGAACAACTAACCAACTCAAATGCTTACCACTGGGGGGTCGAAACGTGTATGTTAAGCCGACCCCCGCCACCTCCACCGCCTTAACTTTCTTAACACGCATCATTTCATTTCCACATCGTTACGCTCTTTACGTGCTTTGACACAATCGGCAATTTCGCGTTGGCTGTACGGCTGTGTATGTTTATACCAAAGCTACCGAAAAACTCTTAGTGTGCCACAATAGGAGTAGGGATAATTTTTTATTCGCTCAAAAAGGATTGCAACTCTTTCAAAAGAGCACATTTACTAGGGCTGTGCGATTAATTTATTAATCAAATGTTCGATTACTCAATTAAACGATTAATTATGATTTTTGATTAATCATAAAGAGTGTTTACTCGATTAATCAAGATTTTGATTAATCAAAAATCAAGATTTTGATTAATCAAAAATTAAAATTAATTGATTAATCATTTTATTCAAAAAACGATTAATCATATGTACCTACATATATTTAAACGACAAAATTTTAAAAGTTCCTTCATACTTCAACCATTTGTTGCATCTTCGGCATTTTGGCCATTCGCGATCGGGCAACACCACAAAATTTTCTTAAATTTTTTTATTTTTTAATATTTTGAAGTATGTTTGGTTTTTAATTTTTTTTATTTTCAACTACATATTTCAATGCAAACTTTCACATAAGAAAAAGAGTAAATTAATCAGTTTTTGATTAACCATTTTGGAAAATACTCGAGTAACGCTCGTTTTGATTACTCATAATTTTTATTAATCAAGTAATCGATTAACTGAAAATTTTATTAATCAACTTAATCGATTAATCGAATAAAGGCACAGCCCTAATTCATAGTCCTGCTCCACATCCTACTTGTATTCCGATTCCGATGCATTTTCGTATTTCAAATCCCACTCAATTCCTATTCTAATTCTAATTCCAAATCCAAATCCCACTTCTATTCCGATTCTGGTTCTTTTTCGTATTCTAAATCCCACTCTATTTCAATTCCAATTCAAATTTTAAATCCAAATCCCACTTCTATTCCTATTCCGATTCCAATTCCTCTAACTCTTTTTCCTCATTCCTTAACCTTTTTCCTTATTTCTTTTTTTCACGCTTTTCTTCTTCTTCTGCTTTTTGATTATTTAATGAGAACACGAAATGATTTTTCTGCTTGATCTTATTGTGGAGCCCTGTATACAAACTCGTATGGTTGTATGTTTTTCGTTCGCTTCAGGTTAAAGTCATATCGTTAGTATTAACGCTTTTTGATTTTTATTGAGTCAGCTAAATTTTATTTGATTTACCCTCTACATGACTGTTGCATGGAGATATATACGAGTATATTGAGACATATGCAAGTCGATAGTACAAAGCGAAGTTCATACTCACACATACATATATCGCTTTCCATCTACACACACACAAATGAACATATTCGCCATACGTAGGGGAGGAAATAGCTTTACCAACTTTAATAAGATGATAATGAAGTTACGCTCATCTCGATACAATGCGCATCCTTCATCCTTAAACTTCCCCGAGCCGAGTCCGCTAGCCACAAAAATCACATATCACATGTGCGTGTTTGATCCAACATACAAAGCATTCCACAATTTCAATGCATTCCTTTCCTTTGTTCACACGGAAGTTATGAATTTTTGCCGCCACTTCAATTTTTCCTGCCTGTCATAGTGACTTCATCATTTACTCGCGTGCGTGCGGCGTCCAAACGACCGACCGTCGTTTGTGATGTAAATGATAAAATAAATTACTACGAGATTAGCGCAAATGTAATTATCGTGTCTATTTGGTTGATGTTTGATAAGCAAGCAGGAATTAGGGAATTTCATAAAATATTATATCTGAATTCGTAGACTTTTTGAGAAGAAGAAGAAGGCTCCACTACACTTTGATTTTTGAGCGGAAATTCATTTTCATCATTATTTCCATTATCATTCACCGTTAATTGTGAATGTATGTATATTTTTTTTATTTTCGATTAAACTTCAACTCCACTCAAGTTAATTTTTAGTGAAACTTCAACGGCATTACCACTCAGATTTATCTCGAGTGGAGATTTGTTTTCATTTCAATCAACTATTTTTACTGGTTTTAATGCTTCGAAATTAACCATCCATTAAAACGGGGTTTTTCATGGATTAATGCTAAAGCAGATCAAGTTCCCCTAAAAATAAATTTTCACTCAGCATTTACCGAAGAGTAAGGCAATCCTTATGGAGCAGATCTTCAGAATATGATCGAAAGTAGGATAAAGAAAGACCCAGACCCACCCTTTATAGCACGGATACGCACCATCTTTTCGCCCATTAAAAAGATTTTTTGGTAGATGAAAACATTGCTCCTTGTGAAGCATCAATAAATCAACCATCTCGGTCTTACATCTTGGGCGAAATTCAAGTTTTACTTTCCAAGTAATTTGAAATACTCAAACATATGCAACATAACATCTGTTAGCGTTTATAGACATTTAGACAGACATAACTAGGTCGATGACTTTTTTTTCTTCTTCTCATCCCTTTTAGCTTCTCCCTTATTTTCTTCCCTCTTTTTTTTTTTTTGATATCTCCTTTGCAGATTATTCCTATGTGTGTTGATATAAAGCTCAACCACTTTTTGTATTCAATTTTCTCTTCATTAAGATTAATATCGCAGTCACAGTAATCGACATTTGTATAACTATATTACGAGGGCTGGCATGAAACTTTTGAGACATGCAAGGATTTGGAAGAGAAGCCAAGCAAGATAGTTCATTTAAAAGATTTTAATTTTAAGCCACACTTTTAGCTTGACCTGAGGATCAGCGCAGATTCTCAGCAAAAAAAAAAAAAGCTAAAGCGACCCTGTGTTCAACTTTCTTAAAATAATTTTTTGCAATGTCAAGCAGTGTTCTCTAACTCAAGCTGCTTTCTTTACTAACTCTGAGTTAGCCCAAAAGTTCAAAAAACCCCTTTCCTAACGCACTTTATAAACACCGAACTTACCAACAGAAATCGTCCTAGATTACCCCTCGTAAATATATACATATGTACAGAAGCATGCCCAGAATGAAGACGGTTAAGTACATTAGATGGGATGATAGTAAGCATAGACTGAAGTACAACAAACATTTTTGGTTTTACCAAAACAATTGGCACCGCATTGAAAATGAAAGCTCAAAATAAGATTAAGTGATTAAAAAGAAATTGGAAAGGTGAAAGTGACTTGAGCGTCTTGAAGAGAGATTTGTCAACAACTTTTGGGAGCACAAACGGATTTCCAAGGCAGTCGAATTGTATGTACAAATGTATACTTTGGTTGATGCTTGATGGGAAGAGCTGCTATTGGACACCATGGAAGAACACTGCTAACAACAACAACAACCATGGAAGAAGAAGACTCGTTTTTTTCTTTTTCTATCTATTCTAGGAATTTATTTTTTTGAGATGGTGTAGACAAAATGAATTAAAGAAACAGCAGATACAACAAAGATGAAAGAAAGAGAAAGGAGAATAACAAAAAAAGTTAGAAACAAATTATTGTTCCAAGGAAACGAGACTCAAATCTTCTAAAGGTTAAAAAACGAAAGAAAAAATTTCGAACTGACTTAGGCCTCACACTGCCAGGTAGAGTCTGCCAAACTCCAACCAACACCAAACTGTTTCACTTCGCAATTGAAAGAGCATTCTGCACACAACAACACACAAGACAAACCTTTTGTTAAGCGCCCAAAACTATTAACCATTTCTTACGCTACCTAAGCGCGAAGATATCCTTTTGATGTTCATGTCTTCCTTTAACACATTTTCCTTATGAAATCTTCTTTCTAGAATTCTCAAACACTTATTGTTTTTCTTTTCTTAAGTACTTTGATTTGAGCGTTAGAAAGCATACTTACCTGGCGTAGAGGTTATCCGTGATCATTAAGGCGGTTCCTCCGGAGCGAGACCTGATCATTGCACTTCGATTGGGTTGACCTCTGCGATTATTCCTAATGTGAATAACTCGTGCGTGTAATTTTTGGTAGCCGGGAATGGCGTTCGCGCCGTCCCGACGTAATGGATACATTGGAGCTCGAATTTAGATTGAATGTACTTTTTATCATGGTATAAGTATAGAAGTATAGAGGTATACACAGTTATTGACGTAGGCAGCCATCTTAGCCATTTGACTTTTATTGAATTTATGACATTTCATTAAAATCATGCTACCAGAGTTAGCAGCAGCAAATGTTTTTTTGGCCCGAAATCTGAATTGCTTCGAAAGCCGCGTGTGAATTGTAAAAAATAAATTAATTTACTTTCAAAAACGTAATTTGTGAAAAAAAATATCGGAAAAATGAGCTGCCTCTTCAAAGGATGCGAAAACACCGCCCACTTTTGCAAAGGCTCAACAGTGAAGTTTTTTCGGTTTCCCGCAATTCCTTTTGTAAGAAATCAATGGGTTCAAGTGTGCCAAATAGGGGAAGTTGATCTTCCTAAAAATCCGTTGATGTACTCATTTAACGAACAAAAAACGAGCAAAATGTAAAAAAAATAGTTGTTCGCACATATCGATGAATCTTCCTTGTTGAATGCTCCTTGTCTGCTGTATTGTGTAAGGTAAATATTCGGACCGTTCCCCACTTTTCAAATCCCATTTAATAAAATATATCACTTTCTTTAAATATTTCTTACTTTCTTCAACTAAAAGTAAAATTACCAAAATTTTTCTAAAAATCACCATTTTTAAATTTTTCCGATATGGCAACCTCACTCATAATGTTTACAAAAAAGATACTTCAGAAAAATTCAGTAGCCGTCAACATTTTTGAGCTGAAATTACCTTCTGTATTTTTATACCATGATTTTTATTAATAGCTTGTCTTTAAGTTGACGCTGGAGAGGTCGCTTTAGTAGACAAAATGATATTGACACTTTGATATTGACGGACTTCATAGCAGCACTTCGTATAGAGTTCGGTCTTCGTATACTAACAAGCATACCGCACCAAGAAATTGGTTCAGAGTTGAGCGAGAAAAACATCAAAAACTTTGTGTTTTGGAACAAATCTGAATAGATTCTGCGACCTTACTTTTATAAAAAATACTTTTTTTTACATTTTATTATTTTCACCCACATGATTTCCATTTCCCCCTCTTATTGACTTCCGACAGAACTCTTAAAATAAAATTTGTTTAAAGCTTCACCGCTTCCCCGCTTGCCATCTTATCACTTCTCTGCCTTCACTTATGTACTTTGTAATCTTCCTTTACGTTCAATTAATCGCATTATCGGCTTATGATATTCGCTAATAATCCCTGTGGAGACAATATAATCTCTGATAATTTACCGGTAACCATGGTTATGTCGTTATCCTTCAACACACATCCATACATACGTACATAGTCACTGTGCTGCTAAAACAATAACAACAAAATCATTGAGATAGCGAAAATTTTACAATGAACATGCAACCCTTCTTCAGCTCAAACTCTTTTATGATTTTACAGTTGCCAATAAATGTGCGTTGACGTTGGCAGATATAAAAAATGATTTGAATGCGTATACATTTGTATGTACATATGTACAGTACATTAGACTAGGTGAAAACAAAATTTGATTTTTTAAAAATAGTAAAGTGGCAACTAAAAATTGAGAGAAATGAAAAAGGAAATGGTCACTTCCGGTAAAAGGAAGTAAACTGAAAAGCTGATTCTCTTCCACATCTTTACAAAGTTTTTAAAGTTTAAATAGATTCGGCATCTTTTTATTTTTCAATTTACTTAAACATGATTCTTAAATAAACATCCTTTCATATCTGTCTAAGTCAACTACATTCTAAGTCTTAGCCGGAGTTTTAATTTTAAAATCATGGTTTTTGTCTACGGTTGAGCGATGTCATACTTGAGTTTGGCTTTTTTCGCCTTTTGCCACCGCTTTGCTATGGTTTGTGTATAAAATAGTTGAAACAGGGTGACTTTGCAAAACATAAACAATTTCTTTATACTACCAACCAACTTCATTTTTTTTCATGAGGGGACAAGTCCACTTTGCACCCCTATAAGTATGCTACACAAATTAAAACTCACTCATCCCAACTGTGCCTATGAGGGACTACTTTTGAAAAATTATGTACACAAAAAGGAGTCAACGCAGACCACTCTCTTTAGAGATTAGTTGATCCATTTTTCGTGTGGTATTTACATACTTCGAGAGCTCTCAGTTGGAAAATATGAATACTAAATCAACATTTTCATGGTACTCTGTTACTTTAGCAGTGATTCACATCATTTGAGGGTTTGATTGATGGCAAATTAATTGAGTTCTTCTTTCATGTTAAACAAACAGACTTTAGGCACTACATTAAGGGAAGTAGCGAATGAAGTATTTAGAGAAATAATGTACATACATAAGAGTGTGTTGAACATTTTGAAGGGGGTTTTCAGGAGGTCAACAAAACAAGAACGAGGAATCAAAAAAAAAAATACTCTTTATTATAAACAGAAAAGGTTCAAAGTTTATATTGTTTGAAAATTCTATCAAAATTTTATTTTTCATAAATTTCTCTATTATTTTTTTAATGCATTCATAATGTCGGGACGGCGCGAACGCCATTCCCGGCTACCAAAAATTACACGCACGAGTTATTCACATTAGGAATAATCGCAGAGGTCAACCCAATCGAAGTGCAATGATCAGGTCTCGCTCCGGAGGAACCGCCTTAATGATCACGGATAACCTCTACGCCAGGTAAGTATGCTTTCTAACACACAAATCAGAGTACTTAAACGTCTGCGCTCATAAACGTGTTGAGAATTGCACGAAAGAGGATTTGTGTTCATTTTTAAGTTGAATGAAAAAAAAGGACAAAGAAGGATATTTAAAATGTGTATGCATGAGAGCCAAAATGAGTATGTGTGCGTATGTGTGTGTTGACACGTAATGGTTTTCATGTAGGGACTCCCCTGTAAAAAACGTTGGAGTATGGGAGTACTCCAACATTTATCCTCATTCATACGAAAAGGTGGTCCAATTTATAAGCCCATGTCCGGCGATTGGATCACCTAATCCATATCGGAGCACCCTGCTGAATAGTCTATGGAACACCTACGTGAGAGTACTTTGAAAATGCTGCCAAAAGATTACTCTATAGACTACTATGCAGTAAAGCGAGAGAGGGAGTATGTGTTCTTTTTGAGGACCACCTACTCCCTCTCTCGCTTTGCTGTTGAATACTCCATAGAGTAATCCAATAGGAGTATTTTGGGAGTACTCTCATGTAGGTGATCTATAGAGTATTCAAAAGCAAAGAAATGGAGTACTCCGAGTCGGATTAGGTGATCCAATTACCGGCCATCGCCATATAAATTGGACCACCTTTTTTATATGAGCGAGGATAAGTGTTGGAGTACTCCGATACTCCGTAGGGAGTACTCTATGGACTATGGAACGGAGTATATCGGTTTTTTGCAGGGTCGCATACACAACTCACAGTAGTATGCTTGCGTATATCAGCGTTTAAGGATGGTTCGCTCCTTTTTCTTAATTATTTCAATGAATTCGCTGAAAAAAAGAATTTTTAGTTTAGTTGACTGGTGTGTGATTTTCGCATTATTTTCGTATTATTTTCTTACTAAAAATTCGTACACATTCGTAGTTGTTAAAATTTGTCTAAGTTAGGATAAATTCTGTCGTCCAGATATCATGAGATGTTGACCTCTGGCGCTAATTTGTGGATGTACAAGTCATAAGCTTATTACTACAAGTCATTTTTATTACTTCTCAACTCGGAAATGTTCCACTAAACGCCGTTCCAAATTATTCCAGGAAGGACAAAAACAAAAACAAATTTCATAATTCAAACGTATCCTTATCAGCCAGCCTGGAACGTAGTTATCACTCATTTATTTTATACATTTTCTCAAATCTCTAAGGAAACCGAAATTGATCACCCAAAAAAAAAGTTGTCAGCAAGTGATTGTTGGTTGGTTGCTTGTTTGTTGTTGTTGTGCGCCATCTACACCCTCTCATTCGACGATATCAGTGTTGTCACTAGGCTTGTTGTTATGGTTGTACGCTTGGTTACTATTACCTTTTCCCCCTCCCCCTTCATGTGCTTACATTTATATGACGTTGTTGCTGTTGCTATTATAGCTTACTCAAAAACTCTTAATATTGTACACTTGTTGTTGTTTGTGTTTATGTTGCACTGAATAAATATCCTTAAGCACGAACACAACGTACAGGCACGTGTTTCATGTGCGCCGTCCTCGTCCTGGCAAAAAACCCGAAGCGCGGAGAAATGGAATGAAGTGAAGTGTAGAGAAATGAAAGAAAGAAAACACTAACAACATACCGAACTGAATCAACTCAATCGAGGCTATGGCACAGTGAGATTAATGTACGCATTAGTAGATTTAATGCATATTATAGCTATCGTCAATAGCAGCAGCACCAATGGCAGTAGCGAGGGTAGCGGCAATATCCATGCGCGATGGGTGGGTGTGAGTGTGTGTCGGTGCGTATTTGTACACGGTTAAAAATTTGGAATTTCAGCTAAATTCATTGATTGTAGTAAGTCCAAGACTTTGCAACGATTTTGAATTTCTTTTTTATCTTTTCAAGTCATTCAACATTTCTCGAAACATTTTCTTGTGCGCCATAGCTCAGTGGTTAGCGCATGCATCACTTATGCAGCGGTTGTCGGTTCGAATCCTGCCAACTGCAATTTTTTTCTGGTTCTAAATTTAAACCCTTATATTTTTTTTAAAAACTGCACTTATTGCTATTCTAAATCAATTTTGGTTTGTTCACATATGTATGTATGTATCTAGTCCAAAAAATTTCAAATTGAGGCTCAAATTTTTAACTGTGTGCGTGTATTAAACTTCTATGGGCTTGCGCTAGACACCGGTAAAAGCAACAGAGTACTTGCCACAACAGTTTTATTTTTTATTTTTATACTCAGTTGCCTCTTTTCATATTAAGTAAAAACCGCAAATAATGTCGAATGGCACTGACTAATCTTGATGCTGTTAAGGTTTTTTTGTTTTAAATCTTTTTTAATAGGATAAATACGCTTGTTTTTTAATATTTTGCTGCCTTAAATAATTTTATTCATTTTTAATTTTGTTTTAAACGTTTTTTTTTTTTCAAATTGAAATTTTCTTTACATATTATTTTGTGATTTATTTTTTGTTCTTTAAAATTTTTTAATAAAAATATTCATCGCTAGCTAATTAGCAATGTTGACGAAGTGAAGTAAATCAGAGAATAAATCATATATTTAAATTTTTTTATTTTTTATTTATTTTTTGTGTTTTTTTAATTTATTACATTTTTTTTACTTTATTTAAATTTTTTTGTATTAAACAATTTGTTTTCTTATTATTTTGATCATCTGTTATGAAAATTCACAGTTCTTTTCATTTAAAAATTTTTTTATTTCAAAAAATATTTTACTTAACCTTAACAACTATTTCAAATTTTGTAGCATTTTTTTTTATAGAAAGTTCATCACTTATATAATGATATAGAAATTGAGATCTATAAATTATTAAAGGCTAAAAATAAACATTTTTATTTTTTTAATAATTTTTCGGTTTTCTTAATAATTTTTTTGGTAATTATTTATTGTAGCTACATACATTTTTGTTACAATAGAGAAGAAATTTTTAGAAACAAAATTAATTAAAAAATTACTTAAGTTTGTAAGAATAAGTTGGGTAAAAAAAAAAAAAATTTAAAAAAAAAAAACAATTTGCCGGGAATTGAACTCGTGCTGCCTTTACGGTAGTTGGTATATGTACATGTCTCCGTGTTATGTATATCATTACATCTTCAATTTATATTTAATGGGGATTTGCCTGTATTGACATTAATGGATAGTCATGCATTTTCAAGGATAAACATTTTAGCCTAATATTTTTACTTTTTTGACCAAACATAATTTAGTTTGAAACTTAATCTACGCCGGTTGTTACAGAAATGAAATTTCTAAGAAAAAAAAAAGTTGTGCTTTCAGATGTTAGGACTTGAACCGACGCGTTCCGCATACAACTGAGTATATTTATATTTGCTTTTAAGCCGTACTCTTATTACCTTACTTATTTTTTTTATTTACATATTTACTTTTTGCAAGCTTTGCTACAATTGAGACATTTTGGGAAATACCTCAACGTTGTTGTTCGCTTTGTTTTCAGCGTCAGGACTTTGTCAGCAAGTCTGCACATAAAAAAAAAACGGCTATCAAAATGACATGCACACACACACACATGTACATATGTATAAAAATACATGTACACCTATATATGTATGTATGTATGTCGATTTGTCGGCTATCACGATACCAATATTACCATTCCATTACCATTTCCATCACCATCAGTAAATAATTCAGCATACCCCTCGCCCTTCAACTCATGCATGTGTGTGTGTGTATGGATGTATGTGTGTGATTTATACATATTTCTGTTTTAAAACATACAAATAATGCGAAACATTGCAAATTTTTAAAAGCTGCTTTTATTATATTTATACTTACAGAAAAATACAAAAGTACATTAGACTGGCCCAAAATTTTTTATTTTTTTTTATTTTTTGATAATATGTATTGCTTACTAGTTTTTTATATTTATACTTACAGAAGAATAAAATTATACATTAGACTGAGAACATTTTTTGTTTGTTAATATTGCTGATAAAGAAAAAACTAAATATTTAAAATGTTAATAAAAATGTTTTATAAAGTTGTAATAATTGAAAATTCATATGAAAATGTCACTTTAAAAACTCGTGTGAACATGACTTTCCCAGTCTAGTTAACGAATTTCAAATATGTTTCTTTAAAAATTTTGGTTTAATTCGAAATATGTATGTTGCGTGAACAAACATAAATCAGCTCAGGAAATATCAACCACCCTAATGTACCTATTCAACTGCACAATTTGTTATGGATGTTATTTTAAAGTTGTTCTTGATATCCATTTCAAATGTTTGCGCTTACCAATGAATAAGCGTTAAGTATTGATAAATAGAAATTCACCGACAACCCAACTGGAGTTTTCAAGGAAGGTGGATTTTTCGATATTTTTTCTATTTCTGCGTTTCTTTACTCAAACCTTTCAACAATTTTCAGGTTCGTTTTATTCATGCGAATATATACACAATTTAAATTTTCTTTAGGCGTGGTAGCGCCCACTTTTTTCAAAATTTTATGCAGACTGATTTATGAAATATTTGTACTTTTTATATTCTGAACGAAATAAATTCGTAATTATGATGTATTGACTTTTTAAATTGCCTGTGGGTATAGCCTCTCCCACTTCTGCAAAACTATAAACGACAAACAACAACAGATATGCTCATTTTGAATTTTCGAGTCGTCAATCGTAAGTCGAATGTTCGAGTTCTGGCAACTGCTTTTCTGCAATACCTACATATATGAAATGAACTGAAAAATTAAGTAAGCCTTTGTGACCCATTTCCCACCATACACCTGTTTTTATAAATATTTGCGAGTCAATTCACAATTCCCACAACCTATGTATGCTTACATATTTATAGATGTACCAACGAGTGTGCACATTTCTTGTGAAATACTCACATTAATTTATTTGATATCTATTCAAGCTACACTGACATGAAATTCTCACAATTCGCGTAGCTTTTTGCAAAATTTACTGGGAATTGGTTCTTTTGTTGGGCGGAGTATATTTACTTCATTAAAAACGCATTAAAACTGCATGACGATGTCAGGTGCGGAGTTTTTTTTAGGGAAAGCGGAGCGATGGTAAATTTGAAGTAACACAAATATCGAGCCGAAATGTTATGTTATTACTGAGGGCTTTTTTGAAATTCGATCGGAATCTATGTCGGTTCGATGTGATTTTTCGACTCGAATTCAAAATTTGTTCGATCATAAGGCAAATCATATTCGAACTGTCAAAACTTAGCTGGTTTTTACTGCGTTCATTTGCATGTTTTTAATTTTAATAATGAAAATGATTGTTTTGTGTTGGCCTGAGCGAGTCGGATTCACAGTGTGTTTACTAAGCTACTAGGTTTCTTCATGTTTGTTTAAAGAGTAATAAAGATGTTATATTCTAAAAAATTGTCAAAAATAGTTGAATTGTATTGCTAGAAATTAGACAAAGAACAAGTCATATCTTCCACGAGTCATATATGAGTCACTCGAGTGTGATATAATAGGTACAGTGAATCAAATTTGAATCATAACTCACATTTGACTCATAACTCACATTTGACTCATCTTTCAGTTTAACTTTAGATACATTTATTTTGGTTATGCTGCTGATGACCATGCTGCGTCTTAGTCGCCATCAACCAAGCGTTTACGAAAATTAAATAAAATTTTTTTTCCTCTAGCATAAATAATATATAGCACATATGCATACATACAAGGGAAATTGAGAAATTCAGTAAAACCCATGACAGAGAAATTGTTAAATTAAAAAAAAATTTACCCTCACTAGCTTTGGGCCCAGCACCCCTAAATCCGACTCTGGTCGTGCTCTGCAGATATGCATCAAAAATATGCTACCACATGCTAATACGAAAATATTTAACTACATATGTAACTGCTCGAAATTAAAACTTTTCTCTATGAATTCATACTGTGTGCACAAATCACATGTGTCATAGGAACAGTGGGCCATTGCTGGTTCAATATGGAAAACTAAAATTGAGAGTGGTATTTATATAGGAAGTTACCTAGAAACCAAATAACCACTGCAGTTTAACAGCGAACTAGTCTAAAAAGCTATTGTTTTACAACTAGAAATTTCTAACTCATTTGAAACTAGTTCGAAAGAGACCAACTTAATTTTTAGAGAATACTGGCGTGACAGAGTGAGAAAAATGCGAGTAGAAATTACATATTTTTAATTTTATTTTGTAAAATATTTCCACTTCTAAGCATTTGAATTATTTTCCTTTAACAATTGCCGTTTCGAACTAGTTTGAGACTGGTATTTTTTTGGTCAAAATCTGACAATTAACCTTTTGTAGGCCATAGTAAAGTTAACAATACTAATTGCTTAGATGGAAAAATGGCAGTTGGCTAGATAAGTTCGATCTAGTGTTCAAACTAGTTTGGAAGTAGTTTACCTGGAAGTACATAGTTGATTTTACCGCAGCGAGGCTATATATAAGTATGCAATATATATCTTTTTTTTCATTTTAGCGTCAACAAAAGGCATATTTAATTCACAAAGGTATTCATATACAACAAACAAAAGTAGTTAAGTTTCCATAGAAATTCTGTAAGATTAGTTTTGTGCTGTGGCTTCGCATTATTAACTTTATTTCTTCATTTATTGTTTATTTGTGTATTGTCATAAAGTTTCCTTTTTGCAGATTGCTGCTTAGCAGCCATGTTGAAATGATTTTTGTAGGAAATGCGCAACAACAACAAGTCTAAACTTTTGTTTCACTTTTAATCTTAAAATTAATTTTTTGTGTCTCCACTCCAACTTAAAAGCTACTTAGAACATAAAAGAAATTAAAACTCGCTACTACGATAAAAGCTGCTGACTCTTCTTAAATAGAATTAAAGGGTGATTGATTGAGAACTGGACTCAAAATTTAATATTTCAAATAAATAAGTTAAATACAAAAATTATAAATATCACGAACAACTTACCTTATGTAAGTCAGGGTTTTTGATTATTGGATAACATAACACTAATACCATAACCATACCATAGCCCAGCAATTGGTTTTGCTTTCCATAACCTATAAATATTTTGAGCTGGTAATTTTATTAGCTTTTCGGAACTCTTCCCTTTCGTTTTCAAAGAATTTTGATTAAGCGAGCAATTAGCTGCGTAAATCATTAAAATTATTTTTGAAATTTTAATTATTTTTATGATATTACCCTCACTTTTACGTTAAGGCACCAATGATCGATGACAATGTAGATGAGGTATGTACATACATGGTATGGTTATGATTAAGAATTTATGGCTATGGAAGTTTGTATGCCACTTAATTGCGCTTACTCGTATCAGTTTAACTTAAAGGTGGAAGAAAAAAATAAAAAAAATGTTTACTTTACTTATTTTTAATTGCTGATAAATCTTCGAAACTTGAGATCAAGCACTCATATTTTTCATAGGTACCCTCACCGGCTTCAGAAATATTTATGCTAAAAATAAAATATTATAAAAAAATTTGATTGAAATATTATTTTTCTTTTCCATTACAGCTTCAGGGCGCGCACCACCAGAGCCCTATTACGGTCGTTACGTCGGACAATTCACAAATTTCGCACACGGAATAAAGGTTAGTTTGCTCATTTGTTGGTGTTTATAATACAATAAATATTAACTACCCCTAACGCTTACACACACACATGCTTAGATATATGTACACACATACATATGTACATATGTATACAGAATATTATAAGGAACCACTCATTGCATATCCTTTTCGTTCAATAGCTCAAGTGCACAGATCCTTTCACTAACAATTCTCAACCACTTTTTAATTTAATCATCTTAAGTACTTTGATTTTTGTGTTGGAAAGCATACTTACCTGGCGTAGAGGTTATCCGTGATCATTAAGGCGGTTCCTCCGGAGCGAGACCTGATCATTGCACTTCGATTGGGTTGACCTCTGCGATTATTCCTAATGTGAATAACTCGTGCGTGTAATTTTTGGTAGCCGGGAATGGCGTTCGCGCCGTCCCGACATAATGGATATATTGAAGAATTCTATAAGGAAGATGTTGGCAGTACTTTTACAAAGTTAATTGGACAAGTAGGGAAATCATATCTGCGTAGCGTAGAAGACGAATCAATATAATGCCTTACGATTCGACACAAAAAGCTACTTTTTATTACGTCAAGCAAGGCATTTCAATGTTTTTCAAAGAATACTTGTCTTCGGGTAGCCCTTTTGGATTCCCCGAATATATTACATAATTTTTATTTTATTTTAAAAGTTTTTAATTTCGATTGTGGAAGACGGCTTTGTCCATTTCATTTTCTAATTTAATTAAATTTTCTTCCTTAGGGTACCATTTATGCCGTTGACGAATCGACGCTCTTTATAAAATCCTTCGCGTATGATGGTACGGGACCGGATGCGTTCTTCTGGGTTGGCAAAACACCACGACCAAGTCCCGATGGATATATCATACCATACCCAGAAGAATATGCTGGCATGTAAGTACACTTTAAGATTATGAAAATATTTTTTAGATCTGACAGCTTTATGTTTGTCAGTGGTTTTAAGCAGAGGACCCATTTAATTTTTTTTTTTTTAAATATTACTCTTTTTTAAATATGGCCCTTGCCTCAACGAAAATTCAATATATTTTCAGCTGAGAAACGGCGTCGTTGGAAAACGTTCTGAGTTTGGAGATACATACATACTTCTACCAGACTAGGCCAAATATAATATTTTTCCAATCATTAAGTGGTTCAGGTTTTTATGTTCGAAGAAACATTTTTTACTTTAATTTCGTTTTTTGCCAGCAGTCAGTCTCAATAATTTACTTGCATTATAATCTTAAAATATTCATCCCTCCCAAGCGACATAATCCCCAAACTGAGCTTAGCTGTACCCACTTTAAGAGATGCCTGCAAAACTTTTAAGCATTTTAAAATACACAGGACTTATAGATCAATTGGACTTAAAATCCTTGATTTAAATGGTTAATATCTATCTTTACCTAACAGAACACACACATATTTGAGTCTATAGAGACGTGACAGGTAGAATTATATTCAGCAATCCGCGCGTAATACATTTCACTCAAAATCACAAATGTCACTTGAAGGTTACTGCCAAGGGATTCGTCCACAGTTTTAAGCTCAAGCGACTAATATTTGCACGCCCCTTTTTAGTTGCCACACACAGAAAAATTAAGCTCTACTTATCCTCGCTTATCTGCACTTGTCAGTTGAGCGCTGAAAACCCCCGCCAGGCTTGTATTGTCCTATATCTAGTTTTTTCACCTTAATTTGTCATCGCTTGTTAGCATTGACAATTGCTTGGGAAAAAATGCCTTAAACTGAACTCGTCAATGCAATACGAAAGTCGTGTGGTTCATAATGTTCTGATAGTTGCATATGCATGCAATAGAGATGCTACGAAAGTGCAATTGTAAATATTCGTAGATGAGTATAAGACTATGAAGTCTTTTTAGGAATCAATGACAGTTTTGTATTCGACATTTCTAGATTAAATTTTTCTGCTTGCCTGATAAAATGTTTGCATTGAAAACAACAAAAAATAAAAAGCAGAACATTTTTTTATTTTATTCATACATATGTACATAAGTCGCTTACAAAAAAAAAATCGTCTAATGTAATTAAGGTCATATAAATCGGCGTGCTATAACAACGACTGAGGTTAGATATCGGTTGAAATAGATAACTAGGCTACTTAGTTTTTAAAGCTCTGAAATAAATTCGGCAGCTTCTCTTTAGCGAATACGAATACGAACATTCGCCACATCCCTAGTGCACACATCATTTCTCAGTTTTGGTTGTAGATGCAATTAAGTAGCACTTGTGTGTTCCATTGCTACTCGGATGCTTCTTTTATTTATGCATGCCTTACAAACAAACCAGGCAGCTTCGAATGGCAAGATTCGTTGCTCGAATTGACTTAGGGATAATAAATGTGGTTGCCTCTTGTGGTGAAAGTGGTGCAACACAAAAGGTGAGCTTGACATTCAACTAATTCATTGCTTTTTTCAAGCATCTTCTTTCTAAATAGCGATTTATTATATATTTTTTTAAGTAAAAAAAAAACTAAGCCACCTACACATATATTTTTTGTTGAAAATTATAAATTTTGACAGAGTGAAAGAAAATTCTGACATTTATCGAGGTGAACATGAACGTCATAATTTACCTTAGCTCATGAGGCCAGGTTAACTCCGTAGCAATCTTCTGATATTCTACCAAATTTAGTATGGAATTTCATCAAAACTCCTCTTTGCTGTAGGTTTCTAGTAGTAAATGTATTGGTTCGAAATTTAAAGAGTGGCGCCCTTGTTAATATTAGTGGCGACATTTTACGGTAACCCTACAATCAGCACAACTCGACAGAGAAAACAAAAAAAACAATGAAATTTCACCTGAGCAATTTATGAATATAAAATCATGGTACATACATATGTACATATGTACTTACTAACAAGCTTTGAGTATTAATTGAACGTAATCGATTTGAAAAAGAAAAAATAAGATTTGAAAAATAGTGAATTTTTCTTCTCTTCTTGCAACTTTGAGATTTTTTTTCAATGTAGTAAAAAGTTCCGAAAAAATTTTGATATTATCAAGAAAATCTTTACTAAATTTCATGTAAATTAATGCAAAAGAATTTGAGATAGCTTGTCGTCAATGTTTGAGTATTTATAATCATTCAGCCTTATTGTGAATTTCATGGGAACAAATCTCCGAAAAATTTTTAATGGGGAAACAAAAGAAAAGTGGGAAAATTGTTAGTGTTTCCCATTAAAAAGTTTTGGGAGATTTGTTCCCATGAAATTCACAATAAGGTTTATTATTTCACTCTTGGATTTTTTAAAACATTTCCCCAAAAAGTCGATATAGACGAAAAATCAATGGATTGAAAAAAATTTTTGGATCAACCCTTTTTTGGTTGAGAAGCTAATAAAAAATATGAAAGAAATATAGAGTAATTTTCACTAAAAATATTCCTAGTTTCTCAAATAATTTCTTCATTATTTTCAAGCTTAACTGTTTGCTCTAAAAAAATCAATTACCTAAAATCTCGGGACTATTAAAATCGAAAAAAATATCCCAACTTCGCACACATGTATGTATGTTTCGATAAGCCTTACGTTGAGGCAGCAGACCCAAATTACAAATATTTAGGAATGTTTTCACAGAACTATTCGATATGGAATGAATGGCTCGTAAGGTCCACTAAGTTTGAAAGAGGAACCACTTCAAAAATTAATTCAGTTGCAAAAAATCTCTTAAAAATTTCACTAAAGAGTAAACTTAATACCGACTGTAGGGCACTCCCACCACACCACACCACACCACAGTGCCGTAGCTATCGCACTAAAATAATTTCCTTGATGTAATGCGTTAACAATTGATAGCGCCCAAATAACTGAGTGCGAACATTGTTGTTAACATTTAATATATAAATACACGTTGTATACAATACCAAAGTCATGGAGACATTAGGATACACACGCGCACACAAATATAATGCTAAAAAAAAAGAAACGCCAACAAAATAAAAAAAGGCTGAAAATGAATGCAGGATGTATGCCACTAAGGAACTTCATATTGTAATCGACTTTAATGCGTTTCATTGTTGATGCCACGTGTCGGGCTTTATTAGTTGGTACGTTCAACGCCTGCCAGACAGGAAAACACCCACATCACGTTACGGTTAGCGACGCAGTAGCAGAGTTGATTGGACGACTACGAGTGATGTCGTGGCAACAAACGGCGACTACGATTGCACGCTTTTACGCTTTCAGGTACATTACCCATACCACATTGATAGACGATTGTCACCGAGTGATGATGCCCAGTGAGCGGAGTGCGAGTATGGGATGTGGATTGTTAATGCTTTGAGGTGATTTTCTATTTTAGACCGTTTTCTTTTCTTTTTGATTTTTTTTTTTTTTGATTTTTGGGGTTGATTGCGTTAACTTGAATGGGTATGGGTTTCTAATTTATTAAATTCGAAAGCTTCAAATACGAAATGATATACAAAACAATGACTAATAGTGGAGTACATACATACATACATTGGAAGATGCAAGCTGTGTTTGTGTTGAGACTTTCAGTTTGGTACGACGTTCTTATCAATCAATTCGATTTTGTTATGTAGCCAAATTTTGCGGATTGAGGTGGAAAAATGTCATTAACAAGTTATGTAGTTTAGTAGCAACAGTGGAGACTGCTGTGTCGTAATGGCGTTTGTGTTTTGCTTTACGAACCTACTATGTAAGTGATTTATGGGTTTTAGAAAAAACTTCTTTTTTTTTAAACCACTCTTATAGGTAACTTTGAATACTACTTTCATTGAGTTCATCTGCATTTCACAGCCTTATTGCTGTTGTTGCTTTTTATAAAATGTGAGCTTGGTTAATAACCGATTTTGCTAAGTTTCAACAAATTTTTTCTCGTTCTCAATTTTTCCAAATTTTGTCTTTCCTCCTCAACTCTTTGATCTACCAAAATCTACATCTACATAGAAAATTTTAGGCGCTATGAATTATCTTTGAGGAGAGTACTCTTTGAGCTATACTCAGCTGTGCTTAATACAAGTTGCTTGAATGAAAATTTGGATGATTTATTTTTTGGAGCTCATACCAGTTGTAAAAGATTCGCATTATTAGTATATCCTTTAAACCTTTTGCATATATGTAAATTTTGCCACTTTGTAGCGCCTTAAAGTATACAACACATTTTGACATTCATTAAAAGTGACATCCTTAAATGGTATTGGTTATGTGCTTGGCTGCATTTACAGCTCGCCATCTGCCATAAATTCAACAGCTTTAAATTCTAGTTTAGATATTTTTTCTATCCATATACATACATATGTATGTATGTCGGCATGCATTTGCATTTGTCTGCGTTTATTTCTACTAAACGTGCATACTCACAATTATTCATATGATTTCGATTGATGTTGATGGCAAAAATTGTACAAAAATGCCAGAAGCTAAAAGGCGACCATATTGTGTAGTGAATTATTGCTAGGAAAGGGGACTCAATGGCCCATTTGAAGCATCGGTTTGGTTTAGTCTTTCACTCAATAGACTTTTATATGCAGCTTTGTTTTTGCTTTTTCTCAAACCAATCAGGTCTAATTATGTATATTGACAATAATAATTTTTCCATTTTCCTTTTTGCTTTTTGCTTTGCAAATTCACAGTAAAATTTGCGTTTAACCAGTGAAGTATGCCACAAAAAGTGTTTTAGGTTTGGGCTTGAATGCAATGAACGACAAAAACTTTAATGGGAAACGAACTATACGTTTTCGGCTTTAAATGTATACAACCCGAAGGACACCAGAAACAGTACAATCGCATCAAATCTTATTTTGTTTTAAGTTAGCATTAAACGAAGCAGATTGATGGCATTTTGTTGTAGGAAAACTGTAAAATGAGCACATGAGAACTTCGTTTTTACTCGGTATGGAAGATCTTTAGTACGAAATAGCACGATTTCAACCGACTAAATACTGAATATTGGTGGCAAAAAAGTTCCATAAACAATCAAAAAGTGATTCCGAAAAAGCTCCGAACATAGTCCCGAAAGTGTTCCAAAAAATTTCAAATGGTCCCAAAAATATTATGTACTACAACAATGCAAAATAGTTCTCGAAAAATACAAAAAAAATGCTTCTTGAAAAGTTCTAAACACAGTCCCGAAATGATCCTGCATGATCCCGAAAAAATTCCGTCATACCCAAAAAATTCAGAAAATGCTGACAAAACCATCTTACAATGATAGGGAAATGATGTCACAACAATCTCAAAACTAACCCTAAAACAATCCCGAAATAATTCCAAAAAAATTAAGAAATATTCCAGAAATGGTCTCCTTGAAAAAGTCCGAAAATACCCAGAAATTACTTTGAAAAGTTTCGAAATGGTCAGCAAAAAGTCCTGAAATGGTCTTGAAAAACAATCTCCAAATGATCCAGATCTGATGCTATAACAATCCATCACGGCAAGATATCGAAAAGTTCAGGAATGATTCCCAAAATGTTTCAAAAAACATCCCGAAATGATCCGAACCATTCCTAATTCTGCTATAATTTTTTTTTTTTTTCAAATAAAATTCAAAATGTTCAACTGCTTGTTTTTAACTGGTTTTAACTAGTGATGATCTGGTTACTATCGAACTAGTTCCTTTTGACATCTTTTTTTTTATTTCTAGCACTCAAGCAGAAATAATTTGAATCACTAGTTCACACTCAAGTTCCCTACAGCGTATTACCAGCAGATACATATATTTTAGAATTTTGTATAAGAAACTAAATTTTGGCAACCGCTGCTTCCATGTCTAGTTCCTTTTGATATGCCCGATGGATGTTCACTTACTTTCACGCCATTGGAACACAATAAAAATGAGCAAAATTTTTGAAAAAGGCAAACAACCACGCGACAATGAATTCACGTTGCAGAAGTAATTAAATTAGAATTTTGAAAAGTATTAAGGAAGCGTGATTAACGCGCGACACACGCTGTGTTGCAATCGCTCAGCTGCTGAGTGTTCGTTGAAGAAGTGTTGCTCATCTGCATATCTGGTACGGTGGGTGCCACGGGATATATGCAACCATTTCGATGTTAAATGCTGATTTATGCAGATTTCATTCATAGAATGGCAAAAAGGGAGTTTTGAATTGTGAGTGAGTGTGAAGAGTCTAAGTAGTCACAGGATAGATACAAAAGCGCGTACTGAATGCCGTTGTGGACCCGTCAAAAAAGACCTTAGAGTTACATTAAGGGACTAATACTTGTACTTGAATGATATTTTCCAAGGCACCACAAAGTTTAGTTTGTAGCCCTGGCTATCTGTGCGTTCTCGGCAATCTCATTAATCAAAAAAAGCACGATTATTTTCGATTATTTTTATAAAACGCCTAATGCATTCTCACTTATTTTCGTATCATAGATCGTTGCCTATAGGTCAATCGACGCTAAATATTAATATAAAACGATAATTATTATTTAATGAACTCAAACTTCATCAAAAAAAAAAAGAGAAAAATATGTCCAAGCTAGCATCCGTTGTTTTTCTTTCTTTCATAATTTATGTCATCCAACCATTAGCGTTCACGTACACATAAAACCAGTAACTCAACGCTCATTAACGATTCATCAGTCATTATCCTAATCACCACTGACACAGTGCATTTGTCGTCTTTACACGTTCACACCCTTTTCTATACTACACCCTTTAATTATATATGGATATATGTATGTATGTATGTATAACGCGTACTGACTTCATCACCATCATACTTCCCACTCCCCTGACAATGGATTCGCTCATCTGCAGACGCATTCAACTTGCACTTGTGAATGACAAACTTACTTAAAGATAATTAAATTTGAGTTCTTTTGTATTCAGTTGAGCTTGAAAAGTTGTAAAGAAATTTGTTTAACGTTTTTTACTACTTTACTTTGTTTATGTGTTGGCAAAAAATGGCTACTTCTTTTTAAGCATGTGGAGCATTTCAAGATTTGAAATAAAATTTTCCGTATTAAGATATTTTTTAAGTTTTACCAATTGATAATAATTCCGGAGTGTTCATAATTTAGGAATCCGATATGAGTCCTAATGTGAAAAATTTGACGCTCAGAAATATGATCATAAAGGAGTCTTTAATGACTGCAGTGTGATGAAAATTATAAGCCTTAAGTATTTGGAGAGTATTTATTTAACAGAGCAAATCTGGAACAAATATTCATATCATGTTTTCGAAAAATTTTTGTTGTGAATCTGTTCCTGATTTGCATTGTTCTGGGCTTCGATCATATTATTCTTGCTGGCAAAATTCAAGTTTAATATTTTTTAAAAGAGAGCATCCTTTAAGGTGTAAGTAGGCACATTATCTGATTTCTTTAACAAAATCTATTTTAAAATTTTCTTTTTTATCAAACAAAGGTTCAGGTATTTTTTTTTCAATGCCAAGACGCGTACGTACTTAGTCATAAATGACTCTAAAACTCCTTCATAAATTAGGCTTTTTAGAGTCCAATAAGTGCCGATTATGTAAAAAAATGAGTCATATTTGACTCTTATTCAAGCTGATATGATATATGGAATTAGGCTCATATCGGACAACCATCACAAGAAGGGAAATACCCTCATTTCGGACTTATAAATGAGCTCATAAAGAGCGTAAACGCTCCCATTTAGGACGCTTTTCTGATTCATTTATGACTCAATGGTTTACTGGGTTGTGACTCAATGTATTTTGAAATTTATTTCCTTCGTTTGTATGCTTTTAAAAAAATTTCTTAAATTCAAAACAACAAAAACTAACTCACAAAGCTTGCATTTGCTAATTAAAAAAAAAATTATTTTTGCTATTTGCCAGTTGATATTGATTATGACTAAATTTTTTTCTGAAATTTATTTTGTACATTTTTTTTTTGTCATCATCTCGATGCCAGCTAAAATTTTGTATGCTTTTAAAAAAAAAAAGAAAATAACAAAAAATATGAGTTCAAAAGCTTGCATTTGATTTTAGCAACAAATTTACAAAAAAAAAATTATTTCTGTTATTTTATTCATAAGTCGCTTAGCGCTTACGAAAAAAAAATCATTATTGTTATATTAATTAAAGTTTCCTCGCAATAAAATTGTGCAGCTAAACTTATGGTTTTATTTTAAAATTCATAAACTAATATGGTTCATTAACCCTTATCAATATTGATTGTCCAAGTGCCAGCTATCACTATCAGCATTGCCAAGCCAACCATCACAAACGCATATTTGGTCCAACTGTCAGAGCATTGTCATTTAAATTTAATTGAGTAGTCGTCATTTTGGTATAGCTCGACGTTATTGCGTTCTGTTTATGCATTTAAACATTTCGATTCATCATCAGTCACTTATCCAAGCCATGGACCAGTATTATGGTACACTCTCCAATTACAACTGTTTTGCATAATTTTCGGGGATGATTTTGTTGTATACGAAATATTTACCACTTCAAAATTAATTTGCCTATGTTCACAATTTTATGTGTACATACAAAGGCTAACATATACGAGTAAATGCATGAGTTAAGTAATTATTGTAGAATATTGTGTGTGTGGTTATAGCAGGGTTGTATTTAGCTTAGGTCGACGGGCCACTCAAGAGTTAAGTATACCTTCAACTTTTTTTTTTAATTTTTGGTTAGAGTTACATACATATATGTATTAGAATTGAAAATATCTAGTTATAAAAAAGGATCTAAAATCTATCAAAATTTAGAACAGAAAAATTTGGCAATATTTTATACTCTAAAATAGGTCAAATCATAGCATCTCTTAGTGAAGTTCCTCATACGAGGAATCATGTGTAATGTTCACTATCACAGTTAAACCTGAAAGAAAGCAATTTCACTACACAGATCTAGAAATTTAATAACAAATGACATTTACAAAATAATGCAATGGATGATAGTACTTTTTGTGGAATTTTTTATTTTTTTTTCAAAATTTAAAATTTCCTAGGAAAAGGGGGCACTTGTCACTTGTGAGATAGCAACCAACAATTTTAAAAATTTTTAAATAAAAAACTACCAAAATTATTCTAAGGTAAGACAGTTCAAATTATGTATTGCAAGTACAAATTTTGAAAATTAGAATAATTTTGCGGGACCCACACCAGTTGGTGCTAGGCCCATGGTCCGAAAGTTCTAAATGCGTACCTGGATTATACACATACATACATATGTAAATTAGGATATTTATGTATGTACGTGTGTTTAAATTTCATTGTCTAATATTTAGTTTGGGTGAAATGCTGATTTGCATTTTCGATTTTTTTTTAAATTCTATCAAATAAAGTTTATTGGCATGCAACAAGTCGAGTGTTTAAGGCAAACATAAGGGGAAGCACCCCTTTCTCAATAATACAGCTGATATGACAATAATTTCCACATCTTAATATAATGAAATTGTAATAGGTCGATGTTTGTAGATTCCAGATATTAAAGCAAAATTGATAGGAGCGGTCATTACTGAGTTGGTAGAATGCAAATCAATAGTTCTTAGAATTTTCGTCCGTCTGTTTGTATGTTTGTAAGCGCATCACTCAAAAACTGCTGAAAATAATTGAATGTATTTTCCACGGTTGCTTTACAAGATATTTAACTTAAGATTTAAGATATCAGTTATTTCTATAACTCGACTGGTTTCAGAGTTATCGACCAATATGTGCTCTGAGTTGACCTAAAATGTGTTACCTCAATATGGGCAACAAACGAAAGGTGTCCGTGAGAACTGCAATAAAAATGTGACTAAAGCCCATATCTCAAGTAGTTTCGGAGATAAATTAATTAAATTCGTACTCAATCCTGGCCTAGGAAATGAGAAATCATACAGTAAACATTGTTTCACAGACGTTAGAAATTATAAAACAAGCTTAAATTCTAAAGCTCAATGCTAGCGTATTTTTTGTAGCAAAAACCAGTTACAAAAAGCACAAAAATTTTATTAAAGAATTTTGATTTTTTGCATTTCACATCTTTATCGATTGCAAAATTAAATGCTTTAATATGCGTAAGAATTATTGATTGACGAAAAGCTCTTATGACCTAGACACAACGAGATGTACACTTTATTAGGGCAATCTTGCTTATTTATCGAGTCATATGTAGTACATAGTTATTGAAAACCAGCAAAAGGCAAGGATTTAGATGAAATGTATTTTTGTATGCTGATATGTATGAATGTATGTATGTTTGTACCAGCATCTTTGATACAAGGAAACTAACCCCGTGGACAAGTCAACTAGTGGTAAACTAGCTCTAAACTAGTATGAATGAAGGGATCAAATAGACAGCCAAGAACAATTTTTTTATAAGCCAATAAGCGGGAGAAATATACTAGCCTTAAACTAGTTCATAATAGGCCGAAACATTAGACCAATTTTAATTTTGATAAACGACTGCGGATTCACCGATTAGTGCTCTGGTCGTGAAAAAGTCAAATTAAAAAAAAAATTAATTTTACTCGTACTTTTCTAGCTCTAGACACGTTACTATTTTAAAATAAAAAAAAAAAAAATTTAATATTGTTTGCTACATATTTTCAACTTTTGCGACTAGTTTGGGTTGAGTTAGAAAATTGCTAGTAGAAACAAACATAAGTAGTAGCTATATACATATGCATGCATGTGCCTCAACATACAATTGTGCCCTTTTTTTTGTTACGTTTTGCACATATTATATACTTCAGAAAATTGAGTTACTTTTACACAAAGTCATTTTGTACGCGTAGTGCGGAACGTCAACAATTGCTTCAATGACAACATTATAAACGTCAACCGTAATGACACACTGAACTTCAAATATTGGTTTTCTTATTTTTGCTATTGAAAAGGAGATAGAAGAACAAAGTGCAGAAACTATTCATGCCTGCTGCTGCACACACTTCTAACCTTAATAATACCAACAAGTGTTCGAGTGGATATCCTGCTGTCGCAAAACCCAATAAATATCCCACCAAAACAAACAATGCGTACTGAAGGCAGAAAAGAAATTAACTTTTTTTTTAATACAACTTTTGTGTCACAAACGTAGAGGCATTAGGGTGTGTCAACACCCTCAAAACGTGCTAGGAAGGATCTCAACTGGGTTCGGAGATATAATGCTTAATGCTGTGATGTATGTATGTATATACATACATTAAGGCGCCTCACGCTCCATACAAAGAAATGGACACCCTGGTTCCACCGGAATTTCAAAATTCACTCTTTTCTAAGGACTCTCCCAAAATATTTCGAAAAAATATTATGTATATGTTTTAGCTAAACCGCGTTAAAAAATACTAAAAATATCCTTTTTTATGTATAAAAGGAATATGAAAAAATATTACTTAATAAAAAGAACCTGAGATGATGAATTAGCTGGAGTACAAAAGGTAAGCATAAAAAAATTAACGCGGTTTAGCTTCAGTAAATCTAAAAAAGTTTGAGCTTTTTTCCACCAACCTGTAAAAAGCTCAAAAAATTTTTTTTTTCATTTTCTATTTGACCCTTTGCCGCATCTTGTTTTCATAGGCCTTTAACCTATTGCGCCAACTTTACTTTTTATTGAAATGAAGTCATAAGCAACACCCTGTGTTAAAAAAAGTTTAGAACAAACTATATATCACTATATCATTTTTGACGGCGATCTGACTAAAAAAAGTTAATGTTTAACGTTACTACTGAAATATTTCCTCGTTCGAGTTAGCGCCAAAAATCAAAAAAAAAAAAAAATTCAAATGTTCCCCGTCGTCAAATACTTACTTTGTTGTGATTTAATAAAGGAAATTGATATATTTTTAAAACACTGTAAAAGCAACCAAATTCGAATGTTGCCAATAAATCTCCTTTATTTTTTATTATTTTTTTTTTTTTAAGGAAACTCTGTTTTTCTTAAGTACAGGGTGTATTTTTTTTGGTAAAATTTTAATATAAACTGAATTTGGCAAGATGACTTAAAAGTAAATATTTTGCCGAACATTTTTTTGTTCATCGAAAAAACTAAATATTTACCTTTGTTGTTTCTGAAATGTCGTAAAACACAAATACATTTTATATAGCTTTTTTTGAACCCACCCTAATGCACACACAATCACCACTTACATATATGCCACACATTGAGAACATACATAGATCAGGCCTTTCAAAATAATTACAACCTAAAACGAAGGTTGGGGTAAATACAAGAAAAACTTCAATAAAATAAAATAAGTTCACGCTTGTGTTGTTGTGCAGTCTGCGAGGCTATGGGCAACTGGGAATACCCTCACTTAAAGCTCAACTACACTACCAAAAGCAAGCGAAAGCGAAATCTCATCATTACCAGCAACAAAAAATAAATCAAATGAAGACTTTTTGCCAAAGTAGCGATTGAAAAAGAATATTAGAAGAAAGGATACAAAAAAATTATTTCGTCACTGTGTCAGAAAGCTTAAAGCTAAAAGCATCAAGGGATGGGTTGGATGGAAAAGGGCAGTTGATTTGTTTTGGAAATTTTTTTAATAATAATATGAAGTGAATTAAGCTAAATAGAATGCATGTAAAAGTCTATTAAACATTTGTCTCAAGAGTTCCGCGATGAGCAGTGGTCCAACTTTTTCAGAGCGCATAAACTTTATTGGTGCTCAAAAAAGTCGTCATGGCTTTAAAAATTTTTTTAATGAAATTTCGAGGACTTTTTAGATCCCGAGGTAGGTTTGGATCCAAAAACCACCCCCACGGATACATCCCTGTTATATACAAATATTGATTTTTAAAAGCTTTAATCGCAATATAAAAAATCTGAATTCGCTCTGCAAACCCCAAATAAAATCCATCCGATGCGTCGAATAATGTCTCACGCATATGAAGATGTCACCACAGCTAACGATGCGCCAACAACAACACCCATATCCCTCCACACACATGCCCTAACCCACTTACATACATACATACATACATGCATAGATAGTCATTGGTATGTTTTAATCCTCATTTCAAGGGTGAAATTAAGTACTCGACCGTGTCTAATGTGAATGGGCGATGATGGGCTAACAACATGCACGGGACTCACACACACACACACACACACACACGCACGTGTAAATTGCCATATGTGACTTATCTTAACCACTTTAACTTGTCATTTTTGGTACAAACATTCAAATACAAGTCTAAGCCCGAAAACCACTTGTACCCTGCCAACCATGATCGGATAAAAATCTGGATAATCATTGAGTCGCGCTTACCAAAAAAGAGGATAAAAAAGTGGGTAATTTTGTTCAGAGAGGTTCACTTTTTACCCATGTTGAAAAAATTTTTGCGTGTAAGTGTGAGAGCATACTTTTAGGCACTTGTCGTTTTCCATACAAATTCTAAAAATATTCGTTGGTGTTAGTAAAAATTTGTGAATTTTTGGAATCAGAGTTTCACCATGGTTAGCCATGGTTGGTAGGGTACATTTGCTATAACCCTACCAACCATGGCTAACCATGGTGAAACTCTGATTCCAAAAATTCACAAATTTTTACTAACACCAACGCATATTTTTATAATTTGTATGGAAAACGACAAGTGCCTAAAAGTATGCTCTCACATTTACACGAAAAAGTCTTTTCAACATGGGTAAAAAGTGAACCTCTCTGAACAAAATTACCCACTTTTTTATCCTCTTTTTTGGTAAGCGCGACTCAATGATTATCCAGATTTTTATCCGATCATGGTTAGCAGGGAAACTTACAAAAATTTACAAAGTGACTGTGCGCGTATTAGCAAACTCGCCTTGTACACTCACCTGACCTCACGAGGATCGTGCACAACGTAATCATGCATGTGTGTAAGTTCGCTTGCGTGTGTGTGTGTGTGTCATGCAATCCATTCATGAAATCATAATAGAATATTTGAATAGTTTTTGCTCGTCAATGTTTGATTGTACACCGATGAGTATTTATGAAGACATGGAGCTTGAGCTTGTACATATATACTTGTCAGTTAAGTTTTTGGTCTGTTGGGAAATTAAGGGTTGAACGAAACGAAATGCAATTTTTCAATTGTTGCATCTGCTTGCGTTAACTTTCTATATTAAAAATATTGGTTCAAAAAGCAATTACGATTATTTATATTGCTTTCAAGGCGGCGCAAACCCAGCGGGAATAAAACTGATTTTTTGCAAAGTCTCATGTGTGCCATGTGTGTGTGTGTCTCCTCGAGTTGGCAGTGTTGGGCAAAGTTAAGTGACAGCTATTATATTTTGTGGACGGTTCTGGATACCTAGACTATAAGTCGTAGAAGTTTTAGTCTTTCAACAACACAAAATCTCACTGATTTAAGTTTTTGAGATTTTCATTTGAATAAAAGAAATTGTGAAGTGATAAAAAACAAGCACTTTTCCAAAACAATCCCGAAACTATCGATCCCAAACAAAGTTTGGGAAGAGTGTATCAAAATATGCCCAACACTAAGGCAGTGTGGTATGCGTAGCTGTGTGTCAATCTTTGTCAAACAGAGGCTACTAGAAATATGTGTATTAGACTTTGCCGAATTAGATTTTTGAGAATGTCAAAAAAAAAAAACTACTTGCACACCCTAATAATAACTTTCAGCGGACTATCTTTACACACTTAATACATTTTGGGTCACGTTGGACCACATATCGGTCGATATCTCAGAAACTGATCGAGCTATAGGAATAAATAAAATCTTAAACTTTAACCTACAGGTCTAATAATATAACAGAAAAACTCCCATTCAGTTCCATTCTGCGGTTTTTAAGTGATGCGCGCGCAAACATACCGGCATGCAGACAAAAATTCTAAAAAACGGTTGATTTGGTTTCTATTACCTTAATAATGATCCGTGCTATGGATTTTTTTCAAATATCTGCTATGTACAGACATCCATCGATAATAACTCTTCGAATCCCGAACACATGTAAGCGTACAAAAAAACTTTTCGGGATTGAACACACTAGCGAATAGACTCAAAATTGCCTTGACCGCATTCTCCAGTGACTAAATCAAAATGCCATACGCTTAATTAATCATATTGGCATAAGCTTCAAGTAATTTTGAAAGTTGCATTGAATTTAAAATGTGAATCATGCAACAGAGAAAACTTTCAAAAATGCACTTTTTCAATAACATTTTTATATGTTGCTTGCAATTTTAATTTATGTATCAAATCAATAATATTTAGTCATCACTTTGTATAAATATTTCGCATAAAATCTTGCTTGTTTTTCAGTTGAAATGTTAAGAAAAAAGGAATTTGAAAAAATGTCAAAGGGAAAAAGTAAAAATATTGAAATCCAGCAGACACACAATAATGTCCCCAGAGTCTAAAATGTAGTTATGTGTCTATGTATGTATGTATGTTTGTATTATTCAACAAATCGCTGTTTTTTGCAATATTTCACCCTGAAAATTATGCTCAATTTTGCTTTTAAAATTTATATTTTGTATTTTCTCCTGTTTTTTTTCTATCTCACCCGCAGCGATCCGCCAATATTGCAAGCCCACAACAATACCGACATCATACTGCGCCTACCCATGGGCAAAAGGATTAAGGACATACGATGGCTGTCCGTGTGGTGTAGACGATTTACGGTAAGTAGATTTCTTTTTGCTTTCCTCATGCTTGCGGTTAAATAATGCTTTGTATTAGATATTTAAGTGAAAGTGGTTGAGTTTGATTAATAGGGAAATAAGGGGGAGAGGTGTTAGGTGACTTTTTTAAATGTTTTTGAAAATTATAGAAGAAATAAGAGTCTCTAATTGACCTAGAGTAGACTTGTCATCCTACCAAACGAAAAACAAGTAAGGAAGTCTAAGTTCGGGTGATTCGAACATTAAATACCCAGCGTTAGTTTTCAGAACGAGATACAAATACCATGACTTGGCAGTGATATAGGCCCTAGAATATTATTTGAAATTTTCTGTATGAAAAAAGGGGGCGTGGTTATCATCCGATTTCGCCCATTTTAAACACCAACCTGCCTTGGCCAGGAAGTAACCTCTACAACAACTTTCATGCAAATATCTCAATTTTTACTCAAGTTATCGTGTACACGGACGGACAGACGGACGGACGGACATGCCTTAATCAATTCCTCTTTTCAACCTAAGAACTTTCATATATGGAACTCTATATCTAACTCGATTATTTTGCGCCGTTACATAGTACCGTTATGTGGACAAAATTATAATACCCTTGTACTAGTACTAGTACGCTGGGTATAAAAAGATACGAATTCTAGTCATACTGTTTCGTAAATATTTTTTTTTTTTGGTTTTCCTGTTGCAACTTTTTATAAATAGTTTTTTATGAGCACCTAAAGGTAATCATAATCAAATTAAAATATAGTTTTATTGAATTTAATACTATTCTAGTTTAAACATCATTTCATGTCTGTCATAGTCAACTTAAAATACATTTTAGGTCTACGACAGAGTTTTAATTTTAAAATCACGGTTTGTGTCTATGGTTGTGCGATGACATAGCGCTTACTTCGAACTTGAGTTTGGCTTTTTTCGCTTATTGCTTAGCTATGGTATGGTTTGTAACTAAAATAGTTGACACAGGGTGACCGCATGAAACATAAACAAATTCTTCATGCCACAAACCAACTTCATTTTTTTCATAATAGGACCCTCTTACATTTCATTGTACATATGTATGTAGCTAAAATCTTTGCTTATTTCGACTATGATTGACCAATATTTTAAATGCCTTTTCAAGCTAAGTAAAGATTTTAATTAAAATTTGTACTAAGCAACGACTAGGTATTTCAAATTAAAAAAAATAATTTGAGTTTAGGGAAATTCTAATAAAATTTTTATGATTGAAGGTCAATAATAATTCAAGCGGAAAACGCTAAACTTTTGTGTTTTCCATATTAGGATTTCACGCCGTTTGCTCGAAAATTGTGGATTTTAAGAACAAACACCCATAACTTAAGTCCATACATTTACACTAAGATTTCAACTTCCAGAGCGCTCTACTGAAAATTCAAAAAAATTTGCTTGGTAGTTTTGCCTTATTGCCACAGATGTACAAATTTTATTCCCTACAAAACTTTACGAATTATTTAGCTAGCAAATATCAAAACTTTAGTGAAAAAAAAAGGTTTTTCTTTGATTTTGCTATTTTGTTATTAATGAACCAACTTTCGTTGTAAATAAAAAGTTTTGTAATAGTTTCTCAAACAATTCCTACACCTTTTTCAAACTCAAATATGTACTTGGGAATAATCAATACCTGGAATTCTTAGTGCATATCGAAAAAATTGGCAGCGCCATTAACCACAAAAGTGGACACGGATTCTTGGCATAATTGGCTGAAGCGCCTAAAAATATGCAACAACAATGCCAATTCACGCAACTCAAGCAAACCAATTTCTTGGGGGTTAATGCGTGAACCGCGCCCATTTTCTGATGCATTTATATATGTAAAAGTTTGCACAGCTTAATTTTATTTAATAATTGATTTCTTTAATCACAAATTACTTTCATTTTATTTATTTCAAAAAATTCGCGTGTACATAAAATAATTAAATAGAGCTATCGTAGGAAAAAAAAAGAATTGAATGAACACAAAATAAGAAACGGAAGTTTGTGTTTTTCTGCGGTGCAAAAAGGGGGCCTGGCATTTAAGGAAAGAATAAAAGATGGCGTCGTGGTTAAATAAATTACAGCAGACATTTTTGATTAACTCAAGTGTGTACATTCATAAGTGGGAGTGTGTGTGTGCGTACGATGCGGGTGTATGTACATATATTCTCAGGCAAATAAATAAATTCCTTTGCATGCGCAGTTGGCATGCTCCAAGTACACGGTGAAAAATATAAAAAGAAATTTTAAAATTTTTGTAATACATACATATGTACATACATACATGCATACATTCATACATACTATCTATGTATGTACATATGTATCTAGTACATTTATACGACCAAGCCAAAGTTGGTGAAAAAATTAAAATGTTCTCTCTTAACCACAATTTTCGACATCAGCAATAACAAAAAAATTTTATTTATGAAAGCTTATATAAAAATAAAATTAATATATGTATAAACTAAAACTAAAGCAGCACTAGCAACAGAGGCTATCGGCTGAAAAAAAATAAAAAAATTTAAATTTTTTAAATTAAGTTTTAAATCGAAACCGCACAAAATTAAAAGTGATTTGAATTGGAGAGCTTTGGAGCTTACAGTTTGCAAAGTTGCTTAAAAAATTACTTTTTTCAAAGCTTAGTCCGAATTTTTAGTCGTGCTTAAATCTTTCATACATTGCAAGTCTGTACAAATACAGCGTACCTATGTATAACGTAATCAGTTTTAGCTTCTCATCACAGCATATCAACGTGGTGAATATTTGTATGTGCCATCTGGAAAGCAGTGTTGCCACTACAAAATTATTTCAGAAGATTACAACTGAAAACTTCTTAAAAAGGGCAAAAGTCCGCTGTTACTTTTTATTTTAAGTGAGTGCTACTTTTTGAATTGTTTTGTTTGTTTATTTTACTTCACCTATACCAATTGTAGGCTCCTCAATAGTTGCTTCTATGAATTTGAAATTCAGGTAATTTCGTCCTTGAACCCTGGGTTTTCAAACAGTTACAATGGACACAAAAACCTGCTTCAGCTGGATGCTCTAATTTATGTAAAGAACAAATTTTTAACGCACTAATCTTCTGACTTCAAAAGAATTTTATAATAATTTTTTTTTTCTGGTCACCCATTTTAGCTTCACATTTCCCCTCCGAAAATAAGTTCATTTTATATTCAACACTGGAGATGTTGGGGAAATTATGTACCACGCTTTCAAATATACAGAGATGGGCATATGTATGTACATACATACATACATATGTACATATACATACATAAATGCGCGCGCATATTTCTCCATATTTGCTTTCTTTTGTTGGAGTTAGCTTATGTAGGAATACAAACATACATATGAACATATTAATATGTATATATACTCATTCCTATTATTAGGTATATATTATTTATGTTTTAAAATAAATATGGGTATAATACCATTTATGTTTCCAGAAAAACAACAACCGCCAAAATATATTTACAACGCATAATAAGCATAAAGTTTAAACACATACATATATGTATATCGGATAAAACTAGAATTAGTATTATGGGAAGTATATAAATTAACATTTGAACAGAAGAAGAGATGGTTTGAGAGAATAAACGCAGAGCCCTTATTCTGTTTTTGTATTCGAAAAGCTTTTCTATTCGAAAGCAAACATCGATTCTAATTGCAAATCGCTACTCTGCCGTTCGTTCGAATTTACTTTAGAAGAGATTCGATATAGTAGGCATCAATGTATCACAAATTTCAAACAGAAAGCGCATTACAAAAATATAATTACGGGGTAAGACAGTGCTGAGGGCAAGCATCTTAACTACCAGGCGTGCAGTAGCAGGTTATTTTTGTTAGATAAAATTACAATTTTCGGAAATATACAAATACTTATAAACTAAAATGGTTGTCTGTCGGTGGAGCACGAATCGCTCGAAAGCGAACGAAATTTCGTTCGAATAGAATTACAGAGTAGAGACCCAGATGATATGTGCAAAAAATTCAAATAAATAAAAAGATTAAGTCTAGGTATGTATTCGACTTGAAGTTTGGTCAGGGTTACAAGATTTTAATTTTCGGAGATTCCAGTAGTGTTTTAGGTAGTCTAATGTGATAGTTAATGATGAGGTATTTTCAGATTGGCCCAGCAGAAGAAAGAGAGAACACCTGGGTCTCCGAAGAGAAAAGTCGATCGCAAGATTTCCAGAAAATTGTCAAGTAGTGCCATCCGTTCGCCACCTACCTAACTATTTTGCATCAAATGGTGCGTTTTCGTTGGTTGCTGAGCTGCCCATATGAGCTTGGTGTTTATTCTCATTTTGAAGTAGTTTGCAACTAGTTCGTTTGACTGCATTGCGATTACATCGTCTTTGTTGAACCTGCTCGTTGAAAAGTTCATAACACTAATAAACCTTGCTAAATGTACATATGTACATTTGTTTGTATCGATATCCTACGTGTTCGTAATGCACATACGAGTATGTATACATAACTGTTTATATACTTTTGTTGTCGTTGCATGTTTATACCTGTATTTGCGAATGTAGGTGGGTGGCTTGCATAAAGTAAATGAGAATTTTCGGCAACAATTTCGCTTGGCTGTGTGCAAATATGTGTGGGTGTGTGTGTATGTATGTGTATTTAATGTTCAAACGTTATAATTATTTTCGTGCAAAATCTGCATATTTATAACTTTTGTCAACTTCAGTGCATTTACTTTACATTTAATGGGTTTCTCCGCCTTTGCTCAAGTTTTTCACGAAATAAATCATGAACTGGAAAAAAATTTAAAGTTTTCATACAAACAAATGTACAAAGAATTACATTTTACGATAGATCAACGACTTGCATTTAAGAGAGAAATACAAGTACAGCGGTGCTCAAATAAATAGCACACTTTAAGTTGTTCACCGCATTTGTTTTTGCGTTTAACTTTTCTATTGTAAAATATCTTAACTAAAAATTTAAAAAATTTAATTTCTCGTTGTTTCTGTCTTGCAAACAGGTTGATTTTGGTGAAGTCTTTATCCCACCTAATCTGGATGTACCCAAACCACGAGTGCTGCCGGAATTCAAACGTTTAGCACATGGCCTACGTTCAAGCAATATAAGCGTCTTGGATGCCAAAACATTCTACATACCCAATCTGCATTATGATGGCGCTGGCCCGGATGCATATTTTTGGGTTGGCAATGGTAGCGAGCCCAATATTATGGGTGTTAAGGTGAGTTGAAATTATATTGATATTTAGTTATAATAATGGTGCATTAATAATAATATTTTAGGTACCAAATGAGGTGGGCTCACTGGAACCGTTGCGCGGCTATCAAGGCGAAGATATCGAAATACAATTACCCGGTACATTGACCGTTTACGACATTGATTGGTTGTCGGTGTGGTGTGTGGAGTATAGACATAATTTTGGTCATGTTTTCATACCTAAAGATTTGGATGTGCCACCGGCGTTAGGTCAAACTAAAATAACGGTAAATTGTCTATTTGATTACTTTTTATTCGATTTTAGTTAATGTTTTCCCCTCATTACCATTTTGTATATAAGAAATGCTTACGTATAGTGCGTCTCATAAATATAGCACACTTAGAATTGGCATATTTTAATAATTTTATATAATATCATTCGTGTTTCACAAATTTTTATTTTATTTTTTTGTTTTATTTTTTTTTTACATTCCTTTATGTATTTTATTTTATTTTATTTTGTTTTATTTTATTTTATTTAAGAATATATGTATTTAAACTACTCTTAAGTCACATGTTTGTAAGAAACATGTCAGTTATGGGTGTGCTATATTTATGGGCTTGACTATGTCTAAATATGTACATGTGTAAATACATACATATGTATAAACATATGCATCATTGTTGTTGTAGTTACTCATATTTGTTTAATGTATTTTTAATGATTATTTCAGTTTCAAATCATTTTTCATTGCATTTTTCTTTTGTTGATATCAATTAACACATTCTAAGCCGTTTTGTTAATCGTCATACAACAACAACAACAACAACAAAAAAACCATAAAACTCATTAAACATTATATTCTTATCTTTCGTATGCATTAGCCTCCATGGTGGTATACACCTGTAAGTATTAGTTTAGCTTACCAAAAGCGTTTGTAGTTCACTCATAAAACCTTTAACAAATAATTACACGTCAAAGATGTCTAAATTGTTTATAATCATCATACGATATTAATTAAGTTTTTTGGTTTATTGATATGTTTTGCAGACTACCACAACGCCACGCCCCGTTTACGCTAATTGCCGTGAAATTATACCCAACAAATTGCAAGTGAAATGGGAGGTTCAAGGCGAATACATACAAATCGAATTGTTTGGACGCATCACCGAGGATCAGTACATGGCATTTGGTTTGTCGGGCGCGAATGGACGTGCACAAATGTCACAATCCGATGTTGTTGTTGCATTCTATGATACCACCGCACGCGTCTTTCGCGCCGAAGACTATTACATCTCTGATTTGGCACAATGCGATGGCAAGCATGGCGCATGCCCCGATGAACGTATCGGCGGACGGAATGATGTTGTTGTTTGTATGTTATTTTGTAATATTTTTGACACATTTTTAGGGTTCCATTTCGAGTTTTTCGTGCTCCTTCAGCCACATTTAGATTCCCCCATTTGCTTTAATTTGGTTTCATCCCTACTGATTCTCTTTATCTCGCTTTTTCCCCAGTGAGCGGTGAACGCAAAAATGGCGTGACCAGCATACGTTACAGACGATTAATACAAACCAATGAGCCAGTTTATGATTTCGCCATACCGATCGATCGTGAAGTTTCCGTGATTGCAGCAATTGGTCCGCTGAACAGTCGCAAGGAGGCAAATGCACATTCGCATACCGGCACCGATCACACCGTCGACGATGTGCGCATTAATTTCTCAACGAGGGTAAGTCCAAGATCTGTACATATTTATATCTCCTAATTCACGTCTGCATAACTCCCTAATTTTCTTACAGAACGATCATTCGTGCAAGAACTCGCTGTATAGCATTAAAGACGAAAGCGGTCCCACACCTTGGCCAACACGCAAAATCGACAATGCGACCGTCTTTACAGCGCGCATCGGCCCCACTGGTGGCAAGCGTGGCTATACGCCAATTACCGGCATACCCTCATGGGGTATTGCTTGGTACTTGAACGACTTGTTGATACCAGAAATTACGGTGCAGCGTGGGAAAACTTATGAGTTCTATGTGGAAGGCGGTGATAATCCCGCACAACCAGCCAGGTAAGCGTGACCGTAGGTGGGGGTGAACACAATTTTATTATTTATGGAAATCTTTTATTTTTTCACGTAGATACCATCCATTCTATATCACCGACTCACCTGAGGGTGGGCTCGGACAAAAGTTTGGACTTGAATTAAGCAAACAAAAGACTTATGCCGGCGTTGAATTCGATACGGATGGCAATCCCTCACCGACTGCTGGTATGTAACCAAGTTCTTAGTTTAAATATAAAACTGCACTCTGAGATTCAAACTTATTCTTTTTTACTTGCAGTTGGTCGGTACTGCGAATGGGTGCATCGCACTGTAGATCGTTCAGCTGAGATCGAAACCTTTGAGGAGTATATGAAGACGGTGATGCTAGAATGTGACGTAGGTGAACCGGGTTACCTAAATTGGACTGTGCCGCTAGATGCGCCTGATCTGCTGTATTATCAGGTAAGATTTCAGCGTATTTGCCCAGAACGGCCAAGTCCGCCTGTCTGGCAAACGAGGCCCGCACTTTTAGGGAAGACATCGCTCTTCTTACTTGCTTTATTTTTGTTTACAATATTTTAGGCAGACCTGTTAAATAATGATTACTAATCGTTATGATTACCGCTTTGATTATTTATTTTCTTGAGAATCCATTTAATCATTGATTACCATTAATTTTAATTTTCAATGATTATTTCTTAATTAACACGTTGACTGCCAACTACGATATAACTCGTAGGTCCTTTTTCTCCTTTAAAAAACATCATTTTTGATGATACCAATGATCTAGAAATAGAGTTTTTAGTAATATAATGTGAAAAAAATCAAAATGTCATTTTTGGCCAGTTTTCTGAAGATGGCCTTGGCGGTCAACGTGTTAATTAAAAAATATTCAAAAACAAATCATGGTTTTCACGATTATTGAAAATAATCAGAACTAATCAAAAAAAGTTGTTTTTGATTATTTTTTCTATACATTTTTTAGATTAGTTTTGATTACGATTTAATAATGGAAACATTTTTTTTTTTATTTTCTTTACTTGCAATTAATCTGATCTTTTCTTAAAAACAATTAAAATAAGCATGACCAATTAAAACTCCGTCTAATCAATTGGTTACTAATTACTAAATCTGATTTTAGGCATCACAGAAAAATGTATTTTGATATAAAAACATTTAGAAGGTCATCTTATAATTCGTATACAAATCAGTGGTCGGCACAGACACTCTGCAATAGGTCCAAATAGCTCCTTAAATAAAATATGAAATAAACTAACTGCGGTTTGCTCTCAGGTTAAAAGCCGATTGTGTCGGTGTAAAAACCGAAGTTCGACTCTCAAGAGAGTGTATGCCGACCATTGATTCAAATAGCAAATCTCATATTCCTTACAGCTGACGTTTTCATTAAAAATTGCAAAAAAAAATTATAATTATTGGTTGACTAATATGTATATGTAAATTTGTAATATTTGTTGTTGTTTTGTTTCAGTGCTTCACACATCAAAATCTTGGCTGGAAAATAAACGTGATCAATGCCAAGGATGCATCGGCTGCGTTACAAATAACAATCACAAATACGATTGTGTACACAATTTCAACACTTTTTAGCCTGTTTGTGACGCAAAACATTTTCAGTTTGTCAATAATTGCCTGATAGTCCATAAGCTTAAATGAAAACAAGCAGTTTAGTTGTTAAATACAAAAAAAAGTGTAGAAACGTAAATGAGCCGAACGAAATGTGCAAAATTTTGTAGAAAAATGTGCTGAGTAAATTTTCACTTTTCACTTCAATTCACTAACACATACATATGTACATATCTAGCTCTAACTTAAGAAGAAAAATGGCATATCTCTACATAGTGCATATCTGATGCTTTTCATTATAAACATATCCTGCTTAAATCAATGAAGGACTATTTTGTCCTATCTATCAATGGGAAAATTTGTTTTTGTATTTTGAATTATTGAAAATTATTACACTACAACATATCTATTCAATTCATATTAAACTATACCTCCGAAAAATTAATGTAAACATATATAAAATGATCATATTGAATTTACTCAGTGCTGCTCACATTTGCACATTTGTGTTTTTGGCACATACTCGCATAGCTCACACTTGAAGCACTTTTTTTCAAACAAACTGAAACTGTTTTTGCAAAAACCAAACAACCAGGCTAATATCATCTAAAAACATATCTTGACAATAATTTTAAGATCATAATTAAACTAATATAAAATAAAAAACGGTTGAATTTGTGTGCATGATTGTTGGATGTTCAGCGAATGTATGCGTTAATAGTAGCTGTACATACTATTCACAAAGTACTGTACTTACATACACACTTACACACATACTAGGGGTGTTCTTATTTGTAGTTGAAATTTACATTATTCTTGTGATGGTATTTTTTTTAAATTTTCGACTCAAATTCTGGAAAAAAATGTATTTGTTCCCTTTTCACACAAATTCCAATAAAGCGATTCTCATGAAACTCTGTACACATATTCTTAGTGGTATTAGAACTAACATAGGATACTTTTTATTACGGAAAGTAGATCAAGGGCCCTATTTACCACCTATTAAAAAAAAAGATAAATATTTTTCAGGCGGTTTTCTTAAAATTTGACACTTTGGTAGCGCTTATCCAACTTTGTATTCGGTTATTTCGCTTAGAAGTCATATAGATCGAGTTCTTAGCAATTTTAAAAAAGTGAACAGCACTCTAAGAAGGCCGAACATAGTTCGTGTGCCGTTGAAAGTATTTGCCGATCACTGAGCTGAATAAAAAAATATATTTCCTGCTTCAGCCGTTTTTCATTTCTATCAAACGTTGTGCCGTCGGTTTAAAATTTGTATTAAAAAAGTTTACAAAAAAGGAGAAAATAATGAAAATAAAAACACCCCTAATACAAACATATATACATACATAATTCACTAATGAACAATATATATATACACTTAGACGCATAGTGTAGGAGAAAAGATAAAATCTGGATTGTCACAGCCGTTGGCACTTACAAGTTGCAAACTTTTTTGTATTTTGTAAAACAAAAACTACATAACAAGCAAAATTAAAAAAAAAAAAAACAAAACAATAAAATTAATTTAATATTTAAAATTTAAAACTATGTAAAACGTATAAATCAAAAATTTAATTTTTTTCTGCTAGCATTTTTATTGTAATTATTATTGGTCTGTTGGTTTTTATAAATATTATATGTATATAGATTTATATAAGCAAGAAGCAAGAAGCAGCATGAAGACGATGATGAACTTTGTATATTTGTGTATTTGATAGAATGATAAATACTTTTTTATATAAATATTTATGTATGTATAATGAATAATGTATTATGCAAGAGAATTTTTTTTAGCAACTAAGCAGACAATAAATGATGACGCAAGACAATAATGAAGGAGTCTAGATACTTAGTTAAACAGAAAATTTCATAAAAAAAAAGAAATTAGTAAAAGCAAATGTAATGCTTAGGCAAATTGCAAATGCATAAATGTATAGAAAATTTGTTCAATTATCTAAAATAAAAACAAAAAAAAAAAACACAAAAAAAAAATTTTACAAAAAAACGAATATGCTAAACAAATTGTAACAAGAGATAATAATGTTAATGTGAGACAATAAAATATTCATAGAACAAAACAAAAAAAAAACTATTTAAACTTACTGTAATTAATGTATTTTAACTTAATACATGTATATTAGAATAAAAAAATAAAAAAAGCACTTAAGTTTGTTATGCAAGTTTCAAAAACTTGCATTGCGCTGCTTAGAACAAGTTATTTTTTACAAAATCGTCACCCAATCTACATACGTACTAACATTTATATATACTCGTATATAAATAAAAAAAAATATATATTTCACTATTAAGTTTGTTTGCGCTACTTTGTTACATTTTTTTAAATGCCCTTGTACAGCTGTGATGAAAAAAATAGCACTGAAATTCGTGGATTCGGCAATGGTTACACTATTGTGTCACAAATTAGCAGCGTAGATAAAGAAGGAAATTATGACAACAGTCGTTCACATCTAAGCAGTCTTGTAAGGCAAATTCTTTCGTCAGACGATTGTCTATAATCTTTTAGATTTTGAGGTTTCAGCAATTTTATGGAAATTTGTGTACGTTTTTGAATTATTATTTTTATTTTTTCGGTTGTTATAAATGAAATATGTACGAAACCATGTAAATTTTAAAATCCCACAAACAATGACTCTTTGAATTTGGGTGCTATTTTTTTACTCCAACACTGTAGTTTTCAAGTTAAGCCTATATTATCCCACTGTTGTTCAAAAAAAGTTATTAAATTAAGGATTTGTAGTGTCTTATTTGAGAAAAAATAAAAAACAACTATACCATTTTTTTTTTTTGATGTGCTCAATAAAATTATGAAATTTTACTTTTCTTTTAATTTTACAGCTGCGTTTTTTATTTCAAATGCGAGTTTAAATATATGATTTTACGAAGGTCAAGTGAAATTCGAGTTGAAAAAATTTTCCGCCATTTTTCGTTTTACTTCAAAG
Organism: Sphenella marginata; assembly: GCA_951509765.1. Lineage (NCBI taxonomy): Eukaryota > Metazoa > Arthropoda > Insecta > Diptera > Tephritidae > Sphenella > Sphenella marginata. The sequence goes on along the minus strand of OX608079.1, from coordinate 120,842,598 downwards.
TCTAGCAGGAAGGTGGGTTTTTTGAACGATAAATTCGATATAAGTTAACAAAACTATTTACCGAACACCGACAATTTCGTGTACGCGAATTCTATCGAATTACGGTACTTTTTATCGAGTTTGAAAATTTTTAATTTATTATACATATAAATTAAATTTTTGAAAAAAAAATTGTTAACACGGATTTTGAGCTGTAAATTAAATTTATCGGCCTGATGAACACAGGTATTTCAAAACTTATAGAAATTATTTTTTTTAATGTAATATTTTTTTATTGGATAAACTTGTATCTTATATTAAAATCCAATTATTTGTTATATACTTTATATATATATATATATATGGCGCGATATACAACAGTTATATCATTAACCTCCTAGGAGATTTTTGCGCCGAGCTTCTCTTCCAATTTGTGGTGTGCCGCTTTGAAATTTTTTCCTACAAATTGGCGGGACCTACGGTTTTTCGCCGACTCCGAACGGCATCTACAAAGCAGATGAATTTTTGCTGAGAAGCCTTTCATGGCAGAAATACACTCGGAGAGTTTGCCAAACCACTGCCGAGGGGCGACCCCGTTTTGAAAAAACTTTTTCAAACTACTTTTTGATGTAACCTATACCAGGGCTCGAACCCGGACCTTCGGTGTGGTAGGCCGACAACACTACCTCCACACCACGGTGGCCGCCAAGTATATGGTTATATACTTTAAGGTCACTAAAAAAAATCGTTCACTTTTTTTAATTTTAACTATTGGAGGATAGCGTCAACCCCATCCCGGGATTATAAAAATGAATAAAGTTGGCAACCATTGCATTAATAGAATTTTCATGAAGAAATCTTGACTATTTTGTTAGCGATTGACGATGCCCGATTTGTCACATTAAAATAAGAGTGATTAAAATAAAATATTTCTCGTTAGCCGTAAAGCGACTATCGATAATTTGAGTGTCGATCAAAACACGTTTTATTTCCATTTAAAGAAGTCCATTCCATTTATTGACAGATTATGTTATGCTTAGTGCAGTAATGAAACACATTTTATTATTATTCCCAACCGATTTTTCTTTTGGTAAGAGCTTAGCGACTAATAACAAAATTTTTTATTTTTTTTTTCAAAATTTTTGTTTGCTGATTTTTTATTACTTTCCATTCAAAAATGTTGTTAAACAAGCAACAAAAAAATTTTAAACATCAACAAAATGAAGATTAAAACAACAACCTCGGAAAAAATTTCATTCTCCAAATAAGAACTTTCCCGCTTAGCCTATAAATAACGCTGCTTTAATCTTTTTCTTTTATAGTTTTGTTGAAATTGGTTAGTTAGGCAGTTACTTCGGCTTCAATAGAAACGCACAAGTTTACCAATGCAAAAATGCAAAAAATTTCAACAAATAGTATATGTCGTGTGTATGAAAAAAAAATTATAATTAGAATACAACAAAAACTAAAATACATACATACAAACATAAATGAAACCTATGAAAAAATATAATAATTAAAAAATGTTGAAAAATTCGCACTACGAGCCAGTTAAGCGTAAGAAATTAATAAAACCTAACTGCTATAAAACATACAAACTTAGCAAACAGAGGCGTGGCCAGGTTGTTGGAAAGGGAGGGCTACGCCGCACAAACCACACACACACAGCTGTAAATAACTTCACAAAATATATTCAAACGCAAATTCTTGTATATGAACTATTAGCTTGTATATACATAGGAGCATATCCGATGGCTGAGTGGGAGATCGCATAATTTCGAAATGTTAAAAAAAGTGTCCGATTTTGATTGAAGAACGTTCCAACACGGAATGTTGTTTTTTTTTTTCAAGAACAAGCTATGTAGTAGGCTAAAAATGTATTGTATTTTGTTTGAGATAGTGCTGATTGTTTAAATTCGTTTTGAAATATTTCAATATTGGCTCAGTTTGGGACATGATACAATTAACAGGTAACCGCATCAGAGTTGCATTTTTTATTTTTTTTCATTCGAAGTGGTCTTCCGATTGTCAATAGTTGCGTTCCAGTTTGCTGACCTGGGTCGGGTCACGGTCATAATTTAACAGGAACGATGCGGGTCAGCTGCATGAGAGTTGTTTTTGTAAATAAGTGTGTATACATATGCATGTTTGTGCCACTAAGCAAATAAGGGTTGGCTGTCAAAAAATCTACTACAAAAAAAATCTACTACTACGGATCAGAAACTGACCCAGAAAAATATCAAGATCACAGCGTTGTTGTTGCATTTACATGCAAAATTTTATACAGGTCTGGGTTTGTGTTTAACTGGAACACGCCAAATGTCTGTTTATATTTTTGTTTTGTTTACATTTTTGTTTTGTTTACATTGAGCAATAATTTTTTAATTTATAATTTTTCGGTTTATTACACTAAAATACAATTCAAAAAAGTGTTTGTTCAATGGGAAAAAGATGTTCACAAGTGAAACGATAGGAAAAAGTTATTTTGCAGTTCTCAAAAGGAAGAGGCTTCAGGTTCTAACTAAAAAGATTTCCGATTTTGGGGGAAGCACTCAACCTATCACATCTTTATAATTAATATATCACCGCCACACTTCTAAAACTAACCACGGAACTCGCAAAATAACATAAATTTGCTGTAAAAGCATTAATTTTCATTTCTTACATTTTTGTGCACATGTAAACAATAACAAAATGTCAACTTCTTATATGAAAGCTGAGTAATGTTGGGTGCCTTAGTGTTATTGCGCTGATATCGCTGTACCATTTCTAAAACCATTGAAAATTTATATATAATATTAAACTATGAAAAAGTTTGGCTTTGAACTCGGTGTTTCCTAAACAGGAGCAAAAATGGGTTTTCTTATAATTTTTAGGTTAGGTTTAGAGTTCGGATTCCTTATCTTAAGATTGGTGGTGCTTTCTAAACTGCGCTACCACCAAATTGATGCCTGCCTTTGTTCTGAGCAAAAATACAATCGAGCAGTGCCAAAACAATACTATGCGCAATTGCTTTAACACATTGCGCTGATACCGGCAATGCGATTTATTCATGGTATCAGCGCAACAAACTTTGCAGCAATAACCAGCCATTATTTCCATCACTTTGACACAAGAAATTGTTGACAATTTACCGACCAGCAAAATACATAGCAGGGTTGCTTTTTTTTATTCCTGCGTCTACCTGTTTATTGTATCATGGTTTGGGATGGAATGTTCTGCGAACAAATTTTGAGTTGCCGCATTTTTCAAAAATATTTAGTAAAAGTGTGATCTAACACCCAGCCGTAGTTATAAAAATACATTCCTAGGATACTTACATATGTACTACATATATAGTACATATTATTAAGGACAATAAGATTTTTTCCAGTTTGTAATTTAGTAAATATTGCTCAAAAAATTCATAAACATACCATCAAAATGAAACACGAAAAAACAAAAACAAAAATATGTATGTATTAAGATTAACAATTTAGCTGTAATTTAATAATATTCGAATATGTTTAGACAGATTTTTTAGATAGCTCTATTGTTCTCATTCAACTCACTCACTGTGAATATTTGCTAACTACTTAAAATACAAAAACAAAAAACAAAAATAATAAAATGTAATAAAATAAAGGAAAAACATATTACAACTGAAACAAACTCCAATTACCTTAAATGAATAAAATAAATGGAGGCACTCCATATCAAAAGCAAAAAAAAAAAATTAAAAAAAAAAAACATCAAAAATCAGATTCAATTATGTCGAATGCATGCAATTTTTCACTCTTCAAATAAGAAACTAACGGTAGAACACATACTCACCTATACATACATACATACATATAAAGAAAACAACAAACATTTGTAAGTTTGACAACGCGTTGACAGATGATAGCCCATTCAGTGAGACGTACAATTATTTGGAATACTCGTTTTTATTCATTTGATATAGTTCAAAGCCAAAATGTTTTCTAACCCCAAAAAGGATTCACAAGTCATTTGGTTACGCTGATGTTTTTAGAAGAGGGTGTCTTGAATATAGATCGAAAATATTTATTTTTCCCATCAAACGCCCTAGAAATTCTTTATTCCCCCAGACTTCACCTCTTTTCCGATCACTGTTCCTTTGTTCCAACAACCACCCCATACATGATCTGATTGATTTCTCACTACGGACTAAACAGAGAGAAATAGCTGTTGGCACCAAATTACAGTCCGGCAAGGTTTATGATGGCATTTTCAGGCTTCAGTGTGTTTATTTGAGGACTGGGTGGAAGATCAGCCTCACCGAACAGAGTTTTACTCTATTTGATGTTTTCTATGACAGAACACGAGTCCACCTAAGACGCCGACTACTTACACTTCATACATTTAAATATATTTACGATTGGACTGTTATTTTTAGAACTAGTTCGAGTTAGTACATTTTCAGCTTAGTTGGGGTGCATTGAAATCAAATCGTGTCATAGAGCATGTTTGAAAAAAAAAAAAAAAAAAACTCTGCATTACACACACACGTCCCACACTTACTCACAAACTTGCATGAAATAAACTTTTATTAAAACAACATTAACAATAAGAAAAATTACAACAAAAAAATAAAAAACAAAAAACGTTGTTCGGCTCAAAATTTTGCAAACATTTACATATGTGCAAAACTCAAAAAGCAATTAATTGTATTCAAAATTTATTAAGAAATGAACTTTCGATAAATTTCAAATAAAAATTGAAAAAAAAGTTACAAATAAATAAATAAACAGAAAGTGATTACAAACAATACAATAAAATGGTTATAAACACATTGCATCTGTCTTATATTAAATGTAATACAAAACAAAACAAAATTATTGAAAATAATAAATAATAATAAAAAGAAAATTGTTTTCAACTAATGTGTAATTTTTTAAATATAATGGTGAGTATCAAGTTTTCAATTTCAAAAAAATATGTGGGCTATACAGTGAGTACAGAGTGGAAATCTGCTAATCATAACAGACATGCTAGTCCCTCCCTGTGTAAGGTGCTAGCACCGGAGGCTAACGGATTCATATCTGTCAAGGGACGGCGAATATCAGTATTACATTCCTTACAGAGCAAAATATTTCTACAACAATAATTTATTAATAGTCACGCGAGCACAGTAAGTTTAAATGTTATTACAACAAAAACAAAGTGTTTTTTTTTTTACATTTGTATTCAGTTCATTTATCTTTATTAATCATAGAATTCAGTAAATTTAATTACAGTTTTCCTTTTGCTTCAAGTTCTAAAGATATTTAATATACATAAGTATTTATTATTTAAATTTATATTTTGTTTTTCGAAATTTTTTTATTTTTAACATGATAGTTATTATTAAATTTATGCGTACAATAAAAAAAGAATTATTTTGAATAGTTAAAAAAAATATTTAAATCTAAAAAGGAAAAAACCGAAAAACTTAAGTTTTTTAAATTGTAAATACTTTATTGTGAAAACTTGTTTACAATAAATTAAACACGCTTATTGCATATGGCTTAGAAAAGAGCTTTTTCTTAATAACACAACGCTACGTTGAAAAATTAAAAAAAAATATTAATTTAAGTTATTTCTTTGCAAAATTTCCAAGTATGCAGTATTTAAAAAAAAAAATTTAACAAAACCGTAAATGAATTCGAACGCAATCAACACGGTTTTTGAATTTTCAGTTTCGTTAGAGTTTAACCATTTTACACATGCATCCAAATTTCGATTTTAAATGCTACATAAATTTATAAATCATTTACTTCAATTAGCAATTAAATTTACAATTTCAACCGCCATGTTCATGAAAGCAATTTAAATGAAAATTATATTTTTTTTAAATACTTTTATATGAAATCTAAAACCGTTTAAAATTAGTTGGCATTTAAACTGCTTTCGTAAAGTTGGCTGCAATGATTTTTTACAATTTCAGTTGCGCATGAAGCTACATTTAGATTTTTGTTTAAATTTAGTTAAAGTATACCATTTCTAGTTGTATATATTCTCGATTTTTGTTTTTTTTTTTTTTGTATATTTAGTTATAAATTATATCAATTTACGTAATCAATTCTTTCAAATAACGGTGTAGAAATTTTTTTAGTATATGTTGAAATTGTTTAACATAATTTTTTAAAAACTAAATGACTAATAGAGTCACCGCGAAAGTTAAAACAGCAAGAAATCTAAAATATTTAGCTGTCTGCTTTGCTTAATACCTACTGTACCTATTCTATGACTAGAGATCGGAATTATTTGCAAAGTTATGCGCCTGAAAATATGCACTAAAGAGAACTTGTGTTAGTCGTAATTGAAGGATTCTACTACAGGATGTTTGACTGTCGGCCACTTCAAGCAAAGCATGATGACGTGACATGACTTCGCTCAGCTCCTACTTCAATTCACGTGTAAACACTGCGAACTTCAGAAAAATTATTTGAAAACGGCGAAATTAAATGTATGGAAGTGATTTTCCACTTAAAATTAATGACGTGTAGTTTCACTTAAATACAATTTTGAATGATGATGAAAAAACAAAAAAATATCACTTAATAATCAGCTATGTTAAATAAAATAGTACATACTTTTAGGCGCATTGTTGGCATATAATCCGAAGTCTAGCTATAACCTATTTATTGAATAAGTATCAAGCAAGTATGCACAAATGCATCAGGCTTAAATATCTACACAGGTATGTAGCTAAGATCACGTAAAATGAATCACTTTTTCGCCACATAAAGTAATGTATAAATTATTGTAAGTTTTCATAAAATATTCTTAAAACTAAAAAGAAGACTTTCATGACAGACTTTCATTTGAAAAGGCGAACATGATCTTCAAAACCAATTTACTGTGTGGATTAGAACGCAATCATTCATTATTTTCTACTTTCCTTTATATGGGGAGAAAGTGATTCCTTTCACTACATTCAAACATAAGTGCATTCATTCATGTATGCAAATCTTGCTTTTCATTGACTGCTCTGAGCAACAATTAGTGGTGACATAACCATATAAAATAGCTGATAACAACATATGTAATAAACTAAATTAATTAGCTCTCCCCATATTCCACTACCTTATCAATTTCGTTTTCAATTGTGACAATGTATCGGCATATATCGCACCCTAAATCAAAAACAGTCACAACTCAAAATTTTTTTAGGTCGCTTTCTTGGCATAGATTGCCTAATAAAAAGTAGTGCAGCCCATGATCCAACCATAACAGGTCGTAACAGTTCAACAAACATACAAACACACAAAAATTTTCAATGTATTTTGTTTTTGTAATTTGTGGGTTAATAGTCAAAATCGTACTGAAAAATATTTTTATTGTCAAAATTCGAGAAAAAAATAAAAATCAGCTGGCCTATCGACACGACCTGTATATTGGGTCATGGTGCAGCCAATACATACAATATTTTTCTTTTTGACTATTATCGTTACTCTTTAAAGAGCACAGTGGTGTCAAATTTTTAAAAATCAAATCACTTTTGTGCGATCCAGAAGCAATTAACTGAAAGTTACTCGGATTTTGAGTTGTGACTGTTTTTGATTTAGTGTGCGATATTTCAAAACACTTCTAAAAAAGTTCTTATCTCAAAATTTGTTTGAGGAATGTTTTATCTCAGAATAAGTTTCAATACTGCCCTAAAAATCGGTACATATTCAAAAATATTCTAGTATATGCCGTTCCTCGACTAATAGCGTGTTTTTAAAAGAATAACTCTGAAGTTGAACACGTTTCAAAAATATTTTGAAATAGTCGTCAATATATATTTATGAACAGCTCATTAGGTCCATGTCACCAGTAATTAACGCTTTACTTTCGTATTCATAATTTCTATTGTTAAATTTCTTCTAATTACATTAAGCTCTAAAGTGTTATAAATGTTTTGTATGTTTACGAATGTACCGTGTTTTGTTTGCGTACCTCTAACATATACATTATCTTCATATGCATTATACTCAAATCGTAAATCGCTTGCATATCTTTTCTCGTTTTATTGTTTGTGATTAATTTTACATTCCTTTACAATTCATTACATGCATTATTAGATTTCATAATCAAGTTTAACATTGTAGTTCTGCATACATTTTTATGTATTTACATTCACTACATTACTCCAATTTGTTTTTTTAATTTTGTATATTTTAATGCGCTCACAAAATTGATGTGCCTTATTATAAACTAAATGTTTCTTTGTTTTTGTAATACTTGCTTACATCTCATCATTTTCACGTACATGTGTATGTATGTATGTATATGTATAAATAATTGTATTCAGTTTATATCTACAATAACTTGTAAATATTCAGCCTAAATGGCAAATAAATTATAAATATGTTAAAGCTCATCAGCCAATGAATTGGTGAGAAAGAAAAATAAAAAAACAAATGAAATTATACAATTACATATAGCGTTGTTCTTAATGTAACATATTTGACTGCATCAATAATTTTCAAATGCTTACTTCCAAAAAAAAATATAACTTCATATTAAATAATCATGTGTATATATATATAAAACGGCTGATAAACCATGACATTTCACTTTGCATGCATTAAAAATACCATATTTTTTACATTTAATTATAATAGAAACTACATTATGCTAATTTAATCTAAGTTATCTTGGAAAATTAACTTAATATAACCAGATGAACCATCCAGTGGCGTCGCGCAGAAAGGACAAACTGCCTGAAAGCCATTCGTACCATGTGGTATGTCAACATTAGCCCAGTACCTAGGGAGAGAAAAGTAGAACTTAATATTATTCGTAACAAGAATGATAAATTTACTACTATCAAAAACAAGGGGAAATAAAATCGAGTGAAAGGGAACAAAATATAACATCGTGTGCATATTGGGAACATTTCTAAAAAATTGTTAAGCGGCGAAGGGGACGATGAACCCAATACTTTTAACTCCGTCGATAGAAAAAACTAGTATTTGGCGGCCTAAACGATACAAGCTTCAACTATCGGCTGCCTTAGTGCTCTGCAACTGTCAAAAGACTTGACACGGTCAGCCCCATGTTACTCTTAAAAGCCCCCCTATGGGTGAGGGAGTTAGAATATGGTAGGTGGGGCTATCCCAATACGCTGCTAGATTCCACAACAGTCTTTCCCCAGGCAATTGGGCTTGTAAAACAAGGAGGTAATACCGGATTTATACCTGCAAATGACTGTCAACATCATTCGTGGACACAACTCTTAATCCCAATCAAACATATAGCCCAAAAATCATCTGAGTGGTCGGTAGGCGTATGTGGAGTACAGAAACGAATGGTCAAGATCCCGCAGAATGGAATACAGTGGTGTCCTACTACCACTTTAGTTTAACTTCTACATTTCGAGAAGACAGGGTTCACAGCAACAAGCCTACACAGACGATTAGATGATAACAATAAAGGACCTAATCGTTGAGGAGTTATTCTCCAAAATAAATGGATGTATCGCGATCTTATCTGTTGATAAGCATTAAGCTCACGATAGTGAACCACCCATTTGGTGACGCAACATTAGTACAAAACCAAAAAGTCACTAGCTGACAATAACTGGGGAAAAGTTGAAGAAACACCAAACTTACTTGACTGTTTTCTCAGTCGCCATATGACCACATGGATTAAAAGCGTATGTGGGTGCACCGACATCGACATAAAAGGCCGGCTCCAAACCCATACAAAGTGTAACGACTGGACCAACTTCGAGGCACATGGGACAGCGACGGGCACCAGTACTTTTATCCTGACCCCAATCATGATGACCTGTAAGTAAGTGCCATAAATTAAACATTTAGAGTTTGGGTTAATATCCATCGCACAAACCTTGAACATGTCCGCAATTTAAGTACACATAAGGCTGATTAACCTGATCACTAATATTCACTTTCCTCGGTATTACTAAGGTGTTCAAACCGACCGGACATTGTGGACGACCGGCATTAACTTCATCGATTAATTTTTCCAAATCTCGTTTGGTCTGAAATTTAAAAAGAAATTGCAAATTAGAAAGAAAAAAAATAAGAGAAATATTTCCATTTCAGATTATTACAAACCGGCGAGTGTTGTAAGCCTTCTGCTGAGCGCCAAAGCAATGTGGCACCACACAGATCAATTAGCGTGCCATCTTGCAGCACATTGGATTCATCGTAAATCTGTAATTTAAGCAACAAATACAAGTTTTGAGAGAAACAATCTTTATTAGACATTTTAAACAAATTTACCGGCTGTCCCTTTTGCTGTGCAGAACGCGATTCGCGCAGACTGAACACATCTCCACCAACCGAACATTCACGCCAGAGACCACATTTGGCATTGCCACCGCAAAACTGACCCTTTGGATGCATTATTAGTACGCCATTTGTAGTGAGACCATCGATTTCAACATTGTCCTGCCATTTGGTGGCCTTTTCCTGAGCAAATACAAAAACAATAAAAATTGGATTCATTGCAAATTAGGTCGTTATGAAATTTTAAGCTTCCCACTTACGCCTAAGAAAATATTTCTACTTGAATCGAAGCCCGCAGCAAATATTCGCGCTTTTGAGGCCTCGCATCTATTTACCAATATTCGACATGCGAAACGTGAAATTGTACTTTGCATGACTTTAGCATCTTTCTTATCACCGGGCAATGTGTCCATAACAACGAAATCAATGGGGGACTCCGATGAACGACCAACCTAAAAAAGGGAAGAAAAATAAATTAATAAAGGAATTCAATAAAATGTACGAGATAACAGTGAGTTTGCCGACCTCTGCGGTTTAGGGGTTTAGCCTTACCGGCCGTAAGAGTCGATTAAAATGCACAAAGGTGCAACTCGATGGTTGAGAGGAAGTGGTGACATGACCTAAAAGGTCAAACTTGTCATACCAAATAGCTCCCGAGACGGTCGGACCTTGCGGTACAAGGGAGTACCTAGTTCATATCCGGAAAAGGACGGTTTTGAGGAGTGTTCCTGTCGTTACAAATAACAACAACAAAAACGGTGAGTTTGCCGTAAGAAGACTTTTGAAAGTAAGAGTTCCCTTGGAAGCCTTATGGTGCTTTTGTTTGTATGATGGCGTTCACCAGGCGTGTGTTGAGCAAGACGCTTATCGAAGCTGTGTGGATGCTAGAAAGGGCCTATCGGTGTGCCTTTGGATTGTTTGATAGCTTGAGTAAGGGAAGAAACACTTCCAAAAGTTTAAAGGTATGGACATTCCGTTGCCGTGGATCCGGCACTAGCAGCCAAACTTCAGCGAACCGTAGGATCGTTCATTTAAGTCTCAATTTACAACAGATATAACTACCAGCGGATATATTCAAAGCGCCTACCCTGCCGAGATCCGAAGTGCTTACGAAATGTTTTCTTATTTCATGGGGAGGCAGTTGGGTTCAAGAAGTTTTTGAATGGGATGCTGGAAGGAAAGTCCCAGCCCAGAAGGTTTTCCTATCGACATCCGAATTCGGCAGCAGCTGTAGGATGACTTGACGTCAGAACCGTGAGTGGTCGTACCATTGGTATAGCGAAGCCCCAACCACCCATGTTAGCGCAAATTGAAAACATAAATTGGTAATCTCTTTAACTCAGTTATTTACCTGAAACATATCCGTTTCCGTGTCCTCTTTATATTCAACAATGACGGCTTGATTGCGTGATAGTGTGTAAGATATTGAATGTTGATTGGCATCTAGAATGGCTTTCGATGTCTGTGGCGATTGGACGATATAATGTTTGGAACGTTTAACACCGTTCGGCTCTGTACGTTTGTAGAGAACAAATTTGGAACGCCTGCGTCCACGATCACCTTGCGGTAAATAACCATTATAACTGTAAGGGAAATGTAAGATAATAAATTATTACTTACGAGTTTCAACAAGATTATTTATACATATGCTTATATATTAGGGTGTGCAAAAAAAAATCTGAAGTTTTTCTTAATAATCAGTAACTCGAAAGATTTACAACAAAGACAATAAAAATTTGTAACAATTCACGGAAACGTGAATGCACTTTTCTTCAAGTGTTTTATGTACAAGGCGAAACCACTTAAGCTTATCTCAGACGAACAAATAAAGGAAAGCTAAATAAACTTCTTGCATTGTTGTAAAGTGCAGAGCGTGTGTTTAAAATTTTCACCTTTGATCATGTGATATCGAGTCATATGATTAAAAGTTAATGATTAAAACGAAAAGTGATTGAAAGACATTACAGACATATGCGTCACTTCACTGCTAGTACCAATATTGATGCTTATCTAAAAAAAAAATTTGGATTGAAAATTAAAAAAAAAAAGAATTAAGCTAGCAGAAAAAATTTAAGCGAGTACAATTATCATTGCTATCTTGAAAGCGACAAGTTCACATTTGATTTTGAAAGCAAAATTTTGAAAATAATTTAATTTTGTTATTTTATTCATGCACAAGTCGCTAAGTGCTTACCAAAAAAATCGTAACAGCAAGACATTGCTTTGAGGAAATGAAAAAAAAATGTTTTTGGAAAAAAAAAAAATGTTTTTGGAAAAAAAATAAGATACAATGAAAGATTGTCATCTTCATTTCATTTTTAATAAAAGAAAAAATTAAAATTAAGCTAGCAGACAAAATTATAAGCGCCTATAATTTCTATTGCTAACTTGCAAGCGACAAGTTCAAATTTGATTTTGAAAGCAAATTTTCGAAGTAATTTTATTTGGCTATTTTATTCATACACAAGTCGCTAAGTAGTTACCAAAAAATTGTAACATCAAGAGCTTACTTCGAGAAAATTTAAAAAACAATTCTAGGAAAAAACCCAATACAATGAAATTTTGTCATTCTCATTTCATTTTTAATCAAAAAACGGATTACTGACTTTTGAGTAAACATTTACAGTGGCGAGCATAAATATAGTAACCGCCGTATTCAACTGATTAGACTTTCAATTACCATTAACTAGGCAAATGTTTGATTAACATTGAAATTTTTGTATAAAAAGTTATTGCAAAAATTTCAGAACTAGTTACTACGGCTCTATAAATATTTTGCGTACTGTATGTTTTGGCTTTTTCATACACACATCACTACTTGAATAGGTAGATTTTCATCGGATGCAAAAGTACATAATTTCTAAGCGAACTAAAACAAAAGCAATTCGTAGAATAGAAGTCATCAAACAAATGCGGACAAAAGCGCAACGACGGCTAGTCTGCGTCCACGTAGTAGTACGAGTAGGTACACACTTTCGTGTTCGCATCCGAGTACGCTGAAGGCAACTTTTGTGACCGCCGCAAAGCACAGCAAAACCAACAAAATCAAATCAACAACTAGCTACAGACGCGGATGCAGACGCACCACAATACAATCTGCAATCGTTTATCTATTTTTGACGAATCAAAGTTCGTTAACACCAAAACTTGTGCCATATAAAATTAAATAGACCAGGGAACCGCAACAGGGCAATGAAACACACCACAACACACACAGAAGCAACAACACCAACGTGCAATGGAAATGCGTCGTGCATATTTACGTTAGAATTAGCTGAGAAAACATGCATCCGATGCTACTCAGACAGCACTTTCGGTCGACGCTGAACATAACTTAAGCGAATTAATTTTATTTTAGAAATGGTTAAATAGGTTTTTTGTATGTATGTATGTAGGTGCAGAACAGAAAATTGTATAAGAGATTATGGAAATTTTGTGATAAATCTTGGCCGAAGCGATTCTTTTGCATGCAGTTCAAGCAGCTCATTTATGGTGGAAAAGAGACTTATTCGACGAAGAACGACGTGGAAAAGGACCCAAATTCTATCGAAAAAATCATCGAATGACCCGATAAACATGGCTCCTGTTAAAAATAAGAACGGCGACCGGAACCGATGCTCAGGCTACTAAGACTATGGAGAGAGCATTTCTCTGCTCTCTTAAACAGAGACATAGTGCAAGAACACAGAGAAGTGGTCGAACTCAACTCCACAATCGAAGGTGGGAATACCAATATCCCGATTGAAAAAAATAAAGCAGCAGACGCGGATGGATCGCCTGCTGAGCTGTTCAAGCACGAACGCAAGCTAGTCCAGTGTCGGTATTTCATTTCCAGAATATTCTCTAATAGTAGCACGCTAATGTACTCGTATATACCAACCTAACTGATTGTATATTTATATTATTTAGATAATTAATTACGACTTATCGAATAACATTTGGACGAATTTTTATGCCAAAAAGATAAATTTATATGAAAGTATTTACTAACAATAGCGAAAGCGTTAGCATCCTTACAAATAAATATTTATTTGATAGAAAACCGAGAAAGATTGTCTGGCATAGAATGAAGCGAAGCCAGCAAAATAATCAAAAAAAAAAAAAAAACAATTTATTGCGCAACAAGTCAAACGCCCCCAAGACACATCATATCATGGCATATACTCATAGGGGTCACTGCGGGGACTGTGGAGCAGTGGTGAATTGCTTAGTTATCATTGAGGCGGCAGTAAAATCATTAATGAAACATTAAATCACCACATTTGGCGCCAGACGGTCATTTGGCGCTGGAATTGTAGCCATGGAGAGAAAGCCAATAACAGTCCAAACAGCTGTTTGTTTCAAATGGGTTTGTTGGTCAATGGCACGCCTGTTGCTTATGCCTAACAGACAGACTCGCATCAAATTCAAATCCGCTAATATTTAGACCTAATTCCACCAAGTTCAAACGAAAGCAGTGCGAATCAATCACACATTCACACCTAAGCGAACTAATTGAATTTGCTGGGACAAATTCAATTAAAACTGCAGAGCAAACCAAACCAAACAAATGAAGAAGACTACTGAGAAATAAGCAAAAACAAAAAAGGCTTAAATAAAAAAATAAAAACAAATATAGAATTTAATTAGCAGCACGCAATAACGACTTTGTAACTGAGCGAATGTTAAATGCAGTAGCAACAACAACAGCAACAGCAAACTAATCAAAATTGTCTGACGGACATGAAGAGATCGCATTAGCCAAAAGACAGTGATTCTATGGGGGAACAGCCAGCTACTGCTAATTTTTTTTTAAAATTCAGAAACAATTTTTTTAAATTTTTGTTTGGTTTTAGTTTTTAGTATTGTTTCTTTATATTTTAAAACCTTTTTTTAATTCTTTCATTTTCTTTTTTAATTTTAAACTTTTTTTCACCTTTTTTTTTTTAATTACTTAATTATTGTTGATTTCTTTTAAATTTTTTTAAATTGTTTCTATCTTTTCTTTTAATTTTTTTAAATTTTTTTTTTTTTATTTTTTTTCTTTAAATTCTTTATTTAAATTTTTAATTCAAATTTTTTTAATTTAAAAAAAAAAAATTTTTGTTTAAATTTTAAAATTTTTTATTTTTTTTATTTTTTTTCTTTAAATTCTTTATTTAAATTTTTAATTCAAATTTTTTATTTTTTTTTTTTCAAAATTTTCAACCAATCGAAGTCGAAGCTTTCATCTTTAATAACCATTTTCTATTCTAATAAATCCATAAAAAACTGGTTCGACTATTTATTTGTCAAATTTGAAATATTTCAAAATTTTCAAACAAGTTTCGTACTCGTAATACTCATCACAGCCTAACGAATTGAATGGGTATTCACATGGTGCTAATCGATTAACAACCGTCGAAGAAAAATCACATTTATGTCAATTCAATTTCAAATGTCAATCAAGTGAAAATTAAGTAACCAAATAATATACGCATTTACAAGAACAAAAAAATAAAGAAATAAGCCATCAAAGTGACACTGCAACATGTTTTACTGATTAGCCTGTCCACCTACTTTTATTTCTGCATTTGTCTAGCTTGCAACTGACCTTTCGAAATGGTAAAACTTAAGCTGACAAATTCTCATATCTACATATATGTATCTACATATGTACATACATAGATATGTGAGATTTCCCTCATTTCTCTGCTCTCCTTAAATTTTTTTAGGTCACTTTTAAAAATTTGTTTTTTTTATTTTTAAATACTTTGATTCTAATTTGAAGCAATTTTTTTTTTCAATTTCCTTTTGTAATTTTACTTTTTAATTTCTTTTAATTGTCTTTTTTTAATTTTTTTTTATTTTCCTTTGTTAATTTTTTTTTTGATTTTACTTATTTAATTTTTTTTTGTGATTTTATTTATTTAACTTTTTTTTTATTTTACTTTTTTAATTTTTTTTTTTTATTTTACTTTTTTAATTTTAAATTATGTATTTTCTTTTTAAATTAAAAAAAAAAAATAGTTTTAATTTTCTTTTTAATTTTTGTTTTAAACTTGTTTTAACTTTTAAAAAAATAAAAATAAATCGTTTTTTAAACCTTTTTTAAAATTCCTTTTCAGACTTTTTTAAAATTTTTTTTTTAACTTTCGTTTTTAAGATTGTTTTCAATTTCTTTTCTAACCTTTTTTTTTATTTTTTTGTTTCATTTTAATATCATTTCACACAAATCTAACCCCAAAAATAACAATAACAAAACTAGCTGAATACTCCTAGTTCGGATATATTAAAGTTAAATGATCGCCCATGCTGTTTTTGTAAACACTGTGTCAATAATGAAGTTTGCATATTTTCTAATGTTTGACTATTTTATTTATTTACAGATGTTCAGAGATAAATTTATTCAAATTATTTACCCAAGTATGACTAGCTCGCCATATCGTACTCGCGGTTTGTCATGTCCATCTGCGTCAGCTTCAGCTAGTATGGGAGATTCTGTGCCGTCAGTGCTGTAAAAAAGAGAAAATGAATATTAAAATCAGTGTTATATGAATTAATTAATTGCGATAGTATTACTATTTATATATTATTGTGGTAAAATGTGTTTTAATTAGCTTCCGAACCCACAAACATTGCTGGAACAGACAACACAGAAGTTGCATTTATTATATAAGTTATAAGAGAATATGAAAATTGTTCAGCAAAAACTAGAAAACCCAGCTACGCGTCACTGCGTCTTATAACTTTTAATAGACTGTATTCGATTTTAATAATATTAAATTACTCAGGATCGAGACTTGAGAGAATCGAATACTTAGCACTCTTATCAATAATGCTCAAGACTTTTCCTCATTTTCCTTGAAAAGAAAGTGCAGTTCTAACAGTTTTTTTGTTGTTCAACTTCGATTCGCTACGTAGCTTAAGTTGCAAAGTTCTTATGAATTATTTTGCTCGACAACAGTTTGGCATTAACTTTACGACTGATTACGTAAGAAGTATGCATAACATAATGAGTAAATATGTAAGTCTTAGCAAACGCGTGAGCTTACAGCAGACTCTTACGCCTATTTTGCCGCTAAAACTTCAATTAACAGTGACACATAAGGCAACAAAAACAAATACAACAATTAACCTTTCACTTCTGCTTCGACTAGTTACCTGCTGCCGCATGTTCTTAGTAACAGACGTAGTGGCACTAAGTAGTTGACGCTTTAATTAATGCTTTGTTGGTGTTTCTTTTAAGTTAAAAGACTTGGTAACTGAACTACACTTGTGGTCATAAGAATAGCAGTAAATGCTTGAAGTGAAATAGGTTGAACAAAAATCTATAAATTCGGTTTTGTAGCAGGCCGATGTTTTACATTGCAGTTTCAAGAAGAATTAATATGAATAGAATCGAAAGCAACAGATTTTAGAATATTTGTCTGTCTGTCTGCATGTTTGTTTGCGCATCACTCTAAAGTTACGAAACATAATTGAATGCAACTTCGCCGTTGAATCAGTAGATGTCTAACTCAAAATTTGAGATATTCCTTATTTCGATAGATCAACCGCTTTAAGGTAAGTGCTGCTATTTTTGTGCCCACAACTGTATGTGCATATGTATATATCAATTTTGCTATTACATATTTTCTTTTTTGTATTACATTACTGCCGTTTAAAGAAGGCTCATTTGACACCCGAAGACATAAAAATTCATTCATAAACAAAAAGGGCATTACCAAGAAAGCTGAAAAGTATAGAAACTTACAAAACAACCATGTACAAAATAACTAAAGGGTGATTAATTTGGAGTGATTTAAAACAAAAATACAATAATATCTACATTTATTAAAATCATTATTTTCATTGATTTTTTCAAAAGCAATTTGAAAATTGTTTTAGCAATAATCGTTTTTAATTTCTATGCGAGATACAATTGTGTTTTGTCTAAAAAAAATTTTGAATCGAAAGCAACAAGAAAAAGTAATTTTTATAAACGCAAAAAATTTTGATTGTGATCTTACAAACGACAAGTTAGCAATTGATTTTCAAAGTAAAATTCAAGTTTTCAAAAAAAAAAAAAAAAAACAGTTAGTTGTTTTATTCATAGCTCGCTAAGTGTTTGCGAAAAAAAAATGGACAAAGCTTATTGGAGAGTTGCTCAATACGCATCACCTGTTACAATGATTTGCATGCAAATTGGGTAAATATATACATACATAGGTATATGGATCTGTTATGCAGAAAATATGTATGTAATCTTAGTAGTTTCTGAGGAACATTATCAAGTGACTTTATGTAAACTTGCAACTCAAATTACGAGCGTTGAAAAGAACCTTACGACCGAACTGAACTATTAAATAAACAAAGCAACTGTAAAATGCAAAGTAAGCAAAATTCGACGGCAGAATGCTCCAAAATTCAAGAATTGCCTCACTCTACATTTGCCTTTCGCTGTACCTCTTCCTTTTCTTTCTCCTATAAATGTACCTTCCGAACTTTTCTTCATTCAAAAAGAATGTAGTTTTCCAAATTTATTTATGTCACCTCTCGACGTTAATCGACAAGTGTGTTCAACTAATGAAAGGTTTTTGAAAACAAAAAAAGTGTTCCAATAAGAGAGCGTTAACAACGACAACCCTGACGCACATACTTACACAAGTAATTGTAGTTGTTGTTAAATTTTCTTTGAGACGTGACTCTATATCGAAGAAATTAACAACAAATATGTAGATATGAATTACAAAATGCATGTCCACAGAAAAAAAAGTCATTATAAAGACAAAAGGTGATGGCCACTTACGGCGCAATTAACGATCCGTATCGAACAAAGAAAACCTGTGTAAGACAACAACAACAACTAAAAAAGAAGCAACACAAGGAAACAAAATATCACAAACGCAATACAGCTTAAATGCTATATCATAAGGAAACTGTAATTTACCGTCTCATTATTATCTACTTGGTTTTTATTTATTTTCACAAACAAAGAGTTGAGCTTTGACAAAAGTTTACTTTCGAAAATGCGCAGTAAAAATTGCTTTTGTTTCATAAAATTATTTATTATTATTTTTCGTTTTCAGGGTTCATGTTTTAAGCTGTTTTCGAATTGATATCTTGGAAAAGATCTATCGAACATTGATGCTGATCTACGGGATATGAGGCCTTGAACTTAATTCTATATTGAGTTAGGTTAGGCAGCTCGCTTGGATCCGTACACTGTTTCCTGCAGGGGGACACCGGAAGCCATCGATGAGGGTTAGCTGGTTGTGCTCATTCTTAACTTTATTCTAGAAAAGACCTAAGCAAGTTGAGATGTCCTAAATGGTTCACTTATTTAAAACAAAAGTTCTCACGGTGATGGAGTTTTATATGAAAAAGCTCCACAAATTCTAGAGTCTGCTAGAGGTGCACAATCCTCGTTCTTAACAAATACAGTGTTCAAGTCTCATATTCGCACCCCACAACTCATCCAGATATACTGCATCCTGCCTGGTATCAGCGTAAAATTTTGTCAACCATTAATTAAAGCAACAATTTAGCAAGTTATTGCTTTTGCAGCCGTTTCAATTGCATATTAAATTACAACAAATTGCAAATTAGAAGAAAGTCAAAAGCGAAGCAATAAAATCAACTAAAAACCAGGCTGAAGGGCATTTAAAACTGATGATGGGCCTTACAGCTGCCAGTAAAGTTTTGAAAAAAAAGAAGAAAAATGAAAATAAATTGCACGCACAAAAACACAAAAAGGGGAGGTGGCAAGCAGACAAGTGTACACCCGAGAACAACCCTTCAATGCAGCCGACTGTGCAGTCAATACCCTCGGCGCTTGCAGACAGTCTACATCGATTTCGTGTCGCATTTAAAATTGCTCCCCACTTTTCTGTTTTTTTTTTTTGCTTAGCAATTTTGAGACAATTGCGAACCATGCAGCGAGCATAGCCTGCGGGATAGGGGGTGACTCTTGCAACTCCCACACACTATTGAGAGCTCATATGTTGTGCGCTGGCGGCGAAGTTGTGGTTTGGCTGTGGGGAATATACAAATGTTTGCACTTTGTTGTTGCGATGAATGCCCAAGCCCAAACCCAACATATGACCGTATACAAATGTAGATGTGTGTGTGCAGCGACTACTTGAAATTGTGCAACGCAGACAACATATTTAGAAAATAAATATAAAAAATAAGCTAAAGGAATATCAACAACAACTAAGAGTACGCTCAGACTTAGCAAGTGAAAATACTTTCGGCTTGGCAGTCAAAATCAAAGATGCCAGAAGCGTGCTGGATACAGTCCGTCAATCGACTGTCCATATCCTTAACACTTCACAAACACTCGTGGGCCCTTTACAGCTCTGCCCAGTAAGAAAGTTATCCTTCCTTAACTATAGTCCATCCCTTCTCCTTCCCTTTCTTCTTCCTATTTATCTCTATCCCAGCTCAAAAATTTTTTATTTCGTTTTCTTTTCTTACACATTTCCCCTTTCACTTTGAGTTTACTTTTAAAATTCTCTTATACTTTTCATTTCCCTCTCTTTTCGTTTTCCTATCTCGTTTCTTTTCCCTTTTTTACTTTCCTACCCACTTTACCTCTTCCTTTCCTACCCTCTTTACCCTTCCAATTATTTTTAACTCTTTCTTCTGATTTCTTTCCTGTTTCTTTTCCAGTATTCTCTTTACCTCATTCCGACCTTTGCCTTTCTCTTTCTTATGTCCACTCTCTAATTTCTGTTCCTCTCTCTTTTCTTTTCACTACATCTCTTTTTTTCCTTTACCTTTCCAGTTTCCTTTACCTATCCCTGTTCTGTTTACTTCGCTCTACCTCTTTCACTTTCCACCCTCTTTTCAGCTTCCTCCCTAAATATCAATATTAAATACCTACGCAGATATAGTGTATTCGGCTTTCTGCAATTAAGAGGCGTGGCACTTTCCACTTCCCAAAAATGTTTTAAGGCTATAAATCCAAGTTTAGTGTTCAAAAAAAACGATTATAAAAATCTTGAAAAGATTCTTGAATGTGTGGTATTTAAATAGATAAAGGGTTGTATGGAAGATGCCACGCCTCCTCAAGTTAACCTCATTTTATGGATATAGTGGAGATTAACCACATCTTATCTTTATCGAATTTCAGTAGTCTCGCATACAAAATTTCACAGACAAAGGGGACTGTTAAATTTTATAAATGAGCTCTTGTGTTTCGATAACATAATGAGTTCGAAAATCACTTTCACTTGCAACGTGTGAGTGCACGTTAACTTCATCAAACATATGGGCGCATATTCATTTAGATTTTGCCGCCTTTTTCGTAGCTACTCGCCAACTCACCAAAGAAAATGAGCGCGCAATAACGACTTATTACCATGTACAAAGCGCCGTTACAGCGTAAAATGGAGAGGGGGCGGCGTAGCGTATGCATTGCAGTGGGCGCGGCACATACCAACATTTAGAAATAAGCCCAAATGTAACACCACACACACACACACATACGAGTATATATGTAAATGTGTGTATCTCCATGTGTCTAGTACAAAAATAACGACACGGCGTTGACTTCTCTAATAGAATGCAGCAAAGACGGAAATTACGAAACAAAAATTGGAAAATGCTAAATGAAGAAAGTAAAAGCAAAAAAAAAGGGAAAAACAAAATGAAAAAAAAAAAAAATAGAAATAACAAGTACATATGCAATTCAAGTGAAGGCAGGCAGGCAGGCAGGCAAAAATATCATGGGAACGTTAGACGATTTAGATTATAAACATTTTAATTTTATTGAAGCGCCATGGTGGCTCGCTGCCGTAGAGCGCCTTGACTCTGCTTGACCCGCCCTGCTTTTCCACTGCCACACACATACATATGTACATAGATGCATGCTTTGCTTGATTCTTACATTATATACTGACTAGATTCATTTCACTTTAATGAGGTCGTCGCTTTGAGCGTGACCTCAGCTAAATTCAACTCGAGCATGTTGCGCGAACAAGTGGATTGACTTGACAAATCCCAAAGAAATAAAAAACGTTTAAAGCTAGAAAGAAAAACTAACAAGTAGTTAGTATGTAAAGCCGTACTTTTGTTTGTCCAAATAGAATAATTTAAAGTGACAGCCAGTTACTTGGTGAAGAAAAAAAACGAGTTCATCATTATGGCTCGACATTTTCGGCACAGTCACTTGTGCTGGTGTCGGAGCAACGCTACTTCCCATGCTGGCGTGTTGTTGCTGCATCAAATTGTCACACATTTTTTCTATTTTTTTTTTGCGGAATTCCCGTTCTGTGTTTCATTTAAATTTTGGCTGTACTAATTATGATTCTGATTGCGACACAGATTGGCGCTGATGAAGAGACAAACAGCTGAACTGACGTGACCGGCACGCTTTGTTGGTTATGTAGCTCAAGTGAGCTTGTGATAGTGATATCATCGGCTGGCCGGTAAAACTATTGAGATGTGGGTGAGAGTAATTTGCGATGGTTGTAGATATCATGAAGTCGTTAGGACGATAACTAAAAGCGCCTAACTTTATTTAAAATGTGTTTTCAATTTTTTTTGCAGTTATCATTAGGTGGCAACCCTATAATATCCCATCAAGTGAACTTAGTATATGTATTCAAAATTATAAAAAAAATTTGCCGAATCAGTCACAGAATAATACCAAAAAAGCAAATAAATAAATAAATTAGGTGGCAACCCTGGGCGGCAACAGTAATAAAAAATAGGTTTATTGCAATACTGCCAAAAATGCATTTCGTTTGTTACCAATATCTCATTTCATTTTTTTAAACAATCAAATAGTACATAGGTGGCAACCCTGTAAAAATAATAAATGTACGAATAAAACGATGATGCGGCAACCCTAGACTGTAAACTTACCTAGAAATATTTCTCTAGAAATACAACGTAAAATACCTAACATTTTTATACCCATATTGTACTTTTTTTAATTTCAAACAGATGGCAATCCTAGAAAACCACTCTCAGTAGCAAAACCTAGGTAGAAAATCTTGGAATACGTTACACTAACTTAATACCAACTTCTATCGAAATCGGTTAGTAGCTTACTCCGACATAGTAAATAAATCTACAAACACAATGTAAGAATAGCGCGAAAACGAGGTCAAGATTAAAGTTTTTTAAAATTTGTGTATGTATGTCTGTAAGTTTGTACGCACATCATTCAAAAACTGCTGCCTGGAAATGAATGTAATTTGCACTAGTATATTGCCAGATGTCCTGCTTAAAGTTTTACTGCCAGTAAATATTTTGTACTCGCTTACATACAGTGGTGGCAATAAAAGTAGGCTCACGTTTTTTTTTAAACTTATACTGAAGTTATAACAGGTCATTGGCTGTACATAATAGACATTATATTAAAATGACTTTTATTAGAGCTACAGCAGACAAATCAACAATTCTAAGAATGCACGTATGAACCTTAATTTGTATTAACAGAGTGGGGCTTCACTTAACATTGCCTTTACATAACTCTGTTAATTAAGTTTTTTCATAGCAACGGCATATTTATGTTGTTACAAATATGCAACCAGAGTCACGCTTGCGTACACAGCAATTTTTTGTTTGTTATGCAGGCGTTAAGAGTTCCACAAACTAAACACAAAGAAATGCTATAGTGCCAACAAAAAATTGTGTGAATGATTACGATAAGGAAATTAGAATCCATGTGCTTGGTGTATTAAAGATAACTAGCGATGGCGAAAACGCTCTGAGAAGATTTAGAATTAGACATTTTTCCCTTAGTATGGTCTTATGTATACATTATTTACTTAGACTTTCAGTCCTTATGCATGGGGTTACCTTTTGGAGAGCAGGTTAAACCTTATAACTGATGGCGGCAGCACAGCAACATAAGGTGTAATATAAGCAATGTGACATGCAACTAAACTCCTCGTATAAGTTGATTGAATGAATGAATATCTCACATTGTATGTGTAGGTTTTATGGCATTACTTCTTCTCTTTTGTTCAACTTTTTTTTTTATTGCATCATTGTTTGATTTGGCGCTTGTCACTAGCGTGTTCGCGTTCAAAGTATTATTTCCTGCAGTTGAGCTTATTGTTATTGTTTTTTCATTGACATAGTTTAACTATTAACTTCGTAGTATTTTATAACTGCAGTAGATGAACGCGGCTGTGCGAGGCTGAGGTATGTAACTAAAGTAGTAGGTAGTTATTTAGTTACAGCAACAATTTAAATTTAAACTACATACTTAAAAATTCTTAAAAGTACAATTTTGCTGTAAAATTTTTCTATTTATCTTATTTGACTAGAAAACTTATTGAATAAGGGATAAGATCAAATTAGATTTAGATTTACAAGCGACAAATTTATATTTCAGATTCAAAAAAGAAAAGAAATTAATTTTTAAAGTACTTAGTTTTGCTATTTTATTCATAAGTCGCTAAGTGTTTACGAAAAAAATCGGCTATTTTAAGTTGAGCTTTTTAGATTAGTTAAAAAAAAAAGATTTTAATGCCTTTGGCGGTTACAAAAACAATTAATAAATTCCCACTGACTACAAAAATATGAGTAATTATAAAATAAAAGCAAACGATTACATTTTTGCAAGCTTAAGAAATTTCATTTGGAGTGCTTAACAGTTCACTCAAGATATCACGCTTATTCTCCAAACGATCTACATATATGCCGGCTGATATGAAATTAATATCGCTTAGATATATGTATAAAAGATAGCGATTCCTAAAGATCTGTCTTTGTAATATTATTTTTAGTTTAATTAAATTTTCTTCAAATTTTGTGAAAAAATCGAAAATGTTGCGCCACACCGTACATCTCTAACTATGTTAACTACGCTTGGTAACCGGCTAACTATTCATATACTCTTTTAGCTATGTATTGGTATGCAATTCACATCAGCTGTTTATGTCAAAATTATTGATTTCCAGCTATAACCCCAACAATGTACGAAGGCAACTGAAGGCATTTTTTTTTTATTTATTTATTCGCTTTCTTTGTTTGTTGGTATGTTTAACCACAATGATTTTTCACTATATTTGTTACATAGCACGAATAACTGGCGCTTAGTAACATGAGTACATATGTATGTATGTATGTATGTATGTGTGTTTGTATGTAGCACACAAAAAGTTGTGGGTTCGCAGACTTTGCAATACAAATACACACACCTACCTGGCATAGATATACCAAACATGGAAAATATATAGGAGTAAGTTTGTGTGTAAAAAGTAGGACGGACGGTGAGTGCCAAAGTCGGTTTATATACTATTTTCTATTTTTATACTTGATGGACGTCACTAGGTAAATGGAAGAAGCCCATCAATATGCGGCAACTATGATTATATTGTAGAAATGTGTATCAAGAGCGTAGGTACAACTGTGTATTTGTAGTTAGGTACATACATTCTGCTTTATTAGCTTTATAACAGAATTTGTTCCACTCTTCCTAACCTAGGCAAAAAAAAATAGATAGATATAACTTACCCATGAACCATAATCACAAAATAGCAAAGAAAAATGTGCAGGTTCGGGTTTTTAAAGTAACAGTAGCCAAAACAACAGTTTTAAGAATTTTCGTTTGTATGCGTGTATGTTTGTGCGCGCATCACTCAAAAGCTGCTGCATGGAATTGATGCACACTTCACCGTTACCTTGCTAGATGTCTAACTTAAAGTTTAAAAGCAAAAAGGTTTTCATATTGACAGCCGAATACTATTTTTTTAGATGCATGGTGAAACAACCTCGTACAACTGCGCGCATCGGTTGCACAATAACAAAGTTTCTGCCATGCAACGTTAAACCTAATTTATTGTTCACGAGTGTCAAGCTCTTTTCGGTTGTACTAACATTATTATATATTTAGCTTTGACCGTTGTGGTCATATTATAGCAGTATGTACATATGTAGATATGTATGCTGTCCGAATGTTAGTGGTCAATTTGGTGGCATGCTTGCATGCAATACAAATGACATTGAGCTCATATAACGATTGTTAAGTGTTTTTGAACAAGAATTTGTTATATTCTTATTAGCATGTGACATATACAAATGCATTTGTACATGCTAGGGATGGACATTTTTTGGTATTTCAAAAGTTTAAAATGCGCTTGTTGTAGACGAATATTAAAAAAAAAAATATTATTGAAAAATTTCGAAACTCTAAAAAAGTGGGTTAAGATGTATGAAAAAACTTAGAATTCACTAGAAAAAAATTTTAAAAATTGTTTAAACTTATGAATCGTTCCAAACGTAAGCTCCAAGTGTGTAAATACTTAGTTTTTATGAACACATTTGCAATTCCGAAAATCTTGTGATTGTTAGAAAGCAAGAAATCACTTGATTTCGGCACCTAAAAACAATCACGGTATTCCGGGTTTGCCATCTCTAGAGAAAATAACTTTTCATTTCGAACAGTGGCGCCTGCACAACGAGGTCGATGTCATGCAGCAATTTATTTTGCTTAAATCGGGCATTGTGTGCCAATTATAGCCCAGACAGACGTAAGGTTAAACCGTATTAGCTAACGAAATTGGCATTAACTTGAGAGCTTATATACGCTAAATGCCCTTTTTTACTATTTCTTCAGTGTTCTAGAAAAATTAACGTTATATCTTACAAATCTTACTAACCCCTTCTTCATCCCATTTTTCTAACAAACTCCTATTGTGCCTGTTGGAATTTTTCGTTCCCTTTTAAAGCGATCCTTCTCAAGAAATATTTCCTGTACTTTTATTGTCGCATTCTTTCGTTTTGTCGTATATTCTTCCAACAACACCTGCTTAGCAGAGAATATTTATATTTTGGCGCTTCTTTTTTTTTCTAAACATCCAAAGTATCAAATTTCCTGTTGTGGTTTGTGGTAAATTCTTGGTTGCCATAACGGAAGTTAGTCCTTGAGCGTACTTAAAGATGGATATTGGCAAATATAAATAAATAAAATAAAAACAAAATTTACTGCAGTTGGATGCACAGAGTGAAAAAAATCATACCGTTTGTCAGTCATGATATTAAGTTACTGAATTAAAAACATGATTTAAAAAATTTGCGAAAGCATAGGAAAGATTTAAGCTTATAATAAAAGCTCAAAATAAATTTTAGTCTAAACTGAAGTAGCTATGCTGTTACAGATAAAGAACATACAATTAAATTAAATTAAATTAAGCCTGTACTATTTATAAAGTCGGCTTTATTTTCATTATGAACCAAAGTACACGCCGTAAGCATTGACCCATATCATACTCAAATTACATGTCTGCCATAGTCAACATCATATACATTCGAAGTCTAAGAAGAGTTGTAATTTTAAAATCAAGGTTTGTGTCTATGATTATTCGCTGTCACAATGCTTACTCCAAACTTGAATTTGGCTATTTTCGCTTATTGCCACCGCTTTGCTATGGTCTGTGTATAAAATAGTTAACACAGGGTGATCTTGCAAAACGTAAATAATTTCTTCATACCTCCACCAACTAACATATTTTTTTTATCATAATTGAATTTTAAATGCCTTTTTAAGTTAAGCAAAGATTTTAATTAAAATGCGTGTTAAGCAAATACATACATACCATGATTATGGGACATTGTGCTTGTTTTTTCCAAGCAATGATCGGCAAACACGTTCCTGGAAGCCGAACTTTAGTCAGCCTTTACAATTACAAAATCGACTTTTCAACTCAATACCACCAACACATACTCACTTTTCGCTTATTAGTTAAACTAATACATTCTCATATTACGTACTCTCTTTATGCCCACCACTGCTTGAAAGTACTCTAAAAGCTTTTAATGGCAAAATTTGCAACACAAGTACGAAATAAATGAATTGCTTTAAATCACGCAGTAGAGCTAAGAACACGAGTACGCTATTAAAGCGAGTATGCAGCAGCTGGGATTGTTCTGAAAACTTGCGTTATTTGAATGTACACGAAAAATAATCGATGAGAAATTTTATGCTGATCCCTTTTATGTATGCATCGAACATTTTATTTTAACTACGAATTTTTAAAATAGAAATACGCTTCTCTTATTATTCGCAGAGATTGAAAATAACTGTTAACCAAAATTATGTTTTTTGTTTTACACGGATAAAAAACTTTATAAAGTAAAACAGAAAAACCTAAATCAACAAAAAAAAAGTGATTTTGAGATTTTTTTTGTCTTTCAGGAACACAAATATTTTATTTTTGAACATAATAAATTGAACAAGAGCTTATGAGTTAAGCTTTACCAGTAACAATTTTTCAACTGTTTCATCGCTTAAGTTGTACCTCCTCCAAAATGAAATTCAAGGACGAAAATGATCTCTCCACTGATACTTACGTAGCAGGAACACCAAGTATCACTAAAGCTAATTCGAACAGTTCAGGTGATCTAAAGCGGATACTTTGATAATATGTAAATATATCTTCATATACTGGCAAGCGTCTATAAAGGGTTTCAAAAATATCTATTTCGGAAAATATTTTATTAAGGTCGGTAACTTCGTGATGAGGTACCACAAGTACTGTGTTTTGAGCTATGGTGGGCATTAATAGGTTCCAGTGTGTCTGAGTGGTTCAGAATGATGGGTTCACGATTTAAATTCGTTAAGTGTTCACCCGCTAATTTAATTTTGCATATGTTACACTGTGATTTTTTTTCATCCTCGTTGTACTTGAAGGCGTCTCGAATGGCATTGTTCGCTGCAATCTTATTTCTGCCCATACTGATTACTTATACCAATGTATTCGTTTGAATGTGTAAGATATTTTTTGTATTATTATTTTTGATTGAAAACAAAATTCTGAGAGAAATAAAAAATTTCAAACTTAAAGGGTTTTTCTCAGACAGAAACAATTTTTTTTTTTTGTCTTTGAATTTTTGTTTTAAACGAATATAAGAATATTTGTCTTAATTTTAATGTTATTTTCAAACCCTTTGAAATTGTTAACAGATATTTTCGATGTCTGATTATTCGACGTTTATTTTGATAAAAATTTCACTTTCATTAACACTGAAAAAAAAAATTTTGTAGTTTGCCCATGACTGCTTTTTACGCACACCAACCACCATCTTCGTGGAAATACTGAAATATTCATACTTAATTAATTTCATCTCAAGAATCAGCTTCCTAATGATAATTTCGCTAAAAATCGCCAAACACGTTGGTGTTGTTACCAACATCAGTGGCGCTTTACGACTTTTGGCTGGTTTGCTAATTATAAATATTAACCATTAGAAGTCTATAAGACGAGCTCAAGATGGCTAAATTAAAAGCAACAAATAGTAGAAAATTGCTCAACAACGCCCAGTGAAATTTAGTTTCGACAAAAAAATGTAATAACAAAGCATTAATTTCTAGCTAAGGCAAATGATATGTACAACAAACTAGGGATGTGATACACGAAATTTCGGTATTTCCATACGAATGTTCATTAACAAAGGCAGGTGCAATCAAGGATTTACACAACTCAACCGACTCTTATAATTATTCCAATTAAAAACGCACAGAATGATTCTTCACGTCACGTCTTGAAAGAGAGCTCAAAATCAGAAATTTATTGTGCCTGACATTTTTAATTGAGGTTATGTGACTGGCTTGGTTTGGATTTTTCCTTGTTTTGTTGTCTGTTTTTTAAATTAATTGTTTAATGCAAATAAATTTATTTTAATGATGCGCTAAGTGAAATTATCATAAATTTAAACTTCTATATATACAAACTCTATTGAATTAATGATTCGAATATTTGTTAGCAGACATTAGTGAGCCGGAATTAGTGGTTGAGCTGGTATAGAGTTTGTCCTAGAAGCATTTAAAACAAAAAAAAAAGCAAATACACAAATGAAAATTAATTTTGGAACAATCCCGAAAATTCAGCAAGCAGCAAAATTCCGAAAACTTACAACACTATGTAAGTAATACGGGCAGAAAAAGTTGCCAAAGCGCTTGGCTAAGAAATGGAAAAATACAAGCGAAATAGAAAAAAAAAAAAATTACATAAACCTTCAGGCCAATACCAATTCCAAGCGCAACAACCTGTGAGAAAATCGCAAATAAGTTGATAAATCGAAATGCCAACAATAAACGAAAGCATTTGGTAATTCGAAATTGTGTAGTAGTTGGCCATTTTCATAGCTCGATTTCTTCAAGTACAAGAAGAAAGCATTTTAAGTCAAATATCTCAACTAATTACGGAGATAAAATGATGAATGGTATTTTAATTTTACTAATTGTATGGTTTGCTTATTACTTGGTTTTGTGATTTTCAGTTCTCAATGACTTAATTGTGTGAAAACCAGTGTCTCGCTAATTTTCATCAACTTTATTGCAATATGAAACATTTACAAGGCAAACACACCCTCTTAACCAAGCTTTGCAACGACAATGATAATTAAATTTGCACGAAGTTACCAGCTATTATGTATAACATTTTTTTCCCAGCAAGTATTAGGTTTGAATCTTAAACAAAACTTTCTCAAACCACCTAAATACTTTCGTTAAAACGTTCTTTACAAAAAGAACAATTTTTTTTCTCTTGTTTTAATGAGACACGAATTTCGAACAAGTTTCAAGAACGTTGGGTGAATGACTGTTATCAGCTTGACAAATAGAAACTAACTTTCGAATGTGTGTTGGGTTATTATTGCTTAACGCTCTGCTAAATAAATTATTTTTTATTTAATTGTTGTTTTTTGTTGCATTGCAATACTACTTAATTTATGATTTTTTTTTTTTTGTTTTTTAAATATTTTTCATTTATATTTTTAATTCTTTGCCCCGCTCATTTGTTATATAACAGTGCAGCCAAGCATGCACACCTGTCTTAATGCGCCAATATTTGTTTACGCCAGCAGCACAAGGAAGAAGGTGTGTACGTAAGCGCAAAAGTGTTACGAGTACGTATTATCTAAAGAAGGAAAAAAAATTTGTATTTTTTTTTTTTTTTTTTTTTTTTGTTGTTCAAAATTATGACAACGTCAAAAACGAACGAAAGTTGGCCCAAATAGCTTTCCATTTTAGAGTAAATTTTTATTTAATTTATTTCTTTTCTGAATGCATTTGGGTTTTCTTTTGTTTCCACGCCGCTCTCACTGATTTTTTTTTTTTTTTTTAATTTTTCGTTTAACTTTAATTGCCTGTGACAAGCGTCGAACAATACAACAAATACTTTGGTAATTAATGCAGAAACTGCAAGACGCTAAATACTCGCTTAGTTATTTCTGGATTATAATCCGTTGGGTTCACCTCTGCGTATTTTGTATTTGCATTTCTGGTATCGCCATTAGCTTATGTCAATTTACATATAATCGGCTTAGCGCTTATTAAAACAGAAACATTTAATTTATTTACAGCTCAAATTTGAAGATTTTGACAATATCCCCACAAACATTCTCAGAGTGTTCATATTTTTGGGAGTCAGATATAAAATAATAATATGAGAAAAATATGAGTTTTAGAGTCGTCTATGACTCCGATGTGATGAAAATTATGAGCCACACGCCGATAGTATTCATTTAATAGAGCAAACTTTGGAAGAAATACTCACATCGTTCGATTTTAGAGATCAAAAGTTTTTAATAAAATTCGTTTTTGATTCATTAATGACTCCGATGGTTTACTGGGATGTAAGAGAGCTGAGCAAGTAAGCAAACACAACAATTTCAATGAAACCAGACTCAACTAAAAACGACCTTTCGTAGCTTCAAATGTATGAAGTTTATGTTCAAATAGTCTTCTCTTTAGAGAAATTCTTCAACTAAACTGCAATATTAGGCATCATCAAAATCCCGAAACAAGTCGTTTTTGTACCGAATTATGAGATAGGTCGCGCTTGAAGCGTTCGTTTTTTATTTCCCAACCTTTTTGACAACACAAACGTCATAAAAAAGTTCGAAGGTTCCAAAAAGAAGAAGAAGAAGAATGACGTAAAAATGTTCAAATTATGGGTAATTTTTTGCGGCAAAATCTCTTTTTTGAATTGCACACCGCGACAAAAGTAATCACCATCAGAACTGCTCCATCTTTTAATCAGCGATGAGCAGACGAAAGAGCGTAGGAATCTCTTCGATTTGAGTGTTATGCACCGACGACCGTTGATTTATTACAAGAACTGTTACGTACAACTATACTCCCCACACACATTTCAGGCGTCTACTTTAACTTGCAATTCTTTTAATCGTATTAAAAATTCTGATAAAAGGTGCAACTGTTTTGGTAAGAGTATGCATGCTGCCTCTGTAGGAAAACCTGTTTTGTTGCTGCATTGCATTGAATACACCTTGGACTATCTATTCTTTTTTTGTTGTTCAAAACATATGCTTGATTTAAATGTATTTGCATATTTGAATGAATCTCACAGAAGCAGCTGCTTAGCAGTGGTGAGTATAAGATAAGTCGATAGTACAATAAATGAATGAATCATTGTTGTTGGTGCTTGTATATTGCGTGCATTAAGTTTTGCAGTTTCTTATTGTGTTTGCGCTTACCTTTCAGTCAAATTGAAAACCTGTCTCAAAAAAGGACAGCATTAGCGCTGCATACTTGGCATCTCGTTGTGTACCGAACACAGCACCTTTAGTTAAAAGACGTTTTCAATGGGACCAAGAACTAGCCAAAGCGTGGTGGAATATTCTGGTGGAAATTAGGTAAAAAATACTTTAGAAAATGTATAAGTTATAGCAGAATGAAGCCGGGTTTAGATGATTTTCGAGATTCTGACGCAATAATTTCGCGATTCGCGCAACTTTTGGGGATTATTTGAGGATTAATCGGGACCCTTTCGGAACGTTGTCGGAGTTATTTGGGGACTCTTTGGAAATCATTTCAGGGCTTTTTCGAAATCATAATTTGAACTTTATGGACGTTTTTCGGTATCATTTCGGGACTGTTTGCAGAATTATTTGTTGATGTTTTTTGGAATTTTTATCGTTATTTTTTGGTGTCATTTTGAATTGAAACAATTTTAGGAATGATTTAGGAACTATTTTGCTTAGTTTCTAAGAAGTATAATAAATTACAAAGATGAAAAAATAAAATACTGAGAACT